>CP125979.1:18128584-18698584 GCA_030063025.1 Avena longiglumis | reverse complement strand
GCGTGTAGGTGCTCAGCGTCGTATTTGCAGGGACAGGGGCGAACAAGACTGCCAGCGATTGCTCGTCGGAGGAGTTCCCGCCGTCGGGCACGTCCTGTTGTCGACGGGGGCGAGGCTACAAGGCATCGGAAGGCGAGCCGTTGGTCGCGTTAGATGCGTGAGGTAGAGGCGAGTACGTGTGTGTTAAGGAGAGAGAGAGGTGAGGTCAGAAGCTACCAGGAAAGCTTGACGGAGTTGGAGGCGAGGCGCGGAGTTCGGTTATCGATGTTGCCGTCTTTGAGCACGCGCGGTCAAGTGGAGGCTACTGGAGGATGCGCAAGACGATGGGGAATGTCCTCGCGTGCACTAGGGTAAGGGGCGCGGTCTAGGTTCATCAGAATTCCATCTAGAGCTCATCAGAGTCAGTGGTGTTGCAAGCGGAAATTGGAGCAGCCCTGGGGCGTTCGGGTGCGAGCGAGCGAGGGGAAATGGGAGGAGAGGGGGGCGCTTAAGATGGCATGGTCGCGGGGCTGATTTAGTAGCGCGTTTACGCGAATTGAATCGAGCCATCAATGGCCAGAAACGGCAGAGAAGGATGGGGGCAGGGCCAGCAGGGTGGAGACGATGATGAGGTGGCGTTAGTAGGGTCGCTTCGTCAGTGGGGGTTCGGGTTCGTGTGCGAGTGAGAAAGGACGGGCTCGTGGGGGAGAGAGGGGGGAGCCGGGTGGGCTGTGCTTGTAGGGCTTGCTGGGCCAGGCAGCTGGGTAGGGTTAGATGGGCTGATCCTTTTCTATTTTTTTCTTCTCTGTTTTCTTTTTCCATTTTGATTTTCTGTTTTGAAATTCAAACTCTTATTTGAAGCAGATTTATTTATCAAATATTTTTCAAAACTTTTCAGTAGTTTCTATATTATTTAAACATTTGGGATATTTATTTTATTATTTTATGGTTTATATTTTATTTAAAAAGGGCACTTTACTTTATTAAATAAGATTTAATTAAATTTCAAACCCTTATTTTAAATCAAAATTTCACCAAACCTTTTCAGTAGGTTTTATTTATTTATTAGGGTGTTTAAATAACTCACTTTGAATTATTTAAAGTATTTTAATATGATTATTAATCATTTAATTTGGGCAAATGTCTTTATTCAAATATGGTTTTAATTTCATAAATTTTATTTAGATGATTTCTTTGATTCCATTTAAGTTAAATAAGTAACTTTTATTCCACTTAGGTAAATTCCAATTATTATTTTCCCATGATTTAATCAATCATTTCTATTAGGGATTTTGTCTTTATTCAAATGGAATAGAATTTGGTTAATGCCATATAATTTTATTGAAACAATCTTTATCTCTTTATCTTATTTGGATTATCTTTATTTCATTTGCTTATGGACTTGGCCATGTTTTATTTTGGCTTTTAAATATTCCTTATTTATTTATTTGTTTCCTTATCTTATAAAATCCATATCTTTTTATTTATAGATCCAAAGTTGGTGATTCCAATTTGTATAATTTTATTTAATATGAGTTTATCCTTTTAAATCTCTTTAGGATTTATTTACTCACAATTTGGTATGGATTTTAGATAGGAGTTTTATTAGCTTTGGAAATTATTTCCTTTTATCTTATTAAATCCATAAGTTTTTATCCATGGCTCCAAATTGAATGATATCAATTTCTATGGTTTTATAATATTTTTGTTTATCTTTGTCCTGGGAATGATTTATGCCAATAGGGTTTTTTGGGTTTGGCTTATTTTCCAAAGTTTAAATTTCAGGATACATTCATTGATGAATGTATTTCACTTGATTGAAATTTGTTGGATTCTATTTTAATCAAAGTTTGTTCAATATGGGTTTTGATGTTTCCATTTGGAATCAAAAAGTTTCTTTTCACCCTAAATTTCAATAATTATTTATTCTGTTTATTTATTTTTCACATTTCAAATTTTGGAAAATTTTGGGATGTGACACTGGGAGCAACCAACTAAGAGAGCAATAATGGCCATAATCATGCAGAGCGACAAAACATTACTAATCAAAGCGTAGAGTGGTAATACAAGTCAAGGACTAAATGATCATAGAGGCTATGGTGACTTGTTCATAGTCATAACATGGTGTGAGCATGTGCCAAGTCAACCCAAACAAAGCATCAAAGGAGAATACCACAATACTATGATTTTGTATGCTAAGACAACACATGATTCTTTCAAGGCACACTAAGCAATCCCAATGACTTGGAGCAAGTTATGCTATAGCAGTAATCACTAATCATAAGGTTAAAACAACACCTAGCATGACATGCTAAATTCTAAGTCACAGTCAAAACAAGCTCCTCTTGCATTTTCAAGCAAGAACTTTCTACTCCTTTCCAACACCAATCGACTTACTTTAAACAACATAGGGAGAACGGGGGTCCAAACTACCTTATTCAAGCAAACTAAACAAACTAAGCAAAGCAAATGAAAACTAAGACGCTCCAATAACAACACAATAGTGCATGAAACAATAAAAATGAAGTGTCTAGAAAGATCTGAGATTTTTATTGATGAAGAAGGGGATGCCTTGGGCATCCCCAAGCTTTGATTCTTGTACCTCTTGGATATTTCTTGGGGTGACACCGGGGTGGCATCCCCAAGCTTGAGATTTTGTCCATTCTTCATCTTATTACATCATTCTCTATCTACACCTGAAAATTTTCCTTCATATAAAACTTCACACAATCTTCATTAGCAACATTAGTGTATTCAAAAGATAATACACCTTTGAGTTTAGCTTTAGAACAGCAAAACTTTCACTAAAAACACAAGATATTGAAGCAACTTCCTTTAAAAAGCTCAATTCCCCAAAAGAGAACTCAAAAACAAATCGATAAGAAGCAAATGCAAATAATGGCATAAATGTGTCAAAACAGACCAGCAGGTAGAAACCGATTTTTTATAAGACCTTTTTTTGCTCAAATCAAAAAGTATTGAACTAAGTAAATTTAGCCAACATACTGGGGGATTTATTAGTAAATTTTCAGCTCAATACAACTTACATAGACTCCTCACGAATTTTTATGGTGGAGGACAGAAATCTGTTTTGGGATAGTAACTCCCCAAATCTTACTTACCTTTCATTAGAGGTCATTCTTGGCACAAAAAGCAAACAAAAAAGGATAATAAGAGGTCATTACTGAAGTAATAACTTCCAAGACTCAAGAAAACTCTTGGGTTATCTCCCAACAAGTACTTTTCTTTAACTCCTTTAAGTTAGGCACAAGAAGCAAGAAAATCAAGTATTTTAAAATGAAGAATCATTAACATCAAATCTTGCTTTCAAAGGAGGAGCAAAATGTAACTTCTCTCTCCTCATAGGGAAGTGTTCAGTACCTTTCTTGAATGGAAATTGATATTTAATGGTGCCTTCTTTCATATCAATGATGGCACCAATAGTTCTAAGAAAAGGTCTTCCCAAAGTAATAGGACAAGAAGCATTGTATTCAACATCCAAAATATAGAAATCAACAGGGACATAAGCATTTTTAACTATAATGAGAACATCATTAACACTTCCCATGAGTTTCTTCTTAGCATTATCATTAAGTGGGACATCCAAATAACAATCTTCCAAACGTGGCAAATCTAGCATTTCATAAATCTTCCTAGGCATAATAGAGACACTAGAACCAAGATCACATGAATCTTTGAGATCAAAGTCATTCACTTGCATATTAATAATGGGTTCCCAACTATCTTCTATTTTCCTAGGAATAGAAGCTTTGTGTTTTAACTTCTCTTCCTTAATTTTAACAAGAGCATTTGTAATGTGTTTGGTGAAAGCAACATGCATATCACTAGCATGAGGGCTTCTAGCAAGATTTTGCAAGAACAAAATCACTTCAGAAATATTGCAACCATCAAGATCAAAATCAAACTTAGCATCACTAGTTGTAGACTCATTAGGCTTAGGCATTATAGGAGGAGTAATAGGGACTTCTTGTGGTTTAGTGGCATCCATATGAGTGGTGGTGACGGTGCACACACTATTGTTTATATCAATTTCAGCTTCCCTTTCCCACTTAGCATGAAGTTGGGCTAACAGTCTAACATTATCATCAATAGTAACTTGTATGGCATGAGTAGCAGCAAAGGTACTTTCCATGGTTTCAGGTTTAGCATACATTTTATTAATCAAAGAGGACTGTGCTTCAGACAAAGAGGAAATATTTTTCTCAGCACTCAAAATTTTTGACTGTAAACTAGGAATTTCTCTATTTAGATTCTAGAGCTGATAACTAATATTCTTCAAGATAACAGATTGTTCTTCCCTAGTTTTAGTGAATATCTTGTTTTGCTCATATTGCATCTGCATAAAGTTTTTAGTGGATCTTTCAACTTCTAGAATCCTATCTTCACTAGGCATTCTAGATCTACCATAATAAGTATTTCCATTCTTAGGAGGATAAGGTCTATATTTATTCCCATAAGTATTGTTGCCAAAATTGTTGTTTCTAATGAAGTTCACATAAACTTGCTCTTCTTGAGCAACCAAAGAGGCTAAGGGAACACTATTAGGATCTAAAGGAGCTTTCCTATTAACAAGCATAGACATGATAACATCTATCTTATCACTCAAAGAGGAGGTTTCTTCAACAAAATTTACCTTCTTACCATGTGGAGCTCTTTTAGTGTGCCATTCAGAATAATTAACCATCATATTATCAAGGAGTTTTGTTGCAGCACCCAAGGTGATGGTCATAAAGGTACCTCCAGCAGCTGAATCCAACAGGTTTCTTAAAGAGAAGTTCAAACCTGCATAAAAAGTCTGGATAATCATCCAAGCAGTAAGTCCATGAGAGGGACAATTCTTAACCAAAGATTTCATTATTTCCCAAGCTTGAGAAACATGTTCATTATCAAGTTGTTTAAATTTCATAATATCACTTCTCATATATATAATCTTAGTAGGAGGGTAGTACTTTCTAATAAAAGCATCTTTGCACTTAATCCAAGAATCAATACTATTTGTAGGCAAGGATAGCAACCATTATTTAGCTTTTCCTCTCAAGGAGAAAGGAAACTGTTGGAATTATGCCCTAGAGGCAATAATAAAGATGTTATTATTATAATTCTTGTTCATGATAATGTTTATATTCCATGCTAGAATTGTATTAAGCGGAAACTTTAATACTTGTGTGGTTTGTGAACAACACCGTGTCCCTAGTACGCCTCTAAGGACTAGCTCATTGATTAATGATGGTTAAGGTTTGCTAACCATGGACATGAGTTGTCAATTAATAATGAGATCATATCATTGGGAGAATGATATGGTGGACAGACCCAAACTAAGCGAAGCAATTAGATCGTATCATCGTGTTCATCTTTGCGAAGCTTTTCTTATGTCAAATATTGTATTCCTTAGACCATGAGATAATACAAATCCCTGGTATCGAAACAAAGCTTTGAGGTCATCAAACGTCATCCTATGAGAGGGTGATCATAAAGGTGTCTCTCAGGTAATCGGAAAGTATCTGTTGGGTTGTATGTATCGAGATGGGATTTGTCCCTCCCAAGTCGGAGAGATATACTTCGGGCCCACTCGTGTCGATATCAACACGCTTGCAAGCATGTGGTTAAGGAGTTAATCACAAAGTGATATCGGATTACGGAACGAGTAAATTACTTGCGTGAGCGAGATTGAACTAGGTATGGCATGCAAGCGATCGAATATCGGGCAAGTAAAATATCGCGAGCGAAGGGAATATATATGGGATTGATTGAATCCTGGCATCGTGGTTCATCCGATATGATCATCGATGAATGTGTGGAGTCAATATGGTTTCGGACCCTTTGTTGTTTATTGATAAAAGATCATATGCGCATATTCTCGAACCAGGTCACACATAACGTGTCTCGGCGCTAGGATAGATTGGATAATTGGTTTATGAGTTTTAGTTGGTCTCGGATGGGATCCGGGACATCACGAGAGGTTCCAGAGTGGTCGGAGAATAAGATTCATATAAGCGGTAGTTTTGGAGTTGAATTGTTATTAATCGGTATTGTCCGGAAGCTTCTAGAACCTTCGGAAGGGACCAACGTGGCCCCAGCTTCGGGAGGGGCATGGGCCTATGAGGGAGTGCCCTGGCCACATTGGGCCAGGGCACAAGTCCCATAGGGCCCAAGCCAAAGAGGGTTTAAACCCTAGATAGAGCTTCTAGAAGGGGTTTCCTTGCCCCCTCCTCCTCCTTTGGGGCCGCGGTTTGGGCTTGGGGGAGGGCTAGGGATGTGCCCCTCTATATAAAGAGGGTTGGGCGCACCACCCACACCTTCCCTCAACCCTAGCCGCCCTGCTGCCCTTCCTCTCTCCCTCCCGACTATTTGTAGGCGAAACCCTGCTGCAGAAATTCTCCACCATATACACCACGCCGTCGTGTTGTAGATCCAATCCGTCTCTCCACCATACTTGCTGGACCGAGGAAGGATGATACGTCGAGGTGCTGCACGTGTGCATCTCACAGAGGCACCGCCACTTGTGGTGCTAGATCGGATCGGATCGCGAGGAGGAGAAGCGAGTACGACTACATCACCCACGTTCCGACGAACGTTCCGCTGTGCGAATCTTCAAGGGTATAAAGATCTAATCCAATCTCTCTCATTGTTTGCATCTCCTAGATTAGATCTTGGCTTCCCTCTGTTCGCATCCGTAGAAAATTTTGATTTACTATGCCGCGAAACCCTTCAGAAACAACTTGAGCTTAATAATATCTCCATCTACATCCTTATACTTTTGCATCTCACAAAGTTCAACAAAGTTATTGAGATGGGCAGCAGCAGGATCAGAACTAGCCCTAGAAAATTACTCTCTCATCACAAGATTCAACAAAGCAGTTTTAATTTCATAAAAGGTAGCATCAGGAGCAGGTGGAGCAATAGGAGCGCTTAGGAAATCATTGTTGTTTGTGCTAGTGAAGTCACACAACTTGGTGTTCTCAGCAGAGTCCATTTTGGCAAAAGTGGAGCAAGCCAAAAACAGCAGCAGCAGCTAAAGCAGGAACTAATTTTTTTGTGTTTTTGATAAGAGAAAGCAAACCAAACTAAACTAATTTTTTTTGGAGTTTTTGATAAAAAGAGGCAAACAAAACCAAGCAAAAGAAACTAAGCAAACAAAAAAATTAAAGAGAAAGGTTGAGAAGGACTCCACTTGTGAAGACGTCCTTAGCCTCCCCGGTAACGGCGCCAGAAATCTTGATGCGTGCACCCAGTGTTGATGTGGGAGCGCTTCGTTGGAAACCCCAAGAGCAAGGTGTGATGAGCACAGCAGCAAGTTTTCCCTCAGTAAGAGACCGAGGTTATCGAACCAGTAGGAGGAAGGAAACGACTCAAAGGTGTTGCTAGCAACTTGGAGACCTGCACAACATAAACTCAAGACTTTGTCCCAACGAACAGTGAGGTTGTCAACCTCACCGGTTTGCTGTAACAAAGGATTAACTGTATGGTGTGGAAGGTGATGATGAATTGCAGCAAGTAAACTGTAACAGTGGAAGATGTATAAATGGTAAATATTGGACCGGGGTCCATAGTTCACTAGAGGTGCTCTCCTTAGATAAATAAACATGGCATGAAGGGTAAACAAATTACAGTAGGACAATTGACAGGACTGAGCAAGGCATAACAATGCAATACTAGACATAAAGATCCTATGAGATTCGATTGGGCAATACAACAATATACATAGACCGCCATCCAACTGCATCTATGACTAGAAGTCCACCTTGTGTTATCATCGAACCCCTCCAGTATTAAGTTGCAAGCAACAGACAACTGCTTTAAGAAAAGTGTGTAAGGTAAACAATCCACTTGTTCCATGAACAAGAGACCGTTGTTTTCTCCCTACTGGCAACAGCACATCTACAACCGTAGAGATTTCTGTCACTTCCCTTGATTAAGTAGAGGCATTAACCCACTATCGAGCATAAATACCCCCTCTTTGAGTCACTAGCAACTACTTGGCCAAGATAGCTACTAACAACAAAGAGCATGCAAGATCACAAATAACACAGACATGATAGAATAAAATAGCCAAAACCATTAATCAATCTGACATAGTAATCTCAATATCCATCGGATCCCCGCAAACACAACATGCATGATTACAAATAGATGAGATCTTGATCATGAACGGAGCTCACAAGATCTATACATGAAAGCACAAAGGAGGAGATACAACCATCTAGCTACTACATGGACCCGTCGTCCAAGGTGGAACTACTCACGCTTCATACCGGAGGCTATGATGAAGAAGAAGGTCTCCGGGATGATCTCCTCTCTGGCAGGGTGCCGGGAAGAACTTCAGATCCCCCCGATCTAGGGACGATGGTGGCGGCGGCTACAAACGGTTTTGTGGAATATTGATCGGGTGCTTAGGGTTTAGGCATCGGGGGGACTTTATAGGCGAAGAGGCGAGGAAGGGGGGCCACCAGGGCGGGTGCACCACCCAGGTGCGGCTAGGGCTAGCCCACTCCGCCACGGGTGTGACCCCCTGGTGGGTCTCCTCCATTTCGTACTCTGGCTTCATGTTCCCCACGGTAAAATATTGACTTTGGCTTTTGTCTCGTCCAATTCCGAGAATATTGATTTTCTGCCTTTCTGGAACCAAAAACAGAAGAAAACATGCAACTTGCACTATGGCAACTTGTTAATAGGTTAGTACCAGAAAACATATAAAAACACCTCAAAGTGTAGACAAAGCAAATCAAAGTAGATACTAAACAAGCATGGAATATCAAAAAGTATAGATACGTTTCTGACGTATCAACAACCTCACTGTTTGTTGGGGCAATGTCTTGAGTTTGTGTTGTGTAGGTTTCCAGTTTCTAGCAACACCTTTGAGTCATTTCATTCCTCCTACTGGTTTGATAACCTTGGTTTCTACTAAGGGAAAACTTGCTGATGTGCTCTTCATACCTTCCTCTTGGGGTTTCCCAATGAAGCTCTATAGTGATCTGAGCTACACATTATCACCTCACATCTCTGAGGACCGGCTTTGGGATTTGACCCGTGATACGTCCAAAAAGTATCTACTTTCCCGAACACTTTTGCTATTGTTTCTCCTCTAAACTTGTGTGATTTGGATACAACTAACACAGACTGACGTTGTTTTTAGCAGGATTACCTTGGTGTCTAGTTTTTGTGCAGAAAATCAACTATCAGGAAAAATCCAGGAAAATATGCCAAAAATCCTTTTTCACCAGAAGATCCACGGAGCCAGAGTACTAGACGGAGTGGATTCCTGGGGGCCCACACCCCTACTAGGCGCGGGCCCAGCCTGGCCGCGCCTAGGGGGGGAGGGTGCAGCCACCCCTAGTGATACGTCCAAAACGTATCTACTTTCTCGGACACTGCTATTGTTTCTTCTCTAAACTTGTGTGATTTGGATACAACTAACACAGACTAACGCTGTTTTCAGCAGAATTACCTTGGTGTCTTGTTTTTGTGCAGAAAATAAACTATCAGGAAAAATCCCGGAAAATATGCCAAAAATTATATTTCACCAGAAGATCCACGGAGACAGAATAAGAGATGGAGGGGAGACCTGGGGGGCCCAGACCCACCCCAGGCACGGGCCCACCTGACCCCATGCCTGGGAGGGGTGTGGCCACCCCAGGCAGCTCCTCGGCCTCCATCTGCGCCTATAAGTTTCCTTTCTACCTAAAAACCGAGGGGGGTTTGATAGTTTTCTAGAAAGAGTTCCGCTCCGCCGCAGCCACTAGAAACCAAGATTCGGATCCAGAAACTCCGTTCTAGCACCCTGCCGGGACGGGGAATTTCGAGAGGATCATCGCCATCGTCATCACCAACGCATCTCCATCAACCACCGATGTTTCCCTCATCCATGAGTGAGTAATCCCCTGCCGTAGGCTTGGGGATGGCAGGGATTGGATGAGTTCTATCATGTAATCGAATAAGATCTATTAGGGCATAATGCCTAGTATCTCTATTAGTGCTATTTTGACTTTGTTGCAACTTGTTGTGCTTAATGCTTGTCTCTAGGGCCGAGTGCCATGATATCAGATCTAAACTTATTATTGTATCATTATGATAGTATTGTTTGTGATCTTATCTGTTTCTGGATCCAAAGGCCCCAAAGTGACAATAATTGGGACAATAATTTGTGATCTCCATCTTCAAGCACGAACATGATATCCATCATCACCGGTGTGGCGTCAAGGTCAATGGCGCTGCTTCATGGTTGTCGTCCACCAGCATCAACTATTACAACTACTTTGAATAGACACGCAGGTCTTAACGGAATTTAAAAGACAACCATATGGCTCCTGCCGGTTGCCAACTTACAATAAGGAACATTGCATACATCATATATAATCACAATCATGGCCATATCACATCAAAGCACACCCCTGCAAAACAAAGTTAGATGTCTCTAATTTTCTTTGCATAATTTACGTGGTTTGGGGCTTTCAATAAGTGTCGTTCTAACTTACGAACAAGAACCACAATGTTGATGTTTGAACTATCAAGTGCCTGTTGTAAATTGAATCTATACTATGATGGGAGAGACAGACACCCGCAAAGCCACTTATGCAATACAAGTTGCATGTTAAGCGTGGAGCAAGTCTCATGAACGATGTCATGTAAGGTTAGCCCGAGCCGCTTCATCCCATCATACCGCAAGATGCAAAGTACACAAAAAGCAATTGATAATAAAAGCACCACCGCCCACAATGACCATTGTGTTCTACTCGCGCAACAAATCTACATATAGACACGGATCTGATACCACTGTAGGGGTTCGTAGCATGGAAAACCAAAAAAATCTACCGCATGCACACAAACAAGCCAAGATCTATCTACTAGATTGTAGCAACGAGTCGATAGAAGCACTCACCCTCGAAGATTCCAAAGCGGTTAATGAGAGCAGATTCTCGTGGGTGATGTAGTCGTATACTTGCCGATATCAAGATCACATAGACTATCCTTCCGGCGCTGCGTTTCGGCAGCGCTTCTGCAGTCGGTCACACGTTCGGTACTCGATGAAGACCTTCCTCTCCCTTGTTCCAGCAGGCAGCGGAGGTTGTAGTTCTCCCCTCACGATTCAGGCAGCACGACGGCATGGTGTTGGGAGTAGAGGGAATATCCCGCAGGGCTTCGCCTAAGCCGGTGCGAGTTATGGTGGAATTAGGGTTTCCCGGTGATCTAGGGTTTAGAAGACCGGGAGGAGGAGGAGGTGTTGGCGGCAGCAACATCCGGAGGCTCCAACGGTTGGCCACTTTCCGAGACCAGAGTGATCTTGTCGATGGTGTCGGCGAGCTTTTGCGGCTTCCGATCCTTCCTCGGCTTCTTCTTCTTAAGAGACGGGTTGCTGCTACCGCCATCGGTCGTGCGGTCCCCGCCATCGGTCGTGAATTATGCGGACATGACCGAGACACTTCTCCGATCAATAACCAATAGAGGAATCTAGAAATTCATATGGCTACCACATATTTATACGATTACTTTGCGATTGAATGAACCACTTACAAACGATAGCAATTTCCCTTTGTCTCACGATAGTTTACTTATCCGAGGTTTTGATCATTGGTATCTCTGCATACCTAGTTCAACCTCGTTACTGATAAGTACTCTTTTATCGTTCCCGTGATATGTGATCCCTTGTGAGCCAGTCACATGCTTGCAAGCTAATTGGATGACATTCCACCGAGAGGGCCCAGAGTATATCTATCCGTCATATGGATGGACAAATCCCACTCTTGATACATGTGCCTCAACCCATACTTTCCGAACACTCAATGCCACCTTTATAGCCAACCTGTGTAACATCCCTAAAATCATGTTTTCAAAGATTGCATATCATCCATGCATGCATAATCATTTAGGGATCATTTTCAAAATCATTTCAAAGAAGCAGAAGCATTGAGTGCTATTATTTTATGTAAACAAGCATTGATCCAATGCTACTCTCTAGTGAGAGAATACTTGTTTCAAACCAAGGTTTGTTTATTCATAAGTTGGTTTGGTTGAGTTCCAAAGCTTGGACAAAAATTTCCAAAACAAAATATAGTTTAAAACCATTTTCATATCTTTATCAAATCTTGTGCTTAGGTACTATTTATTTTAAAATTTTCAAGGAACCAAGCAAGTCTAGCAAGACAACATGGTTTTATGCTCAAAATTGTGCAGGTTTAACTTTATAAAAGTCCAGAAAGATTTGGAATTCAAATACATTTGAATTCATTTGAAAAGGTTTCCTAAAAATCGATTTAGAAAAAGAAAAAGGATAAGAAAATAGAACTGGCCCAGGCGCTATTCATTCGGCCCAGCAACCAAAGCAGCCCACCCGGGGTTCTCCCTTTCTCTCTGTTTCTCACCGCAGCAGCGCGCACCCACCCGCTGACAGGCGGACTCCACCTTGCCCCGTCAGCATCGTCCCCAATCAACGCCGAGCCGCCGCTACCTGCGCCGCGATCCTTTGCCCGCCTAAATCCCATTGATGCAGGGAGTAATCCCCGCCCCGCTCCTGGCTATTTAATATCCTCTTCACCATGGCCATTTCCCCTCACCCCACTCGCTCGCTCCGCCACCAGGCTGCTCGGATTTCACTAAACCTCGTCGCTGTCCCGACGAACTCCGACGTCTGATTCCGGTGAGTAACGAACGCCCATCGTCTTCTGCTTGACGCTATCAAGTTTGCTGTGTCTCTGTGCTTCTCCTGATGCTTTTGTTTTGCTCGCGCATGACCTAGGTCGCCGTCCCCGACAACCTCTACAAACGGCAGAACCGCCGCCTAACTCCGGTGAATGATTTAGGTAATACCAGGCCGCCCCACGCTTTCTGCTTGACCCTATCTTGTTCGCCAGTTTGTTGTGCACACCCTGACGCCTTCGGTTTGTGTTAGGGCAGTCCACATCGTCGGCAACGTCGTCGACTGCAAGAACCCGATGCCGCCCGCTACTCCGACGAGCCCCAGTGACCTCCACAGCACGCCCCCGTCCACGCCAGCAAGAGGTTGAGCATCAGCGCGACCTTGCGAGTTCGGTAAGCCCCTCCGTTGAACCCAGCCCCCTCGGTAGCCGCCAGAGCGTCACTGATAGAGCGCAGCCGCCGCGCCACCATCGCCAACGCCGCCAAACTTTGGTCGTTTGATCTGTAGCCGTTAGATCTAGATCTAACGCATGCGATAGATTCACTTAAATAAGAGGTACGCCTTAGATCTGGCCGTGTGTTTTTATTTAGATCCTGTGGTCCACGTTGATCGATCCGACCAAACTGGTACGGACCAATCAGAACTCGCCGCGTGGCCTGAGTTTAGATCTAAAACAGAAATTTGATCTATTACTGATTCAAACTTGCAAAATTCATAACTTTTGATCCCCACGTTCAAATTTTGCAAATTTTATATCATTGTAATCAGGAGAGAAAATCCTATATGTTTATGCAATGTATTTAATGTTTTGCCTCTGTAAAAATGGTTGTTTTTGCAGAAACATTTGTAGGCTTATTTTGGGTATTGAAATGATTTAAAAATGATTTAAAAATCAAACAAAGTTTATTTAGTATGTTTTGGTCTTGTTTATGTTTCAGTACTGTTTACTAGCCTTGTTTGGTATAGAAGAATCATCACATGGCATTTGCATGCATTCATATATTTTTGTTTGTATATTTTTGATATGTGATTTTGGTGCCATTATTTTATGTGTAGATTTTGGTGCTAATAGTGATTGTGGTTGTGAAGACTATTGCTACTCCCCAAACTACCAAGGCAAGTGGTGCTTCATGCTTTTATCCCTATATTTTCACCTATGCATTGTATAGGACTTGCATGAATATTTTGCTAAGTATCTATATGCTATGCTTGGGAAATCCTAGTAGTTGTAGAATTGTTAAAATTTCCTCTAAGTTAATATGATTACTATTGCCATGCTTCGCCTAGATAGTAGAAACCAAGGGTGGATTATTTATTCATGCTATGTGAAATATTTCCAAGTCATTGACTTGTGCTTTTGCTTAATAAAACAACTAAGTGAATGGAACACCTGGGTGGAATGGAAATAATGGTTTGTGTTGAGTGGTTACTCAAGGCCCATTTCTATGGTTTACCTTGTGTATCTCACTTGTGGAAGGACACCTAGGAACAAAGGGATTTGAGAGGCCAAATGTTAAGAAGCTTCTAGTGCAGCCACATGGAAATATGGGCTCTGCCTGGATCATATAGGTTGCAATAACTTAGCCGTTTGGACAGTTGGTGGTAGTGGGATGATAGGTTGGAACGCGTCCATTTGGTCTAAGGGAAGGCTTCTGAAAGGTCCTGTCTTTGTGAAAATCAAGTCTTGTGGGGAAAGTGCACAACTTCCGCAGATGGAAGAATCTAAGTACTTAGCCATGTCCCTGGTATTGGACAATTTGAGCATCAAGACATGGAAGCTATCAAGAATCTCCTCATCCCAATTTTCTAAGTTAAAACTTGTGGTTGAACAAGGGTGAAGGTTCACCAATTTCTATTGGTGATTCCTTGGGAAAGTTTTGTCAAAGAAAAACTTAGTGTTTTCAACTAATAGGTAAAACCTATTTTGAGCAAAGCAAGCCTAAGCTACACTGAGCCAAATTCATATAGTATTTAGATGTTAATATTCTACTAAGGTATCACTTGCCAATACTATTCCAATGTATTGACCCACTGTGGCTGTAACTTGTGATGTTGCAGGTTATTCTGATGATGATTAGGGGTTATGAGTCTACACTCAACATGCTTGCCTGTGGCACATGAAGATGAAGACTTATTTATATTATTATGGTTAAACTCTTGTACTAGGCCTATGGCCATGGAGTTGTAAAAGACTATGTTTGTCTCTGGAATGATATGTAATAATGACCTTCGTTTATGTGTACTTCATCTTAAAATGTGGATGCTAGCGTTGATCTAGGGACTAGCATTGCAATCACAGGGATCCTTACCTTTAAAAGGGAGGGATCGTACACTCAGTTACGGTGTGGTGTTTGATGTCATCAAAGCATCCTTCCGGTGATGGTGATTAGCATGATCTCATGGTCGAAGGAATTAGGTTACTATGTATCAGAAAGCTTATAGCAAACGAACTATTGAAATGACTTGATCTTTATGCTACGATTATCTATAGGAGTATGTCCATCATACCATTCTCCTAATGATATGATCTTGTTATTAATAACATCTCAATGTTCATGCTCGAGAAACCACGATCATCTATTAATCAACAAGCTAGTATTTTAAAGAGGCTTTACCAGGGACTCTAATTTAGTTTACAAATCACACAAGTATTAATGTTTCTGGTTAATACTATTATAGCATGAATGTAAACATTTATCATAAACACAAAGATATAATAATAACCACTTTTATTATTGCATCTAGGGCATATCTCCAACATTCATAGCTTGCAATGACTATTGAGTAGACTTCGTTGCATACTCTTTATTATGAATTGTCTAAGCATCTACTCATGTGCTGAGAATATTTATATCATATGAAGCAAAGTGTTCGTGAAAGTTCTTTTAGCGCACTCAGTTTTCAACTGAATTGCTTGAGGACAAGCAATAAGCTAAGCTTGGGGGGAGTTGATGCGTCCAAAACGTATCTACTTTATCAGACACTTTGCTATTGTTTCTTCTCTAAACTTGTGTGATTTGGATACAACTAACACCTGGACGCCATTTTTCAGTGAAATTACCTTGGTGTCTTGTTTTTGTGCAGAAAATGAACTATCAGGAAAAATCCCAGAAAATATGCCAAAAATTATATTTCACCAGAAGATCCATGGAGCCAGAAGAAGAGACGGAGGGGAGAGCTGGGGGGCCTAGACCCACCCCAGGCGTGGGCCCACCTGGCCCTGTGCCTGGGAGGGGTGTGGCCACCCCAGGCAGCTCCTCGGCCTTCCTTTGCGCGTGTAAGTTGCCTTTCGACCTAAAAGCCGAGGGGTGATGGGGATATGCCTACTGGGGTATACCCAGCAAGGCGTTTCCGACTGGCCCGTGAGCTGGCGAGTGGTCCTGGAGAACGGCGAGTGGATTGAAGCCCAGCAAGGTACCGAGCGACTGGAAGCTGAAGGCCCAGGCGAGTAGATACGCCCAGTCGGACTAGGTTAAACGACTATTGAAGCTGTAACCGAATCGGTTGAGATATGTAAACCCTAGGGGAGGTGAGCCTATATAAACCTCCCTAAAGGGTGAGTAGAGACACGTTCCCTCATACACCCAAGCGACTACGCCTAAAACCGCCGAGCTCGCCCATTGTAATACCTCCATAATACAATCTAGCGAGAGTAGGTCTTTACCCTCCGGGGCCGAACCAGGTAAAACCGTGTCTTTGCCCTCATCTCGCACCGCAGATGGCTGGCTGCCTTGCCCTCGTTCTACTACTACGCCGATTGCGGCGTCTGCCGTGACCATTCCCACGGTGGCGCCACCGGGGCCTGGCGGTCTGGGCGGTGTTCGCGGCGAGATCCAATCTGCCCATCAGCGACGGTGCGCCACCGCCGCATGATAGCGATCGGCGAGATGCTCCAAATCTTGCCGAGCAGCTACGTCCGGCGCGACGTCACGCCAACGTGATCCTGCCAATCGGCACTATCGGCCTCTTCGTCGGCCTCACCGTCGCCGTCTCGGAGGACTCGGCTCGCATCCGCGAAGTCGCCGCCACGCGATCGGCTCTCCGAGAGCCAGATCCGCACGATCCACCGCCTCGAATACAACTCGCCCACAACAACGTGGCGGGAATTCAGCGATCGCGAAGATGCGGCCCTCACCGACGACGCCGACTTCGACCCCGGCGTCACTCGCCGGATCCATCACCTGACCGTCCGCGGGCTCCATCGCCCAGGTCTCCAGCGAGACTTGAGGACCCTCCATCCTCGGGATCTTGAATTCGACTCGGGTCGAGAACTCCGCCGACCTCAGCGCGGAACCGGTCCACGCCATGCCTACATGGCCACCGGCGCCCGATCCGCCGGAGGAATCGTTCTCCACCCCAATCCTCCTAACGCCACAGCAATGGAGGTCGAGAACTCCGCTGGCTGGCGGAGGCTGTATACGGCGAAAAAATTTCGCCTCGAAAGGTGTGGCCGCAGAGCTCGCGCTACCACCAGCAGCGGATCAGTCACGCTGAACCCCACCGTTCAGGCGTACCTAAACTTCGACGATGAAACGACCGCGATAGCCGCGCGCCAATCTGCGAGAACGCGCCACTAGAGGAAGCGCCGCCCCGCCAGATCAACGGCGATGGCGCCCACCACCACCCAACCGCACTCCTGAGGACCAGCCGGATAGTAGTCTCCTCACGGGAGCGAGGCCAACGGCCTCCCACTGTTCTCCACCGATGGACAACCTCGCAGGGCCGAGCGGCGGCGACAGCATCACGGCCACGGCGGCAGCGCCTACAGATCCAATACGTCAGGCCTGCTGCGAAGGCCGTCGAGCAGCAAAGCGGGCGCCGACTCAGGTCGAGTATACTCGCGTTCCTCGGGAAGCGGGCGGCCTCCGGCGGCCGCCCGTGGCGCAAACACCCTCAACTGCCCGCCACCGAGCCACTAGCTCCAACACCGACCCGCCGATGCACTCTCCTGTGACCAACGACCCGGCGACCAACCGTCGCCGCTAACGGGCAAACCCATCGACGCCCGCACCCACATCATCAACAACCAAAGCGGCGCGCCGCCAGCCCGGCGACTGCGGCACACCCTAACTAATCGCCGCGACGGCGAGCCTATGGGATCACTCAGTCGACTCGGACCCAAGTGCTTCGGACCAATGATCCGAGGCGAGAAGTACCCGCCAAACTTCAAGGCGCCAAAGGAGGTAGAAAAGTACGACTCCTCGTACGACCCCGCCGTCTGGCTCGACACATACCTCATGGCAATGGGGATCGCGGGTCACACTGACCTACTCGCCGCCCGTTACCTCCCCCTGATGATGGAGGGGACGTGTAGGCAGTGGAGCAACACTCCCCGGGCGATGTCGACTCACAGGAGGAAATGCGCGACGCCTTCGAGTGCTCCTACACCCGCGCCACCACTATTGAGGACCTGGAACGGTGCGTCCAGGGACCCCGCGAGTCGACCCGCAACTGGGTCCAACGGTGGCAAGAGCTTTGGTACAACGCGGTCGGCATCCACCCGGACACCGCGATCCATTGCTTCAAGACCTCGTGCGCTCGAGCCTCTAGTCGCCAAGCTCAGCGACACTCCCACTTTCGACAACATCCCGACCTCCTCGAGATCGCCAAAGCAGATGCCGAGGAAGATCCAAACCAGGAAACCGGCGGCGAGTCGAGGGCAACGCCGCCGCAGGCGGCAACGACGGCGACGCCGAACGACCTACGCTTCAGCGGCACTCGCCTCAGCAAGCGCCCGCGTGATGGCGAGTCGACTTCGTCGCCAACGCCGGGCACGCGCAGCGCGAGCCCAAGAGCTACCGCCGCGACGGAGGGCAACGCCGCGATGGCGGCAACTACAAGAACAAGCCAAGGTTCGATCCCGCGGCCCTCCTTAACCAACCATGTGCGTTCCATAGCAGGGAAGGGAAGCCCGCAACGCACACCACCGCCGACTGCCACACCCTCAGGGAAATCGAGAAGGCACGGCAAGCGCGGGAGGACCCCGACAACGACCCGCCAAATGGCGGAAAATTCGGCAAAGTAGCCGGCTCGCTCCACACCTTCACAGGCTTCAACACGAAGCGCGAGAAGAAGGTCATCGCCCGCGCCGTCGCCGTCAATGCGGTGGCCCAAATAGACGTCCCCCAGTTCCTGAACTGGTCGGAACAGCCCATCACCTGGAGCCGGCAAGACCACTCGCCGCGCATCGAGTACCCAGGACGAGTCGCCTTGGTGGTCAAGCCCAAGGTTGGCGACTACTGGCTCCCCAAGACACTGATGGACGGCGGTAGCTCCATCAACATCCTCTACCTCGACACCTTCAGGCGGCTGCGGCTCCCGCAGTCGACGGTCGAGACGACCCACACCACGTTCCACGGCATAGTCCCCGGTCGGAAGGCGTACCCGATCGGCAAGGTCACGTTGCCAGTTACTTTCGGCACACCGGCAAACTTCCGCACCGAGCGGATCGTCTTCGAGCTGGTGCCCTTCGATAGCCCTTACCACTGCGTCCTGGACGCCAGGCGTTCGCTAAATTCATGGCAGCGCCCCACTACGCGTACAACGCAATGAAGCTACCCGGGCCGTGCGGCGTCATCACCATCAACGGCGACCCCGACATGGCCGCCGAGTGCGAGGCCAAAGGAGCCGAGCTCGCCGACGCCGTCATCGCGGCAGAGACTAATCACGCCGACGAGCTCGCCAAATACGCGAGCGGGGTCAACAATGACGACCCCACAATACTCAAGAAGCCCAACTCAGAGGGCGCAAACACCTCAACCTTTGAGGCCACGACGCACACTCGCACCGTCGAGCTGGTCCCAGGCGACTCCAGCCAGACGGTGACGATCGGGACAGGCATGAGCCCAGCATAGGAAGGCGCGCTCATCGAGTTCCTCCGTGAGAACAGGGACATCTTCGCATGGAAACCCTCCGACATGCCCGGTGTCCCTAGGGAGCTCGCTGAGCACAAGCTGAACGCCGACCCCAAAGTGCGACCTGTCAAGCAGTCGCTATGGCCCTTCAATGAAGAACGTCGTCGAGCAATCGCCGAGGAAGTGCAGCGTCTACTCGCTGCCGGCTTCATCCGGCCAATCAAGTACTCCAAGTGGCTGGCAAACCCAGTCCTGGTCGAGAAGAAAAACGGGACCTGGAGAATGTGTATCGACTACACAAACCTGAACAGCGCCTGCCCAAAGGAGCAGTTCGTCCTCCCGCGGATCGACCAGATAATCGATTCAACCGCGGGCTCGGAGTCGCTATGTTTCCTCGACGCCTACTCTGGGTATAACCAGATCAAGATGGCTGTCGAAGAGGATGAGAAGACGGCGTTCATCACGCCATTCGGAGCCTTCTGCTACACCGCCATGACCTTCGGCCTCAAGAACGCCGGGACGACCTACCAGCGGTGCATGCAAGAATGCCTCGCGAGCCAAATTGGCCGCAACATCCACATCTACATCGACGACGTGGTCGTGAAGTCCGCTCGCCAAGGCGACCTACTCGCCGACCTGGCGGAAACCTTCGCCAACCTGCGAAGGTACAAGATAAAGCTCAACCCAGGCAAGTGCACCTTCGGTGTACCCGCCGGACAACTACTGGGGTACGTCGTCTCCAAACGAGGGATCGAGGAGAACCCAACAAAGATCTACACGATCGCCCGGCTCGGCAAACCTGAATGCCTGCGCGACGTCCGAGCTGGCGGGCGGCTATCGATCGCTTCATCCCCGCTGAAAAGGCGATGCCCTATACCGCTGATGCGCAAGAACCCCACCTTCCGGTGGGACAAGGAGGCGGACGCGCCCACCTCAAAAGGTGCTACTCGTCGCACCACTACTCGCCGCCCCCGCCGACAAAGAACCCATGCTGGTTTACGTCGCGGCATCCGAGCGCGTCGTCAGCGCCGTGATGGTCGTCGAACGAACAGAGGAAGGAAAGGAGCGCCCGGTTCAGCGGCCGGTGTACTACATCAGCGAGGTCCTCACCGAGTCGCGCCAGTGGTACCCACAGTACCAAAAGCTAGTATACGCGGTCTTCAGGGCTCAGCGGCGCCTGCCGCATTACTTCCAGGAGCACCCGATCACGGTCGTCTCCTCAGCACCACTGCAAGACATCATCCGCAATCGCGAGGCGACCGGGCGGGTCGCCAAGTGGGCCGTCGAGATCGGCGTCCACAACATCAAGTACGAGCCACGAAAGGTGATTAAATCGCGGTGCCGCGACTTCATCGCCGACCGAGGAGGCCCAAGAACGAGAAGCTGCCGTACCTCCTCGAGCTCGCACTTGACGGCTCCAAGAATGCGGACGGTGCAGGAGCAGGGATAGTGTTGAATTCACCAAAGGGCGACAAGCTCCGCTACATCCTCTGCCTCGACTTCACGCCCTGCACCAACAACATGGCTGAATACGAGGCCCTACTCCACGGCATGCGAGCCGCCAAGGAGATGAACGTCAATCGCCTCCGCTGCTACGGAGATTCCGACCTCGTCGCGGGACAAGTCGCCGTCACCTGCGACGCCGTCTCCCCTACCGTGGCGGCGTACCGCCAAGCGGTGGACAAGTTGGGCGGCTACTTCACCGGCTACTCTGTCGAGTGGATCGACGGGCGGAAAAACGAGGAGGCCGACGCCCTCTCTCGCATCGGGTCGGCTCGACTCGCACCACCCGCCGGCGTGTTCCTTGACACAATCTCCAAACCATCAGTCTCTCCCCTGAGGGAGATCGACATAGGAGTCCCACTCCAACCAGAGGCAGCCTTGGTCGCACTGGTCACCGAGCCAGACGACTGGACCAAGCCCTACATCACCTACCTGGAAGCCGGCACCCTGCCAGCAAACGAGACAGACGCTCGAATGATCGCTCGTCGATGCAAGTCCTACACCATCACCGACGGCGAGCTACACAAGCGCAGCGTCACCGGCGTGTTCCAACGCTGCGTCCAACCGGCTGAAGGACGCAAAATCCTCCATGACATTCACTCGGTGATCGCCACCACGCCGCTGCTCGCTCCCTGGTCGCCAAGACTATGCGACACGGCTTCTACTGGCCCACCGCACACGCCGACGCTGTCGACATCGTCCAGCGATGCGCCGGTGCCGGCACGCCAATCGACGACGCATCGAGCTCGGCGCTCAAAACAATCCCCATTACCTGGCCATTCGCCATATGGGGCATGGACATGGTAGGCCCCTTCAAGAAAGCCCCTTCCGGCTACACCCACCTGCTAGTCATCGTCGACAAGTTCACTAAGTGGGTAGAGGACAAGCCAGTCCGGAAATGCGACGAGAAGACCACCACTAAATTCCTACGCGAGCTCATATATCGCTATGGGTTCCCAAACAGCATCATCACGGACAACGGCACCAACTTCGCCAAGGGAGCCATGGCCGAATTCTGCGAAGAGCATCACATCCGGCTCGACCTCGCGTCAGTCGCCCACCCGGAATCCAACGGCCAGGCGGAACGAGCCAACCAAAGCATCCTCCATGGCCTAAAGCCGCGACTCCAAGTACCACTCGAGCGCGCACGGTCTTGGGTCGAGTTGCCCTCCGTCATCTGGGGGATCCGCACCTCAGTCAACAGATCGACCGGGTTCACCCCCTTCTTCATGGTCTACGGTGCCGAAGCAGTCATGCCCACCGACCTCGAACACGACTCACCGCGAGTCGTCCATTATACGGAGGCTGCAAACGAGCTGGCCCGCCTATATGGGGTCGACCAGCTCGACGAAGCACGCGACCTCGCTCGGTCACGCACCGCCATCTACCAAGAAGGACTCGCCGCTACCACCGGCGGGTGAAAGCTCGCACCTTCCGGGAAGGCGACCGGTGTTACGCCTCATCCAGACAAGAAGGGCATGCAAGCTCTCCCCTCCGTGGGAAGGCCCATTCGCTATCGGTAGCGCCAGACAATGACGCCTACTACCTCATCGACGTCCGCGGGGACGGCGAACTCGACGTCAAGCGACCATGGAATGTAAACCTCCTTCGGAAGTTCTACTCGTAGAACCCCACACATGTACTCTCCAGTCGCTATGAAATAAAAGAAATGGTTACCACCAATTGCGCCTACTCTCCATGACTTGTGCCACTCGCACTCATAATAACAGCGGTATGCTAAATGCAGAAGTCAACCTTTGGTACAGCGATCGGCACGGCTAAGTAGTGCGGTGTAAGAGCACTGAATCACTTCAGGGCTTGCATCGTCCACGAAAAACGCCAACCCGGAGCCCCATTGGAGTCGCCTAGCTCGACTGGTTCTACGAGCCAAGACAACTGCCTTCGCTTCTCACAGCGACCTTGGTCCTCCGCATCCTCGGCATAGCGACTCAAACGGCTAAGTACCATGCTCTGGGACTGAAGACCAGTTCATCGCGAGCGGTCAGGGAAAACGCCAAGTAAGAGAGCATGCCGGGACTGCACGATGACCCCACGGGCGAGCGGGAGTGACGCGCTCACACCAACGCGCTAAGTCCTCAACCACCCTCGAGTCGCGCCTAGAACTACCAAGTACCACGCTCGGGGACTCGGCCACCCGACCTCGTTCGCGCACGGGAAAACGGTAAAGTACAGAGCACTCAAGGGAGTCGCCTTGCGGCAGCTCTCGAGCTGGTAGTCGACCAAAGCAACAAAACACATGACAACAACACAAACATCACATACGAGGTAAACCCCACAAAAGGCGGGGCTCGGGGACTCGTCGAAATCAATCAAAGCACACAAACAAATACCAAAATAGACACGACATCCCATTCAATCATATTGCATTGTCTTATGTTACAAAATATGCCCGTGGCGAACTGCTGCTAACGCTTCAAGGCAAACTACCCTACTCTGCGAGCTTGATGGCGACTTCGCCACATCCGGCGATTACGGATGAACGCGGTGTATGGGTTTGATGGATCGTCGTCGATTCACCCGCCATCGCCGCGCGAAAAGGCTTTCGACCTTGAAGTCACGATCGGCGGCTCGAGTCGTTGGCGACGACCGTTTCCTGGTATGGAAGGAGGTCGCCCATCGCCCAGACACGCTCTGAGTACGTGGCGGCACGCTCTTGCAACTTGAGAACCTCGGACAGCTCCATCGCGCCAGTTGACGATGGGTATCCACTCGTCACATCGTCAACGTCGAAGTCTTCGGGGAAGTGGGCGAGTCCAAGGCTCAGGGCCGTTGATGCTCCACGCCGAAACGCCGATCGCGTCATGAATTCAACGATCGCGGGTGCCTTCTCCAAGTACTTCCACACCTCAACGAGGTCGCTGGGAATCACCTCCGTGGGTGATATTTCTTGGAGGTAGGCATGGATGCAGGTCGCCGACAGCGTCGCCGAGTCGACGAGCACGCTTACGCACTGCCTTGCGTCGAGCGAGCTCGCCTCTTCTTCGCTATCAATGATGCGACCTGCGAAGAAGAAGACAATGATGAGTACGACGGACACCACAAAAACCACAGCTATAAGAAAGGGAGGATGCACTCACCAAGCAGCGGGCGGGCGAGTCCCGTGATGAAGCACTGAAGCGACGTGTGGTCGTCCTGAAGCCCAGCAATAAGGACCTCCGACACCTTGCGATCATCCTCTGCGGCCAAAATGGCGGCCTTAGCTCGCCCGTCCGCCAAGCTCGCTTTTTCTCTTGCCTCCCGCAGTTCGCGCTCGAGGTCGGCGATCCGTTGTTCAGCGGCACCCAGAGCAGACCGTGCCGCCACTAACTCACCAGCGGGGACAAGCCCCTAGCGAGCTTCATCTGCCTTCGCAGCAACAGCCTGAAGCCCCTTGTTCGCCTCCTGGACGATGGCCAGCTCCTTCTCCGCGTGCTGTTTCGCGGCCAATCGGTCCGCCGACTCAAGATGCAGACCCTGCACATCACCAAAAAAGTTAGTTCAAACAAACGTCATAAGTGCTCACCCGCTGAAATTCAGCGAGTGCGCACTCGGGGACTGGCGATCAAGAAATTCCTAAGTGCCCACCCGCTGAAATTCAGAAAGAGCGCACTCGGGGACTGGCGATCAAGAAATTCCTAAGTGCCCACCCGCTGAAATTCAGCAAGAGCGCACTCGGGGACTGGCGATCAAGAAATTCCTAAGTACCCACCCGCTAAAATTCAGCGAGTGCGCACTCGGGGACTGGCGATCAAGAAATTCCCAAGTGCCCACCCGCTGAAATTCAGCGAGTGCGCACTCGGGGACTGGATACGAAAATAAAAGACGAGAAATTATAAGAATCACGCCGCTGCAAAGCACCGACCTGATCCTCGGGGACTGGAGGTACCTGGATGGCTGCGCCAAGCATGCCGTGGAGTTGGATCGCGTCCACGGACGCGATTAATGCTGGCGTATGTCCACGATGCTGGTCGACTTCAGCATCGGCGGTCCCAGGAGCGTGGCTCGAGGGCGCAGCCCCACTCGCCGTGGCCGCCTTGGTCACGAAGCGGGGGAAGGTGGCGATGGAGGAACCCGCTCCAAGGGAGGTCGCCTCCGCCGTTCCAGGCAAGAAAGCACCCTCCTTCTAGATGCGGCTGCCTCCACCGCGGGCTCGGCCGGCGCGGCCGCCGTGTCATCAGAGATAGTGACGATGTCGTCGCCCTTGGCCTTCTTACTGCCATCCGCTGAGGCGACGACCTCGTCCGCCTTCCTCTTGCGTGAAGGATCCTCCTTGCTAACGGCGGAGGGCACCTTGGCCACGGTCGGATGGCCCATCCTTTTCACTCCGGTCCTGCGCATTAATCGAATCAGCAAAGACAATTGAAAAAGTTATGGAAAATAAGGAGGGGTGAGCACACTCACTTGGCGACTGGGATGAAACGTAGCCCGTCACGAAGGCGGCGGTTTTTCGATTCGGGGCCGGCGATCGGCGTGCCCCGATTCAGGCGTCGCGTGCCCAAGACACGGATGGCTTCTTCGTCGTTGAGGCTGTGGCGCCTGCAGGACATCCTCGGCGAGAGCTTCCTCGTGAAGTCAAAGCTGCGCAGCGAGCCTCCTTGCGAGGTGAAGCCGCCGGCGAGCCTCCTTGCGGCGAAGTCGCCCATGCGGAGCCTCCCCAGCCAGGGGGCGAATGGCGGAGGCATTGAGGCCGGCACCTCCGTGGTCGCCGTGTCTAAGCGGTTGTCGCTGGTGGCGCGCCAATCTGGCTGGAGCATCGGGCTGCTTTCGCCCGAGTCTGGTGAGGCTGTCCTCGACGGCTTGGTTTTCTTCTTCAAGGGGGCCCTCGCCTCCCTCTTCTTCTCCTTCTTCTTCGACGGAGTGGCCTGACGGCGCGAGGTGGTCTCTGGGAGCTCGTCGTCGTCGTCATGGCGTTCGAGGCTTCTGCTCGCTTCGATCTCGCGCTGATGTTGCCCGCGGGTCTTTCGGACCAGCGGGGCGACCTCCTCTTCAGACTCGTCCTCGTCGTCTTCGTTGCCCCTTGCGGGTGGCGATTCGCCTATGTCCTGGGCGGACGAGCCCGGGCTCTCATCGTCCGAAGGTGGGAGCCACCCTTCCACCACCTGGAATAGCTGCGATGAATACAAAACGGAATCAGGATTACCGCGACTGCATACACTGCGACTGCGAACAAAGTAAAGAAATTACCGTTGGAGCTGGACGCTTCGCGGTGTAGGGGGCGATCCCGGCCTGCGCATCCAGGTATACCGCCTGGGTAATCTTCTTCAATGCTGGGAGGTAATCTTCCAGCCTCCACTCGTCGAGGCAGGCCTTCGTCGAGTCCCCCCGGCCGGTGTATTGGTACATGTAGTGGTCGCGTTGGGCGAGTGGAACAAGCCGCCGCCCAAGCCAGCAATTGTACAAATTAATCGTTTGGAGGCCCTTCTTCTTTAGACCACGGATGGTCTGGAGCATTTCGTCTACGACCATCCGCTGGTCGTTGGGGAGCTTGCCGACTTGGATATGGAGCGGCTCCGAACGACTAGCGGAGTACCGCGGGATCGCCGCCTCGCCCTCCGGGGTCGTCTCGGTCACGTAGAACCGCGACTTTTTCCAGTTGCTCGCTGCCTTGGCGGGTAGCATCAGGTCAAAGAAGGAGGCTTTGGACTTGAGCTGGAACGTCAAGCCGCCTGTGGCTAGCATTGGGCCGCCTGCCTCCTCGCGGCTGATCCGTCCATGGAACAGATCTTGCCACAAGGGAAAGTAGGGTCGGCAGCCCAAGTAGCATTCGCAGAACGCCACGAAGATGGCGAGCTGCTCGATGCTGTGGGGACCCGGATCTGAAGGCTGGATCCCATAGTAGGCGCAAAAGCGCCGGAAGAACAAAGATGTGGGAAACCCTAGCCCTCGCCGAGATGAGTGAAACACGAATTCCTCTCTCGCGGGTTTGGGTCGTTTCCCGGCTGAGGATACGCATGTGATCGGCTCGCGGGATCGGCCTCCTCGAAGAGGCGGTGCGCCCTCGTGCACTTGGACCTACCCATGGTTCGGTGGAAGGGCCATGGCGAGAGGTTGGTTGGGGATCGGAGGATTTGAATTGTTGGATCGCGGAGCAAAGGAAGGAAAATCTGGCACTCGGAAGAAGTGGTGGGGTTGGCTTTACGATTGCCTGCCATTCCCCTTATAGCGGGAGTTACCCGCCAAATCGAGGCCGTTACCGCGGTGATTACGCGAAAGTTACCGTTGGATTACCCCAGCGGCTAGTTTGACCGCTGACGGTCCAACTCGACCACTCGGCTCGCCAGTCAATCACCGTGACCTCGTCCCGCCGACTTGCCCAAGCCGCGACTTGGTTCACCGGATTTCTCCTTTATACAGAGCGCCGACGATTATTTGGATGCCTACTCAAGCCGTATACTCCATTGCGGCTGACCACTTCGCCCAATCGACGGCGGCCTCGGGGACTCGATGGGGATATGCCTCGGGGTATACCCAAGAAGGCGTTCCTCTTGGCCCGTGAGTGGCGAGTGGGCTGCGAGCTGAGTGGATTGAAGCCCAAGAAGGTACCGAAGGCTGAGGCCCAAGGCCCAGTAGATAGGCCCAGTCGGACTAGGTTAAACGACTATTGAAGCTGTAACCGAATCGGTTGAGATATGTAAACCCTAGGGGAGGTGAGCCTATATAAACCTCCCTAAAGGGTGAGTAGAGACACGTTCCCTCATACACCCAAGCGACTCGCCGCCTAAACCGCCGAGCTCGCCCATTGTAATACCTCCATAATACAATCTAGCAGGAGTAGGTCTTTACCCTCCGAAGCGAACACAGGTAAAACCACTGTCTTTGCCCTCATCTCGCACCGCAGATGGCTGGCCGCCCTTGCCCCTCGTTCTACTACTCGCTGCCGATTGCAGCGTCTGCCGTGACCATTCCCACGACAAGGGGGGTTCGATAGTTTTCAAGAAAGAGTTCCGCTCCGCTGCCGCCACCAGAAACCAAGATTCGGATCCAGAAACTCCATTCTGGCACCCTGCCAGGACGGGGAATTTGGAGAGGATCATCGTCATCACCAACGCATCTCCATCAACCACCGATGTTTCCCTCATCAATGAGTGAGTAATCTCCCGCTGTAGGCTTGGGGATGGTAGGGATTGGATGAGTTCTATCATGTAATCGAATAAGATATGTTAGGGTATAGTGCCTAGTATCTCTGTTAGTTCTATTTTGACTTTGTTGCAACTTGTTATGCTTAATGCTTGTCACTAGGGCCCAAGTACCATTCTCTCAGATCTGAACTTATTATTGAATCACTATGATATTATTGTTTGTGATCTTATCTGCCAGTTGTGTACACATATCATTGTCCGGATCCAAAGGCCCCAAAGTGACAATAATTGGGACAACCGGAGGGGATGTCTGTGGTGTGAGGATCACATGTGTTCACGGAGTGTTAATGCTTTGCTTTGGTGCTATATTAAAAGGAGCACCTTAATTTCCAGTAGTTCCCTAGAGGCCCACGCCACGGCTGGCCGAGAAGATGTTGTGCAAGTTCTCATTGCGAGCACATATGACTATATTTGGAGCACATGCCTAGAATTGTTTAGTACTTGGATGCTTGTTATTATTTATCTGCAATTCCCTATATCTTGAAGTTACATGTTTAGACTCGTCCATGCAATGCCCGTCCATCCATCCCTATGCCTACCTTTCGAATCCCTCTTTACTTCATGTTACTATTTCTCTTTGTTTCACTTTGCTATTGTTGTCGTTGTTTACATGCTTCTTGTCGCTACTACCAAATTGTTGCTACTGATAAACTTCTGTGAGCAAGAACTATTTCCAGGTGCAGCTGAACTGAAAACTTAGTTGTTAAGGCTTGCAAGTATTCTTTGGCTCCCCTTGTGTCAAATCAATAAATTGGGTAATACTTTCCGCGAAGACTGTTGTGATCCCCTATACTTGTGGGTCATCACCCAGGCACCCCCTCGAGCTCCCTCTTCACCTATAAGTTACCCCATGACCTAAAAACTGGGGTTCGATGTTTTTCCAGAAAGAGTTCCGCTGCGCCGCCACCATCACAAACCAAGATTCGGATCCAGAAACTTTCTGTTCTGGCACCCTGCCGGGACGGGGAATTTGGAGAGGATCATCACCATCGTCATCACCAACGCATCTCCATCAACCATCCATGTTTCCCTCATCCATGAGTGAGTAATCCCCCGCACTAGGCTATGGGGATGGTAGGGATTGGATGAGTTCTATCATGTAATCAAATAAGATTGTTAGGGCATAGTGCATAGTATCTCTATTAGTGCTATTTGACTTTATTGCAACTTGTTGTGCTTAATGCTTGTCACTAGGGCCCGAGTGCCATGATAACAGATCTGAACTTATTATTGAATCATTATGATAGTATTGTTTGTGATCTTATCTGCAAGTTGTGTACACATATCATTTTACAGATCCAAAGGCCCCAAAGTGACAGAAATTGGGATAACCGGAGGGGATGGCTGTGATGTGAGGATCACATGTGTTTACAGAGTGTTAATTCTTTGCTCTTGTGCTCTATTGAAAGGAGCACCTTAATTGCCAGTAGTTCCCTAGAGGCCCCGCTGCAATGGGCTGGCTGGACAGAAGATGTTGTGCAAGTTCTCATTGCGAGAACGTATGAATATATATGGAGAACATGCCTAGGATTGTTTAGTACTTGGATGCTTGTTATTATTTATCTACAATTGCCCTAGATCTTGAAGTTACATGTTTAGACTCGTTCATGCAACGCCCGTCCATCCATCCCTATGCCTACCGCACTCGAATCCTACTGTTTACTGTTACTATTACTATTGCTCATGTTTCACTGCTGTTGTTGCTTTGCTGTTGCTACTACAAACTGTTGCTACTAATAAACTTCTATGAAGAACTATTTCCACGTGCAGCTGAATTGACAACTCAATTGTTAAGGCTTGCAAGTATTCTTTGGCTCCCCTTGTGTCGAATCAATAAATTGGGTAATACTACCCTTGAAGACTATTGCGGTCCCCTATACTTGTGGGTCATCAACCCGTTACGGCGGAACTATCCTTAGGGCATGACTCATGGTCTCGGCGAAAGCAAGGTAAAGGTTGTTGATACGTCGGAAACACATCTATAATTGTTGATGCTCCATGCTTGTTTAGTATCTACTTTGCTTTGCTTGTCTACACTTTGAGGTGCTTTTTAAATGTTTTCTGGTACTAACCTATTAACAAGTTGCCACAGTGCCAGTTGCCTGTTTTCTGCTGTTTTTGGTTTCAGAAAAGCTAAAAAATGAATATTCTCGGAATTGTACGGGACAAAAGCCAAATTTCATATTTTTCCGGGAGCGATACAAAAAATCAAGACGAGACGGAGGAGGAAACCAGGGTGGCCACACCCTAGGTGGGCACAGGCCCAACCTAGGCCGTACCCACATGGGGTGTGGGCCCCCTATACCTCCATCGACCTTGCCTCCTTCGCCTATAAGAAGCCCCCAGGGAGAAAACCCTAAATAATCCATCATACTTCCAGAAAAAGTTTCGCTGCGCCACCGCCACTGAAGGGGAGACTCGGGGGACAGAAAGTCTCTGTTTCGGCACCCTGCCGGGACAGGGAAGTGCCCCCGGAGCCATCTCCATCGATCTCCACCACCATCTCCATCACCGTTGCTGATTCCCATGATGAGGAGGGAGTAGTTCTTCCTCGAGGCTAAGGGCTCTACCGATAGCTATGTGTTCATCTCTCTCTCTTTATGCATGATCTTGTGGTCATGAGCTTTGTAATCAAGTAGATCTACCTTGCTACTCAAGTGATTCATTAGATCTCTGCTCTCCCCATGTGTGTGAAAGTGACAGCATGCACGCCATGATGGCACTTAGGCTTGAGTCTACATAAATACTCTTTGTGCTTTAATAGATCTATGCTTTTCCCCACGTGTGTGAAAGTGACAGCGGGCATACCGGCTAGATTGAATATTTGTTATGAGTTATATTTGGAGTTGGATGTCTCTATGAAATTGTGGTGTTTGTTGGAACCATCTAGCGCTCAAGGTGACAGTGCGGGGTTATCTAGATTAGGGAAGGCGGACTTTGAGGAGTGTTGTTATAGCCCTACCGATGATTAGAGTGTCCAACCGGAGAGTAGTTAAGAGTAGTATCATGAAGAGAAGATATTTATATGAGAGAGTGTTCACTAGTGAAAGTATGATCCCTAGGCCTTGTTTATAAACATTGAAACACCGTTTGTATCTATATCTGTTGCATGTTTGCTTGCTTTAGTCTTTACCTCCACGTCAAGCTCCATCAAAGTATTTTCTGGCACTCACACACGTTCCCCCCACATCAACAACAAGTTAGAAGCTATTTACTGGCACCGTTACCACTTGTATTTCACTATCTCTTCGCCGAACTAGTGCACCTATACACCTGACAAGTGTATTGGGTGTGTTGGGGACACAAGAGACTTCTTGTATCTTGATTGCAGGATTGCTTGAGAGGATACCTTTGACCACTTCCTCCCTGAGTTCGATAAACCTTGGGTAATCCACTTAAGGGAAACTTGCTGCTGTTCTACAAACCTCTGCACTTGGAGGACCAACAACTATCTACAAGAATAGAAGTGCATAGACATCAAGCTCTTTTCTGGCACCGTTGCCGGGGAGGTAAGGTAAAAGGTACTCACATCCTCCAGTGTGAGTGCTCGAAGTTATTTCCTTTACATTCTTCAATTTTGTATTTTTGTTTCTTGTTTTCACTAGTTAGGCTTAATGGAAAACAAAAAAAATTGGAGAGCTCTATAGCATTTATCTTGAGTTAGGACATGAAGTGTTTGAAGAGAAAATTAAAAAACCCATGGATCTTTATTTGCATGCTAATAGCAATGTTATTAGTATGAATTCTTTGGACACCATTATTACTAATGCTATGAAAACGTCTAAGTTTGGGGAAGCTAGTTTTTATGAAAATGATCTTTTTAGTCCCCAGCTTTGGAAATAGCTATTATATTGCTTATGATGATACTAAACCTCCAATATATGATGATTACAATGATGGATATGATATTTTCAGTCCACCTACTATTGAGGAGGAAAATAATTGTGATTACAATATGCCTCCTATATTTGATGATTATGGTGATGAGAATAATAATGATAGCTATTTTGTTGAATTTGCTCCCACTACAATTAATAAGAACTAGCATGGTGGCCCTCGCAAATGCGAGGGCATCATTTTTCGTAGGTCAAAAGCGTCACAAAATGAACTATTTTCGTAGATATGTAATTATGTGTTAGGAAATAATACAATTATATTGACATTGTCAATTGTAGCATATATGACATATACAAAAAAATCCTTAATACGTGAGCTTTATTACGTCATAAAACACCATAATAATGACCATATGATTTGTTATGTATGTGATGATGTAATAATACACAGAAATAAAGTTTATATATGTATATTCCATAATGAATTAGTGTGTAAATTTCCATTCATAATTATATATGGTCGATCATAATAACATATATGAAAATCCGGTCCATTATCTAATGGACCATCAGACCCATTGATTATCTTTATGTACATCTAAGGAGATATATGTCAAACTTAGTGTATAAGGTAATCAAGAATAATTAAGAGACAAATGGCAGATAATGTTCAAATGCATATAAAATGCATGTTCAACCATATTAGTGGTCGCGTCTTTTGGTTTGTTCTATATATTTTTTGGCTCTATTCAGTAATCATGTATGATTTTTAACATATACTCCCTTTTTTAAATTAGCATGCTTTTGTGTTTAATGAAATTCAAACTTTGCAAAAATTGACAAAGTATATAGGAAAATATTGTAATACCAACTGCATAAAATATAAAAACAAAATTACACTAATAATATTGAATTTTTATTGTAGAGTTAATATGTTCCTATATATTGCACACCGTTTGACTCTATCTAGACAGAAAAAGAAGGGTCAATAAAAATATCTGGAGTGGGAGTCATAGTCTTCTAAATCACCTGAACATAAGATTGGTGGAAATAAAATTGGTGAAACACATGAACTTTGCAAATATTTTTTGAAGTTCTTAGTAGACAAACCTGAATTTTGAGAAGATCTTTTGAATTGGTGCACATAAAACATTTTCCCACAATGTAAGTATGACACAAAGAATTCATGTACTTATCGGGGTACCCAAAAAGAAGTTTCATTACAAACTCACCATCCATACTTTTTTGCTCTAAAAGTAAAACCCCCAAATTATTAATTTTCCTTATAATCAGATGAAAAAGTGATCTATATTTATTTTTTCACTAAACATAAACAAATCTACTAGAAATTTTTCTATGATTTCATAAATCAAAAACTTTGAAATAATATATTCTAGAGACATTTTTTCAATAAAGGGAAATATCAGGAGTTTCCACTGTGAACACCGAAGATAAAACCATTCGTGGCTAATGAAGCTCTTTGTCTAATGAGTTTCTCTATTGACATTTTTTAAAGAAAATCTTCTTTACTTTCTATCGTATGGATAAGATCTCACATGTTTTCCATGAACTTGGATTAATTGACAGCTTACCATCGAATCCCATTGCAGTTGGGTAGGATGGGAAATTTTGCACAACCAAACAATTTGTTTTTGTCGTGCATTATTCTTATTTTCTAGATCACTTTTCTCTCTGTATTTTTATTTTTATTTAATATGTATTAAGAGATTACCACCTAGCTAGTAACATGATTGTGAATTTACTTCTCTCGTAATCCATGTGGAGAAGAGCGACTTACTCATCATACTTAGTTAGAAAAATACATTAGATTAATCAAACATACTTAGAAAATAATTAAATTACTTAATAAATAATCGACCTGCTTTTTTTTTGCATCGTTATATCACGATGCCTATATACAATAAAGCTTAGGCAGAGACTTGATGGATCCTGTTATTAATTGGTCAGATGTTTATAATAAATACCGCTAAACATATTACTATATATTTTCCGGAAATAATACTCATGCATGAGGTAAATTTTCTATCAAACCGACCAACAGATAAAGATAGTCCAAACTATACATGCATCGACCGGTTCCTAGGGAGCACAGAAGACACATGGTATATTATCCATGGATTAGTTAGCTATACCTAATAAAATAATTCAGAGTGCATGCAAAAGCAGTTCTACTTACGGGAGAATTATTTAGTTGCATACCTCTGGTGGCACACCGTGGCAGGGTGGGTCGCTGATAATTGGTTGGCGCCAGGCTGTGGATCGCTTGCGCTGTGTGTAGGTTTAAGACAGTCTCCCATAGGTGCTGCCAGGGACGTGTCGGTTCTCTTTGCTCGTCGCCTCCATCGACTGTAGTGGAGATACCGAGAGAGGAGCAACGACGATGCAGCAGAGACGCTAGCTAAAGATGTATGGCCGCGGAGATGGAGCTAGGGTTTTTTCTTATCACATCATGGGTTAGAGTAAGTTTTTCTCGTGTCCTGTTTTTCCTTGTTATTGTCTGATTTGATACGGGACGAATCAACTTCTTCTTTTAGATTTGGTATATACTAGCACAAAACCCGTGCGTCTACGGCCTAATAAACGTAGACCTAAATACGTGGCTAATAATTAGATCTCTTAAATTTGCACTAAACAAATCCTATATGAGATTGCCATCCTAGATCGAGTGACCTCATCGATCTTGTTCGATCCTTGAGGGAGTATATGCTGATAATTAGATATAGTATTTTATCTTAAAAACATGAAAATGTCGTCTCACATACAGAGCCGTCGGCTGTGACATTTGCATATATGTTTAAAAGTTTGAAACCAAATACCTATCCACAACTATGCTGTGATTTTATAATAAAATCACATAGGACTAACGCTGTCTAGATGGATCGATTAAACTTGCGGATGATTACGATCTACCACAAGGTAAAAGAAATAACAGAAATATCATGTAGGACAACTATTGAGCAAGACCAAAAAACAGAAAGGCAACAACATGGCAGCAATCTCCTCACTATATAAACATTCTAGTAGGCTCGTAAGTTTGAGTCAAGGTAGAAATTTTCCTAGCTTGGTCGCTTGGTGTATACTATTTTTCTTGAGATGTGAGCCCACCCGCAGATGTACGGATTGTCCTTCAACATCCTGGACTGTATATACATTATACAATGTCTAATTTTACCTGGGTCATGCCTAACCAGAGAGGCCAGCGACCTGCGTCCTTGAGTGAGACACCGTACTCCAATCACTCTCCTTGGCAAGGCCGTGGGAGAGGAGGCCGCACATGGGAGGGCCAGCGAGCGACGGACAGGAAGGAGCCGTTGTCTAGCAATATGCATGCAGCCTGCGGTGAACGGAACGGGTTCGCCCCATGCTGTAACATTCTGCCAGCAGTAGCGAGCAATCTGCTGCCTGATAATGTAAAACATCAAGTGTTGTTCATGTTGATACGGACCTCGCTCAAGCTGTTTTCCGTCGATACTCTCTCTGCATATTCCCACAGCCGCAGTTGAGTGCGTGCTGGCAGTTTAGGCAGTATGAGTCTGAGCTAGAATTTATCATACCGGTCATCAAGTCTGCTCTACTCCCACACCGGTAGAAAACACCCCATTGATCCCGGTTGGTAAGGGGCATTAGTCCCGGTTGCCCAACCGGGACGGGGCAATCGGGACTAAAGCCCGAACCTTTAGTCCCGGTTGCCCCACCAACCGGGACAAAAGATCATACACGTGGCAGCTGCACGTGCGAGGAGGGGGCTTGGACTAATAACCTTCGCCGGCAGAGATTTGTATATCTCTGCGCGTGAGAATTCATTTTGCACATTTTGTTGCATGGCAGCATTTTCGCCACTTTTTGTGCCTTGCAGAATTCATTTAGGTTGTTTTATTGTTTATTTAGTGTTTTGCACTTATCAATGAAGGAACCTTATATTACACAAGATCATCATGACAATATTACATTCAATACACGGATCGAGTTCATGCACTACATACAAAAGTATTCCCTTGTCTATACACGGATCGAGTTGCTATTTTACAATCCCTATTGTCTATACACAGAATAGTACTCCCCTTTCGGGTCTAGGACTTCTGCATCCAAGAATCCGCCAATTCCTCTGAATTGCTCGTGACGCGATCCTTTGGCGTAAGACCGTCCGTGAGACGTTCGATCTGATTTAAAAAGGAGTCAGTCTATATGAATGAAACTAAACACAATTTGTTTGAAAATAAAACTATAGAAATTGTTTACATACGTGGAGTTGCTCTAAATTTCTGCCCTTCTCATACGTCTGCGGATGAACTCGCAAACATAGTATCCACAGAGATTGTTACCTGGTCCCTGTGTCAGGCACTTCACAAGAACATAGTTCAATCAAAATAATAATCAAGCATGATAATAACTGTATCAAAACTAGAATCAAAGAGATGCACGGATATAGCTAGTGGTGCTTACATCTAGTGGTTGAAATGTAAGCTCCTCTTTCCAAACACCCTAGCCTTCTTGGTGAACCGTTTCCAAGCGCTGCCGTGAAAAGCGAATAAAAGAAGTTATTAAGTACTTGATATCATAAAATTCACGAACGTTGCCGATATAGTGTCGTAATGATTAGAATTACCGCTGGATAAGTATCTGCATGTCCTTCCACGTCTCAAGGGGTTTATGTTTCGAGTCCATAACTAGTACACGCCCTTTGTCAAGTTGAATGATTAACAGAATATAGTGGAAGCTGCGAATGCATAACTAATCAATTATATACTTAACATCGAGTAAGCGAAATAGAAAGTGTATACAAGACAATAACACTCACTCGAGTTGTAAGGAAAAGTATTTCCTTTTGGTTTCTTGAAACCTTAACGCTGTACTATATTATCCTCCGTATCACGGGGCTTATTTTGAGATTAGCTTCATGAACCCAATATGGGTCAATGAAGCCAATATCATAGATTTGTCCTCTGCATTCGAGAATCTTCATTACGCATATTACAGTATGATTATATACATGCAATAAACAAAGTGAGATAGCTGGAGACTAAGTTAATTACTGAATTAGTACTTACGGACAATAGGCGATGGCGATTTGTCCAAGGCGTCTTGATTGAATAATTGAAATAGCTCAACAAATTCAATGGATATCATGTCATCACTTTCTTTCCCATGATGCTTTTTTGTAACCCTCAGCACTATCCAGTTAGCCCCAACACTTGTGGCGTGCATGTACCAGTTATGCAATCTTCGCATTTTTGTTGAAAGATTATTTACCTCCTCAGGTTTGACGAGAGGTTTGCCGTCTTGGTATTTGTATGCTACTTCAATCACGGGAAGAACTCTAATCGGGATAAGTCTTGGGCAATACTCATACCTTGAGCAGCGGCTTCTCCGTGTGTGCAACTACCTGGATCATACTGCTCTTGACCCCATATTTGCTCGACCCACATTGGTTTGAGAAATCACCTTGAGAGGGCGCAAGTCTGTTTTGCTTGTTCTCCGAGCTGGGCAACAGATTTCCGCTTGCATCGATCGCTCTTGAGGCTTTTGTGCGCATGTGACTTGAGAATAGAACGCTCATAGTCCGATGACAGCTTTGGCTCGGGTTGATGAAGAGTCTTTAGCATTTTCAACACTTTGGCTTTTTCTTCTTTGGTCTTTGGGAACTCTGGCTCTTTCGGCTGCCTCAGCTTAGCGGCAGCTGTCGTTTCGCATCAACCCGAGCGGTCTCCTCTTGATCTGATCATAAGCTCTCTTGGGAGGAACCGTTGGTACTTTTGGAAGAGGCTCTTGTTTACGTTTCGCGATCGCTTACGACAAGATGGCGGTACGCTTCGCTTTTATCTGGCGCCGCGATGGCTCCATGGCGATGGCTGCACCGGAGACGGGTGGCGGCGGGCGGGTGAGCGACGAAGGCGGCTGCCAGCGGCGGCGACCTCGGCGGAGCGGGTGAGACGGCGAAGATGGCCTTGGCGTGTGATTTGAAGCGATACAATCCTTGACCATAGAATGGTGGCGTTTTTCGTCACCCAGCGATCATCCCTTCACCGGCAGGGTAGTGAAGATCCAAAACCTCAAAGGTGGGCATGATTTCATCCACCGACAACAGCGTAGCCCTCCGGAACCGGACGGCTGTGGTAAGTTGGTGTGGGTCCAATTGGTAAGGCATAGCCGACCGCCACCTTCATTGATATGTTCACAACTTTGACATGTAGCTCGCGGTGTGTCATCTCTGATATCATCCCTTTGGGTAGCCAACAGGAGCCATCGTCGGTGCATCATCGGCGCCATTGTCATCACCGGGACCTCGGTGGAAGCCACATGCTTTTCGATTATTCGATAGGCGGTAGCATCGAATGCGGTGTCTTCGAGATGGGCGCCGTAGTACTTTGCTCTTTAAGTGAGTTAATTTCATCTTGTTGTTGCTTTAATCGTTCTTCAATTAACGCATTCGCTCTTTCCGACTTTCTGCTTCAAGCGCCTGTCCTTACTCCTCGTGGCTTTTATCGGATATTTCTTCCTCTCTTGAAACCCAGTCCTCCATGATTGGGAGCCTATTGTGCCTCGTGTTCGTCCATCATGTTCCTTATTTCCAAGGCGAGTGTGAGCTCATCATTCTCTATCGGAATGAAGTCCCCATCTTTAACAGCCTTTACCGCTTTTCTCATCCTCTCGATTGGCAAGGGTCTTCTTTATGTCGTATGGTATATATACACCTCCCTTAGTGTCCAACGTGCCCCATGCCCGTAAAACCAATTCCTTGCACGTTCTACCCAATCGTCATCTGGGTGATATTTTTATCACGCAGTTCTGCTCAAGTTTCTCCCACTTAGGAATGCCACCACCAGAGCCACCTTGCCCCATAGTATGGTGATACTTCTTGTTAGCACATTCAGCTTATTCTTGCGACATTTCCTTAGCTTTTTTCGATGTCTTGTATTCCACAAACTCAGCCCGAATGGTTTTATCTTCTGAAACCGTCTTCTTGAAATCAGTCTTCTCTTTCACGACATAGTCAAGGTGCAATCTTTTCTTCAGTTGGTGAAACACTGGGCCATCTTCTTCAAAGCCCACTCCTGACCTTAGCCTCCATGGCTCTCCCATGTTGTAAGGCGTCCTCAATGGATCCTCCGCATTTGGATCCAGCTCTATCTTCGTAGTTTGAAATTAACCATGAGCCTCTTCCGATAAATCTTTGGCGTGGTTAGGGACAAATAAACATGTTCCCTCTTCATCGCATTAGCAGGCCTATTCCAATTTCTAATGGTGATCGGGATTAAGTCCCTAACGATTACTCGCATTGTGCCACAAATTTGGTTGCGACAACTTCGGGGCTCGGTCTCGTCTCTGCGACATCTTCGATCCTGAACCTCTCATGGTCTTCCAACTTTTTGGTTGGGCCTCGTCGCTCATTTCAGTAGATTCCTTCGATCCAGGAGGCTAAAAGAAGAAAGATCGTCGTTACTATTTCTATATAGATAGCAGATGATTAATTAATGAATTGATTTATATTACATGCACCTCGCCGAGGCGTCGTCTTCTCGGTTACACAAGGCATCGCCTTCTCCCTGTGAGGCAACACCTTCAACCTCAAACAAGTTGTCTACTCGGTAAAAGAGGATCACCCTCACCGGAGTTGTTGAAACGTTGATACGTCTAAATTATCTTCCCCACGGATCACACCTTGGATCAACTCTTCCTTTTCTTCGTCTCGGCGTGTGGATCCATATTTTACGCATAGGTGGAAAACGAATAAGTCAAAGCGGCTAAAGGAGAAAGTTAAGGAGAAACCGATATATACATACACAATAATAAAATGAAGAGAAACCCTAAACCTAGCTACAAAAAGGAAACCGTGTAGTAGATAGGTAACTCTAGCTAAAATCAGGTTATCAATATTCGGAGTTCAGGGTGTAACCTAGTTCGAGAAACCTCCGATGCATATGAGAGGAACCCACATGCACCTAAGGGGTATTAATGATTCCTTATCAAACCACAAAGGATCGGCAATGTGAATCGGTGCAGGCTACCCACATTGGTGACAGTGGGCGAAGACCAATAATACCAAACTAATTAATAAACCTAATAATACCTAACTAATAATAAACCTAATAATCAAACACCGAAAAGAAAGGAAACAATCAACACATGGCATCGATGCAATGCTCAAGCAAGTATGATGATATTACAAGTTAATTTGCATTGGAATGTAACCCTAAGACATGCTCGACGATTTAATCGGGTTCACGGTGAAAACCCTAACTCGGAAACTCCTAACATATGAGAGGGTGCATTTGTTCTTATAATTATACTTGTCATTTAAATTGTTGAACAATTCATGATTATAGGTTAAATAGATAGGTTTCATTTTTACGAACAATTTGATATATTATTTGTAATTTTCGACTTATAAATAAAAGATATTGAATTTACAAGTTTATATCAATTTCGGAATTATTAAATCATTTAAAATTGAATTCTTTGTGGGCCGTCGCCAACCGTAGCCACGTCAGCGGCCCGTACCACCGTGGCCCACGTCTGAGCCGTACCACCGTGGCCACGTCGGGCGTACCCGCACCAGCCGGCGGCGACGATGGAAGCGGCGGCATGGCGCCAGACCGGCGGTGCGCCCAAAGAGACCACCACCGAGGAGGGATGAGAGGGCCCGCGTCGGGGCCCGTACCACCACCAGCGGCGGCGATGGAGAAGCGGCCAAGACTGGCACCAGCGGCGCCCAAGGCCAGCGCCAGCGACCACCACCACCAGAGGGGAGAGGGAGGAGGCGGCCGTGCAGGGCAGTGGGAAAGCGCGGTCGTCGGCAGGAGGCGAGAAGCGGGCGGCCGGCGGTCGTCGGGGAAGAGACGCGGCGCGGCGTCGGCTTGAGGAAGAGACGCGGGTGGCCGGGCGAGGCGTTGACGACGGAGCCGCTACGGGAGCGACGGTGGCGGCGACTGGCGGCGTCGTCGTCGGCGATAAGCGGCGAAGAGTGGGAAGGAAGAAGAAGAGGCGACGCCCTTATAACTAAAGGCCTTTAGTCGGTTCGTGGCTCAACCGGGACTAAAGGTGCATACGTCCCGGTTGGAGCCACCAACCGGGACCTATAGTCCAAATTTTCAGCAGTTGAAGGGGCGCGCGCGCAGGGGGCTCTTTCGTCCCGGTTGGTGGCTCCAACCGGGACGTATTCCCCTGTTTTCAAATTTTTTCAGTTATTTTCTCTCTGTCCCGCCTTATTTTTTATTTTGGGGTTTAAATTTGTAATGTTTTTTAAATGATAATTACTTTGGAATTTAGAAAAACTTTAAACATAAAAAGTGTTTGGATTTGAATAACTAATTCGAAACCATTTTCTGTTTTGAAAAATAATTAATGTAACCATTTAAACAACGAACCATTTAAAATTAATAATGAAATAACTTATATTTTTTAAATATTAATTTGGAATTTAGAAAACTTTAAACATAAGAAGTGTATGGATTTGAATAAATAATCCAAAACCAATTTCTATTTTTAAAAAATAATTAATGTAACCATTTAAAATTAATTAACTTATATTTTTGAATATTAATTTGGAATTTAGAAAAACTTTAAACATAAAAAGTGTTTGGATTTGAATAAACAATTCAAAACCATTTTCTGTTTTAAAAAACAATTAATGTAACCATTTAAAATATGAACCATTTACAATTAAAATGAATTAACTTATATTTTTTGATATCAATTTGGAATTTAGAAAAACTTTAAACATAAGAAGTGTATGGATTTGAATAAATAATTCAAAACATATTCTATTTTTAAAAAATAATTAATATAACCTTTAAAATTAATTAACTTATATTTTGAATATTAATTTGGAATTTAGAAAAATTTAAACATAAAAAGTGTTTGGATTTAAATAAATAATTCAAAACATTTGTCCTTTTACCGGGGATGGACGAAAGGTTTGAGATGTACCGTTGGGATATAGTCCATGTAAGGTGGTCTAGTATTTTAGGAAAATAGGACGGTAGCATTCGAAGCGGCATTTTGGTGGTTACTTCACAAAGCGACGTTTTTTTTTTGCGGGAAATGGAAAAGGGCTTTTCCGTATGCATAAAAGGAAAACTTCCTCTGCAACATTGTTCTCCATACCAATGTCCACACACATGCATAATATGGGCACAACATCACAAACTATGTCGTGATTCAGACATAACATCGGTCATTTGACCGAAGCCATGAAACCTCGAACATGATAGGTCATTTTGTGAAGGTTTTTGAAACATGATCAATATACCAAGTCTGGTATTTTTCCTTTCAACTATGTAACATAATATGACACCACGAAGGATTTTCATTGTTCGGATTTTTTGAATTTATTATGCCCGTTTGAATTATTTGAATTTCTAACTATGGTCGAACGGTGTGCATGAAGATAGGGGCGGGCATTGTTAGAACTTGCATTGGATCTCAAGAAACCACATATTGAGTCTAAAAATGATTTTTCAAAAAAATCACAGGCGATAGATCATGTACCGTAGTACAAACCGGACCCACTTCCTGATTCTAAGACATTTGTCCTTTTACTGGGATGGACGAAAAGGTTTGAGATGTAGCGGTTGGGATATAGTCCATGTAAGGTGGTCTAGTATTTTAGGAAAATAGGACGGTAGCATTCTCAAAGCGGCATTTTGTGGTTACTTCACAAAGCGACCCGTTTTTGCGCTCGGAAAATGGAAAAGGGCTTTTCCGCATGACAAAAGGAAAACTTCCTCTGCAACATTGTTCTCCATACCAATGTCCACACACATGCATAATATGGGCACAACATCACAAACTATGCCGTGATTCAGCACATAACATCGGTCATTTGGACCGAAAGCCATGAAACCTCGAACATGATAGGTCATTTTGTGAAGGTTTTTGAAACATGATCAATATACCAAGTCTGGTATTTTTCCTTTCAACTATGTAACATAATATGACACCACGAAGGATTTTCATTGTTCGGATTTTTTGAATTTATTATGCCGTTTGAATTATTTGAATTTCTAACTATGGTCGAACGGTGTGCATGAAGATAGGGGCGGGCATTGTTAGAACTTGCATTGGATCTCTGAAGAAACCACATATTGCGAGTCTAAAATGATTTTTCAAAAATCACGGGCGATAGATCATGTACATAGTACAAACCGGACCCACTTCCTGGATTCGGCAGACATTTGTCCTTTTACAGGATGGACGAAAAGGTTTGAGATGTACGGTTGGGATATAGTCCATGTAAGGTGGTCTAGTATTTTAGGAAAATAGGACGGTAGCATTACGAAACGGCATTTTGGTGGTTACTTCACAAAAGCGACCCGTTTTTGCGCTCGGAAAATGGAAAAGGGCTTTTCATGCGACAAAAGGAAAACTTCCTCCTGCAACATTGTTCTCCATACCAATGTCCACACATGCATAATAAGGGCACAACATCACAAACTATGCCGTGATTCAGCACATAACATTGGTCATTTGGACCGAAAGCCATGAAACCTCGAACATGATAGGTCATTTTGTGAAGGTTTTTGAAACATGATCAATATACCAAGTCAGTATTTTCCTTTCAACTATGTAACATAATATGACACCACGAAGGATTTTCATTGTTCGGATTTTTTGAATTTATTATGCCGTTTTGAATTATTTTAATTTCTAACTATGGTCGAACGGTGTGCATGAAGATAGGGGCGGGCATTGTTAGAACTTGCATGGATCTCTGAAGAAACCACATATTGCGAGTCTAAAATGATTTTTCAAAAATCACAGGCGATAGATCATGTACCTAGTACAAACCGACCCACTTCCTCCCGATTCGGCGGACATTTGTCCTTTTACCGGGATGGACGAAAAGGTTTGAGATGTACGGTTGGGATATAGTCCATGTAAGGTGGTCTAGTATTTTAGGAAAATAGGACGGTAGCATTCAAACGGCATTTTGGTGGTTACTTCACAACGACCCGTTTTTGCGCTCGGAAAATGGAAAAGGGCTTTTCCGTGCGACAAAAGGAAAACTTCCTCCTGCAACATTGTTCTCCATACCAATGTCCACACACATGCATAATATGGGCACAACATCACAAACTATGCCGTGATTCAAGACATAACATCGGTCATTTGGACCAAAGCCATGAAACCTCGAACATGATAGGTAATTTTATGAAGGTTTTTGAAACATGATCATTGTTGACACATTTAGTCCGGATGTAGTCACAAACCGGGACTAAAATACTTTCCGCCATTTCCCACCTCTTCCGCCAAGTTTTCGCCCTTTCCTTTCTACTAGAGCTTTTAGTCCGGATGTAGTCACTAACCGACTAAAGATATTCCGCCATTTCCCAAAGCTTCACGCCAAGTTTTCGCCCTTTCCTCTATATTTAGGGTGATCGTGTCATGGCTATCCACACATCCACACCTTCCTCTCTTAGAACAATGGACAACGCCCTCGGGCCATTCGACCCTCGAGGAGACCAGGCTGTCGCCTCAACTACCCTTGTCCACGGGGTACCGCCGCCCGGCTGGATCTTGGCCGGAGGTTCTGTCCCTCCTGTCCCTCAAGGTTCCATACGCCAGCAAAGGCCATCACAAACCACTTCTACCACGAGCTCACGCCGGCAGCGGATGGATCCCAGTGGGATCCGACAACTATGACACACTGGAATGCCTTCTTCGCTAATAGGCGGGAAAGGGAGCTCGCCAGTACGAGGGTGATGGCCCGCCACCGTGAACAACAACGAAGTCGGCCGTCGTGCGTGGTGGGAGAACCGTACTATCATCAGTGATGCGCTACATCGCGGGGAGACCATCCTGCCACGGTGCCCACGAGTCCACCCGCCACAGGCCCCACTGTCCCGGTGGCGGCATCGTCTTCGAGACCCCTCTCCCACCGCCCGTGAATCCAAGGCTGGAATGGCCCGGTATATGCCATGGATGGTGAGGATCCCGAGTGGCGGTGGCGATGACGATGATGATGACGACGACGATGAAGACCACAGCTGCGTACTATAGGACTAGGCATGATTATGACTAAAGGGGCGGCTTTAGGCCTGAGTGTTAGCTAGTCCCGATTTGTCCGGTTTTAATATTAATAAATGTCTTAAGTGTTACCTAATAAATAGAGGAAATGCCTATATAAAGAGAGGTTCATATTTAGTCCCGATTTGTACGGTTGGGATATAGTCCATGTAAGGTGGTCTAGTATTTTAGGAAAATAGGACGGTAGCATTCGAAACGGCATTTTGGTGGTTACTTCACAAACGACCCGTTTTTGCGCTCGGAAAATGGAAAAGGATTTTCCGTGCGACAAAGGAAAACTTCCTCTGCAACATTGTTCTACATACCAATGTCCACACACACATGATCATTGTTCGGACACATTTAGTCCGGATGTAGTCACAAACCGACTAAAGGGATTAAGCAGAGTGGGCGAACAACACTAATAATAGGGGTGAGTGTCGACATTATGTCGTGCGGCTTGTACCTTGTCCCGGATGGTGTCACCAACCGACTAAAGATGAATTTAGTCCCAGTTGGAGACACCAACCGACTAAAGATGAGTCAAGACTAATAATAGGGGTGAGTGTCGACATTATGTCGTGAGTGTCGACATTATGCCGAGCTGCTTGTACTATAAATATGCATCCTTGTGAGTCAGTCCTCCAGCCAGTTTGAGGCATCTCCAAGATGGTTTTAGAGAGAGGACACCACTACGGCCATTTCGTGGAGATGCCGACGGAGCCCAGTCCTCGGCATCTCCGAGAAACTGGTCATAGAGGCACTCCTAATATGTGAAATTAGTTAGCTCGAGGCGTATTGATCTAGTTAGTGAAGTTACAAGCTGCAAGATGGTTTTCGAGCAGGACACCATCTTGGCCAGTTTCAGGAGATGCCGACGAGCCCAGTCCTCCAAAGATCTCAGAAACTGGTCATAGAGGCACTCTAATATGTGAAATTAGTTAGCTCGAGGCGTATTGATCTAGTTAGTGAAGTTACAAGCTGCAAGATGGTTTTCGAGAGCAGGACACCTGCGGCCAGTTTCGAGGAGATGCCGACTCGGAGCTCCTCCGGCATCTCCGAGAAACTGGTCATAGAGGCACTCGAATAACAACCCTCGTAGATTAAATGGCTCCTGTTTGTTCTCATCCACGCGTACACCTGGTTTGCCCCACAACTGTAAGAGTTCTTCAACTAATGGCCTAAGGTACACATCAATGTCGTTGCCCGGTTGCGGCCTTGGATGAGCACCGCATCATAATGAACTTACGCTTCATGCACAACCAAGGAGGCAGGTTGTAGATACATAGAGTCACGGGCCAGGTGTGACTGCAGCTCTGCTTCCCCAAAGGATTCATGCCATCCGTACTTAGACCAAACCATAAGTTCCTTGCGTCACCAAAGTCGAAGTCTCTCGATTTTTCTCCACTGTGACCCATCGCAGGTGTCTCAACTCCCGTCTTTCTTACGGTCTTCTTTGTGCCATCGCAACAACTGGCATGCTCTTTGTTTCAACATGCGTTTCAACCTTGGTATTATAGGAGCATACCACATAACCTTAGCAGAACCCTCTTCCGAGGGGCTCTCCTCAACATCACAGGTCATCTCGTCGATCTTATACCGCAACGCTGCATACGGCATTTATCTAAATTCTCATACTCCTTACCGCGGTAGAGGATGCGATCATTAATGCATGCATGTATCTTTTGCACATCTAATCCCGAGGACAGAGAGTCTTCTTTGCTTCAGAGGTACTATCGGGAAGTTCGTTATGTTTGGAAACTTGACTTCATTATTTTCAGCATCTTTTCAAATGAGGAGTCGTTAGACCACACTCGCCTTCCATCGCAACAATTCCAAAGGTCGCATCGAGCTTTGTGCTGCCATCTTCACAATTTGGGTACAACAATTTCTTGTGATCTTCTAACATGCCCTCTAACTTCAACTTCTCATTTCTTTTCACAGTCTCGCTTTGCATCGAAATGACCCTACCAAGTTCATCACCCGCTCATCGATGCCCGTTCTTCACCTTTTCCTCTCCATTGTCTTCCATAGCAGTATCACCGTATTCAGGAAACATATGATGATAGTTGTTATCATCATCTTCTTCTTCACCATCTTCCATCATAACCCCTCTTTCCCGTGCTTGGTCCAGCAATTATAGTTGGGCATGAAACCTTTCATAATCAGGTGCGCGAATGATTTTCGAGGAACAGTACTCCTTGTTGTTCCGACATTGAACACATGGACAACGATAAATCCATTCTCTTTGTTTGCCGTAGCCACATCGATAAATTTATCCACGCCTTTGATATACCGGCTACCGCCGTCACCGTACATCCATTCCGACCGTTCATCTGCATCATATAAGTAAGTTTATCAAAAACAGGACATCGTAAATAGTGAAATAACCAATTCACACCGACACATGAATTGTATCAATGACCTAGAAAAGATAGGATTGCTAACCTCGATCGAGGGAAATAAAGAGGAGAAAGCTCAAGTGCGTCTCGGACACCTTCTATATTTTTGTTCTATGAGAAATTCAACTGGATTTTCACTCAAACATTTCAACAAACACCTTCAATGCATGCATGAGAAAAACTAGCACACACCTCACACCTTACACCATTCAAAAACAGAGTGGAGGCAGGGCTGCGTTGCATTTATAGAGGGCAGGTTTAGTCGGTTGGAGCCAGCAACCGACTAAAGGTGCGTCACGCCACGTGGCTGTGGCCAAACCTTAGTCCGGTTGGTGGCTCCAACCGGACGCATGCCCTACCAACGGGACCCATGCCCGTGCCGCTCGCCCAACGACGTGCCAGCATTAGTCCCGGTTGGTGGCGCAACCGGGACTAGTGCTCTGAGGGGGCGTGGACGGATGGCCTGTTTTCTACTAGTGCCATACTAAACGGTGTCGCGGTCACCACGGCGCACACACCTTGCCGTGCCATCAGTGGCCTCCACGACTGCTTTTTCATGTATGCCAATCTTCTCACCTATGCTGCTTTTCTGATTGATCAATTAGCTTTACCATACGAACGACAAAGAACCATCGATTGTTGAAAATATTTCAAGAGCTTTTCGGAATCGCATGACGGCCGCGCCTCTAATCTGCCCCGGGAGCAGCAAGACGGACTCTCCAATCTGGGCTCGGCGTGCGTGCTCGCTCTCGTGAGGGAATCGATCGGCCGGCCCCTTCAATCTTCTCTAGGCACGGCGTGGGTGCTAGAGTCCTTTTTATATGTAGGAGTCCACCATGCGATCTGCTAGAGCTGTTGTTGACGTATGCGATGAGGATTCCAGAGTCTAGGCCAAGCTGCATAGGCGCTGCTCGTGAGTCCTATGGATAATATCTAGCTGATCGGGTAACAAGTACGAAAGCTGCTAAAAAATTTGAGAGCCTTACATAAGCGGTGGCAGTCGTGGATAATACATGGTTTTGGTGAAGGGCAAAGTCGTCTAAAAAAGTGTTGGACCGGGAGAAACACTTCGTGCTTTATTATTAGGTAGGTATAGATATACGTGACGGATCTCTTTTATGCGTTGTGTAACGGAGAGAAGGTAGACGTGGACTATTAAATCCTAGCCTTCAATTACACATCTGAAGGCTAATATTGTTTAGGTGATGTGGATCAACGTGAGGCCTCGAAAAACAACCTTATATTGCTTTTAGTATGTAATAGAAGATGCCTTTGCTTATGTGAAAAGTAATAATTATTATATGCATGTGGCTCATGATAAGTATGTTTTATGTGATAGTTATATTGTTAATTTTATTTATGATGCTACTGGAAGTTATTATGAGAGAGGGAAACATGGTTTTATGTATCTCAAAAATATTAAGTTTCCCCTCTTTATGTTGAAAATCTTGAAGTTGCACTTGTTTTGTTTTCCTATGCTTGTTGCTTTGTGCTTCCATGACTTGTTTCTTTACAAGATTCTATGCATAGGAATTGGGTTAGACTTAAATGTGTTTTGAATTTGCTTCTTGATGCTCTCTTTTGCTTCAATTCATATTTCTTACGTGAGCATCTTCTCAAACTATCAAGCCTAACTTAAAGGCGTTAAAGAAAAGTACTTGTTGGGAGATAACCCAAGAGTTTTCTTGAGTCTTGGAAGTTATTACTTTAGTAATGACCTATACTTATCCTTTTTGTTTGCTTTTTGTGCCAAGAATAACCTCTAATAAGAGGGAAGTAAGATTTGGAGAGTTGCTGTCCCGAAATAGATTTCTGTCCTTCACCATAAAAATTCGTGAGGAGTCTCTGTATGTCGGATTCAGCTGAAATTTACGAATAAATCCCCCAGTACGTTAGCTAACTTTCTTTAGTTCAACACTTTTTTATTTGAGCAACAGAAGGTCTTCGAAAAAATCGGTTTCTACCTTCTGGTATGTTTTGACAAATTTCTGCCATTATTTGCATTTGCTTCTTATTGATTCCTTTTGGGGTTCTTTTTGGGAAATTGAGCTTTTTGAAGGAGTTGCTACATTATCTTGTGTTTTTAGTGAAAAGTTTTATTGTTCCAAATCTTTACCTAAGGTCTAATATCTCTTGAATACACTAATGTTGCTAATGAAGATTGTGTAAAGTTTTGTATGAAGGAAAAATTTCAGGTGTAGAGAAAGAATGTTGTAATGAGATAAAGAATGGACAAAAGCTAAAGCTTGGGGATGCCACCCCATGTCACCCCAAAAAATATCCAAGAGGTACAAGCTTATTAGCTTGGGGATGCCCAAGGCATCCCCTTCATCATCAATAAAAAGCTCAGGTCTGTCTAGACACTTAGTTTTTATTGTTTCATGCATTGTTGTGTTGTTCTTGGAGCGTCTTAGTTTTCGTTTTTGATTTTCATTTGCTTAGTTTGCTTGACTAAGTTGGTTGGTTACACCACACTTCTTTTGGAGAGAGACACACACTGTTTCCATTTCCTAGAACACTCTAGTTTTCACTCTTATTGTTTTGTGAGTGTTCACTTTTGCTAGCACTGCGTTCAGCCTTAGTTTTCTTGTGCTTACAGCTTAGAACTTTTTAGTTCTTCTTTGTGGATTTGTGAGACAATCTCACTGATCTTTATTGATTATTATCTTTGTGAGTTGTTCCAAATAAGTTGTTTGGTTTTGGAAAAGAGTAGCAAGCTTCATGCTTAAGTGGTACAAAAGGGATCTTGCATTGACTGTGACTTAGACTTTAGCATGACATGCTACGTGTTATTTTGACCTTATGCTTAGTGATTATTGTTGTAGCATGTCTTGTTCCAAACAATTGGGATTGCTTATTGTGCCTTGAAGAAATTATGCGTTGTTTTAGCATGCAAAAGCATAGTATTGTGGTATTCTCCTTTGATGCTTTGTTTGGGTTGACTTGGCACATGCTCACACCATGTTATGACTATGACAAGTCACCATAGCCTCTATGATCATTTAGTCCTTGACTTGTAGTACCACTCTATGCTTTGATTAGTAATTTTTTGTCGCTCTGCATGCTTATGGCCATTATTGCTCTCTTAGTTGGTTGCCCCCAGTCTTTTTCTAGCCTACACTTGTATGAGTAAGCTCTACTCATGCTTCCAACTTCCAAAAAACCAAGTTATTCCAAAGTGTCCACTATAAATTCATATGCATGGTGTGTTACACCATTCCAAGTATATTCTTGTTTACTTCTATCTTCCAATTAAAAAGTATTTTGTTATATGAAAACTTAGTGATTAAATCTCTCACGAACTTGATGGCACACTTTATATTCTTTGCCCCTAATAAACTTGAACCATTGTGTCGCCTATCTTGTATATGCTTGCAATTATACGTTGGAATTAGCAGAATTATGCTGTCATGGGGAACGTTTTCAACATTGCACTTGTACTTTGTACTCAGTTGATATCATGCTCTTTTGTCTATGGATGTCACCGGTGTGAAATAAAGAGGGAACTTGTAAGTCCATGGAGTTTGTATTTTGTGTTAGAGAAACGCCTGGGCCGCTAGCCTAAGCCATGTCTAATCATGGTGGAAACTTGCAACATCACTATAGTAAGCTATCTATGAAGCATCCTCAATAAAAAGCTACGCATATAGTAAATAAAAAGATCGTTGAGATGCTCATTGTCTGCTTGACTTGTCATTTTGGTTATGGGATAGCTCCTGTACCATGTGCAAGGGGTACCCCGTTGGCGGTTCTCTATGATATGCATGTACTTACAATGACAAGAACTTACAGGTGACTAAAGTTGAGTAGCATGAGGTGTGGCCCTCATATTCAAGGGACTTGAGATTGCCAACTTATACTTTGTCAAGCATATACTCCATAGTTTGTTCACTTTAACCTTAATCACTTCAAGATGCTTATGATAGGGGCAATGAGGGCTGAAAGCTAACAAGTACCATAATTTTTGGAAGCTCTTTTTAAAACTTGAAATCCCTGCTTCCCTTTATGAAGGGCCTTTCTTCCACCATTATTGAGTCTCCACCTTATACCTTTAGGCACCATTAAGAGAGCATAGTTGTCATCCCGTGTGTAGTGTCCCAAAACTTACTAATTGATGCATATTGTGATATTACTTGTTCTTGTGCTATTTGTTTCTAGTCACCCTTATGAACTTTGAAGGTGTCCTATGCATCTATTTGCTACTCTATGAGGGACAAGTTGAATGCCACTATGCCATGTTTTCTGTATGTGAAACAAACAAACGTTTTTCAATGCATGTTATTCATGATCTTTGTTTGTAGCCTTCGATGCTGCATGCATAGTTACTTGGTCTTACTGTTAGAACTCCATCTTTCATGCACATGTTTAGAGTTCTTTGATCCCATCTTTGAATGCTTGCAAATGGTTTGATCATGATTTTGATGGTGCATGTCACCTAAAAAATTATTCTTTTTATCACTTACCTACTCGAGGACGAGCAGGAGTTAAGCTTGGGGATGCTTGATACGTCAGAAATGTATCTATAATTTTTGATGCTCCATGCTTGTTTAGTATCTACTTTGCTTTGCTTGTCTATACTTTGAGGTGCTTTTTACATGTTTTCTGGTACTAACCTATTAACAAGTTGCCATAGTGCTAGTTGCTTGTTTTCTGCTGTTTTTGGTTTCAGAAAAGCTAAAAAAATAAATATTCTCGGAATTGGACGGGACAAAAGCCAAAGTTCATATTTTTCCGGGAGCGATACAGAAAATCGAAGACGAGACGGAGGAGGAAATCAGGGTGGCCACACCCTAGGTGGGCGAGGGGCCACCCTAGGCCGCGCTCATAGGGGGTGTGGGCCCCCTGGACCTCCACCTACCTTGCCTCCTTCGCCTATAAGAAGCCCTCGGGGAGAAAACCCTAAATAATCCATCATACTTTTAGAAAAAGTTCCGCTGCGCTGCCGCTACTGAAGGGGAGATTCGGGGGACAGAAAGTCTCTATTCTGGCACAATGTCGGGACGGGGAAGTGCCCCCGGAGCCATCTCCATCGATCTCCACCACCATCTCCATCACTGTTGCTAATTCCCATGATGAGGAGGGAGTAGTTCTTCCTCGAGGCTAAGGGCTCTACCGGTAGCTATGTGTTCATTTCTCTCTCTATGCATGATCTTGTGGTCATGAGATTTGTAATCAAGTAGATCTACCTTGCTACTCAAGTGCTTCATTAGATCTCTACTCTCCCCATGTGTGTGAAAGTGACAGCGTGCACGCCATGGTGGCACTTAGGCTTGAGTCTACATAAATACTCTTTGTGCTTTAATAGATCTATGCTTTCCCCCCATGTGTGTAAAAGTGATAGCGGGCATACCATGTGTGGTACTTTGGCTAGATTGAATATTTGTTATGAGTTATATTTGGAGTTGGATGTCTCTATGAAATTGTGGTATTTGTTGGAACCATCTAGCGCTCAAGGTGACAGTGTGGGGTTATCTAGATTGGGGAAGGCGGACTTTGAGGAGTGTTGTTATAGCCCTACCGATGATTAGAGTGTCCAACCAGAGAGTAGTTATGAGTAGTATCATGAAGAGAGGGTAATCCACTTAAGGGAAACTTGCTCCTGTTCTACAAACCTCTGCACTTGGAGGCCCAACAACTGTCTACAAGAATAGAAGTGCGTAGACATCAGTCGTGTCTAACCACCCTCTGCCAGCCTTCCAAGGAAGAGGGCAAATCATGTGGCATTAAGAGAAGGTTAGTACGTGTGGGTAAAGTTGTACACCCCTGCAGGGTTAAATCTTTTCGAAAAGCCGTGTTCACGGTTATGAACGCTTGGTGAACTAATTCTAAGATCACAGAGAACTTTAACCTAATCGTAAAACTTAGCATATCAACATGGGTACGAGGGGGTGATCCTAGATAGGGTTCAGATGATGATGAATTGGTGGATATCAAAAGATGATGATCAATTCTTTGGAGATGTCTCTTTGTTATCCCCTTTCAAAATATTCTGATTAGACGAGCTTCTTCTCCCTCTTGTTTTATAAATAAATATGGCTTTATGCAAAACAGCCCCACTCTTGCGGAGTACACCCTGTACTCACCCTTGATTTGTTGATACTTTTGTAGCAGAGTAAGTTCCCTGAAGACGAGTTCTGTACTACATCGACACCGACGATTAGCTTCGGATTCCCGTCCGGTAGCCTGGAATCTATGGGATGGGACATCATCATTATGCTTTGGGCCTCTTAGGCCATTTGTTAAGTTTTCTATACTTAATAGTATAATTTGCCTTCCATTGTTTGATGTTTGTGGTCAGTGACCTCTGCTTATAATAATTTGGTTCTTTGCTCAGTTATGAGCTTGCTGTAATAATTTTTGTGTCATAGGGTCACTGATGTGTTACCGATTCTTCACTGGATATCCCCGAGCTCTAGGTTAAGCTTATGTCAGATGGAGGTCTGGGATTTGTTTAGCCCTGATCCCGGGGGTGTACATGTTTTGGTATAAGAGCAGTACCGATTGTATGAAAACCTTGCTATTCGTCGATGTTGAGTCTGTTGTTTGTGAAAACTTTTTCGAAGATGAAAAGTATTTGCGAAAATTCTAGTATGCTTCTTTTAATCCTTATCTAGTATCTCTCTAACTCTGGGTTATCTTATCTTCTATTGACTCTGAAAAGTTGTACTATCCCTTCTAGTCTTTCAAAGCTTAGGTGCCTCTTGGGCATGCCGTTTCTTAACCAATTGCCCTAGTGTTAAGTTCTTTAGAGTTGTGTGTTGTGAATTATATTATTGGTTCCACATCATTCTGTTCTAGGCTTCGAGGTTTCCTTTCGCCTCGTGTGCCTCCTTTTTGTTTGTTGGGTACTTCAGAAGTCATTTGTTCTCTTGGAAGCTACCTTGTGATTATTACCTTGCGGTGTACGTTGTGTCACTCAAGTAGTAATTACTTCTTTCTCGGGTTTTAACCCTTGGACTTGAACCGAAGATCCTTGATTGTGTCGGATTCTGGAGTTGTGAATCTTGTACATGTAGCTAACCTTTAACCGAAGATCCATTCCTTTGACCCCTGTTGTTAGTGTTCACACATTACCTCAGGATGGATGGTACTACAATTCTATCCTTCAAGCTTGTGGCCTTTATCGCGACCGAACTGTGACAATTAAGGACTTTCCCTACCACTAGCTATGGCAGATGTTCTTTGATGGAACCATATATATCACGACAAGAGTACTCCTCGAGAGTCTCGCAACTATATCCGTGACTCTGTCACACCTTATCTCTTCTTTGCATTGGGTTTCGGAAGATTGATAATCTATGCATCCACATCTCAGGATTCTATCCTGTGTATGTTCTTTTTTCCCTTGTTATTTTCCGACCTCTGTCTACCAGTTGGTAGCTAAGTAGTAAAAGCTCATTGGTGTTTTCTTCCAATGTAAGATACTCTTGTGGTCTGTCGAGACAAACCATTTCAGGATGTCAGGAGAAACAAACTCCAGTACCTCGTCATTTCTAGGACCAGGTCAAAGTGTTGTAATCCATATATTAAGAGGCATTGATTGTCTTCCATCTGTTCTACCTTAATGTATCACACTCTTTTATACTAAGAGGTCGTGTCGAGTTTCATGATCTTATTAATGAAGTGATGCTCTTACACATATATACCCACCCTTCTTATGAGTTTTTCATGCCCATGAATGATGTGTGTGCGTATTAATGTGGCTATCTGAGATTCCTAGCAATTTTCATTGTTTAGAACTCCAAGGACATTTGTGTCATTCTTAGCATGATTGGTTAAACCTATCACTAAGAGAAGTTTGACTGTACTACCAAGTCCGTTATTCTGGTACCCCTCTTTTGTTAAAGAGTTAGGCTTGTGCCGAAGCTCTGAGATTGTGTCTTCTTGCCTTACCAAGCAAGTTCCCTCTCGAACTAAGTGACATATTGATGGTTCGTGATATTCTAGATGTCTACTAGAATGATCTCCATGTTGCCACATGACCGTGTTGTCAAGTTCTTGAGCAAGAAAGTTCTCTGAACTGCTCTTTTCTCCAAGGATCTGTACTAGATAACCCTGAACTAGTTGGTTGAGCTTAAACAACAACTTGGAGAGTTGTAAGACAAAAGTTCTATCCGACTTTGTTCCTTCCTTAAAGGGATGTCTAGTTTCGTTCACGCTAAATAAATATAGTATCTCCTTCGTGGATATGTTATCTTCCCCACCTTTGATTTGATTTGGGTTATTGTCAAATCAAACTCAGTTCCAAGGACTATCTTGATGATGTTTCTTCACATGATGTTTCACTTGAGTGTATCTTCATGTCCTTTGGTCTGACCAATATTGTTGCCTCATTCAAGCAACATATGAGTCCATCTTCTTGGAGTGTCTTGATAAGTTTGTTGTTGAGCCCATCAATGACATCCTTATCTTCTCCATGATAGAAAAGATTCATGTGGAACAATTGGCATTAATGTTGGAAACTTTCGTGAACCGTCTTCGAGTCATCTCAAACTATGTGTTCTGGTTGTTAGAAGTAACCTTCTCCGGTTCACACGCAAATGCTGAAATATGTCGCCGTGGATTTGAGAAGAGTTATCTTTTTCCTTAAGGACATGTGTGTGCTTCATTGCAAGTATGTTATTGATACGTCGGAAACGTATCTATAATTTTTGATGCTCCATGCTTGTTTAGTATCTACTTTGCTTTACTTGTCTACACTTTGAGGTGCTTTTTACATGTTTTCTGGTACTAACCTATTAACAAGTTGCAACAGTGCCACATGCCTGTTTTCTGCAGTTTCTGGTTTTAGAAAAGTTAGTAAAGAAATATTCTTGGAATTGGACGGGACAAACTTCAAAGTCAAATACTTTCCGTGGGAAACAAGAAGTCCAGAGGGGAGACGAGGAAGCGGGCCAGGGCAGCACGACCCACCCCCCACGCGCGGCAAGGGTGGGCCCATGCCTGGCTAGGGTTTGGCCCCCCTGGTCGCCTCCTCGGCCTCCCCCTTCGCCTATAAGAAGCCCCTGATGCAGAAACCCTAAGCACCCGATCAGAAATCCACGAAACCGTCTATAGCCGCCGCCACCATCGTCCCTATATCGGGGGATCTGAAGTTCTTCCTGGCACCCTGCCGGAGGGGAGATCATCCCGATATGATGCGTGAGTAGTTCCACCTTGGACTATGGGTCCATGTAGTAGCTAGATGGTTGTATCTCCTCCTTTGTGCTTTATATATAGATCTTGTGAGCTCCGTTCATGATCAAGATCTAATCTATTTGTAATCATGCATGTTGTGTTTGCAGGGATCTGATGGATATTGAGATTATTATGTTGGTTTAATTAATGGTTTTATCTTTATGATTCTATCATGTCTGTGTTGTTTGTGATCTTGCATGCTCTCCGTTGCTAGTGGTTATCTTGGCCAAGTAGTTGCTGGTGACTCCAAGAGGGGGTATTTATGCTCGATAGTGGGTTCATGCCTCTAGTTTCCAAGGGAAGTGAAAATAATATCTTCGGTTGTAGATGCAATGTTGATACTAGGGAGAAAACAACGGTCTCTTGTTCATGGAACATGTGGACTGTTTACCTTACACACTTTGCTTAAAGCAATTGTTTGTTGCTTCCAACTTAATACTGGAGGGGGTTCGGATGATAACATGAAGGTGGACTTCTAGTCATTGATGCAGTTGGATGGCGGTCTATGTATCTTGTTGTATTGCCCAATCAACCTCATAGGATCTTTCTGACTAGTAATTGCATTGTTTTGCCTTGATCAGTTCCTGTCAATTGCCCTGCTGTAATTTGTTTACCCTTTGAAATGGATCGTATGGGCACCTAGAGGGGGGTGAATAGGTGCTAACCAATTTTTAATACTTTTTCAATTTTAGGCTTCACACAAAGTAAATTCTCTAGATATGCAACTACGAGAATTTCCCTATATGTAGCCCTAACTACTAAGCACATAAAAGAGGAGCGAGGAAAACGTAGTGGAGCACGCGGAGACACAGGGATTTGTTTTACCGCAGTTCCTTCCTTGTTAAGGGAAGTACATCTGCGTTGGAGGGGTGGGCGGTTCTAAGACCACCACGCCACGAGAGGCCTGATCCACCTTCTCCACTATCGGATCCCTTCGAGGCGGGAACCGGTGCCTTTTACAGCACTATCGGGGCACACACCCACAACCGAATTGGGGGCTCCCGGGATGACAACAAGCTGTCACAAGAACAAGGTTTATCAATATAAACAAAAACGAGGATCTAGATATTTGCAAGAAATACTAGATCGGAGGTTCTCCAAATGAATGTAGAGGAGATGAAGCGCTTGATTGCTGATGATGAAGATCGAGTTCTCCTCCTTCGATTCCCCAAGGGATGGGGCCTTTGGGGGGATCTAGGTGGAGCACTCTTGTATGAAGCTTTCAGATCTGATCTGTTCTTTTTCGAGATGAATCAAGAGTTCTGGCAGGAGGGGGATGGCTGGCTTAAATACCCCCTCCCCAGATCTGGCCGTTGCACAACTTTGGGGGCGGATTATCCGCCCTCGGGAAAACTCCGCCCCAAGGGCGGATTCTCCGGGGGAAACTCCGCCCCCTCTCTGGGGCTTGCGTCTTGGAGAAACTTGGAGAAGAACTTGGGGGGCGGATAATCCGGCCCCCCTGAGGGGCGGATTATCCGGCTTAGCCAGAAAGTCCGGCCAAAACTCCGCCCCTTCTCTGGGGCTTGCGCCTTGGCGATGAGCAGGAGGGGCGGATTATCCGGCCCCCTGAGGGGCGGATTATCCGGCGGTGCCGGAGAATCCGGCCAAAATTCCGCCCCCCTTCTGGGGCTTGCGCTTGCTTGGGCAGAGGGAGGGGCGGATTATCCGCCCCTGGTGGGGCCGGATTATCCGCCCCCAAAGGCAGAGTTCTGAGCTACAACACTTCAACACACATTAAATGATCCTTGGTATTGTTATCTAACACACAAAACACTAGGGATTAAGAAATGTTCTTTCAATCTCCCCCTTTTTGGTGTTAGATGACAATACTAGGATTTGCAATAAAACCGGCAAGTGCCACCTTAGATAATGAAAGACGCTCCCCCTAGATGTGTGCATATTTAAGATTTGCATTTGAATGCAAATACACACACTAGGAAGAACACCACTTTAAGGTTTGAGAAAAAAATTCATACCACCGGAATATATATAGCCAAGGCATACATAGATAATCCCATGAATCCATATGTCATCAAATATGCTCCATAATTCCAGAATTCCATGGGGTCCATGATAGATAAATCCAGAAATCCATGAATACCAAACATAGTACCACTGTGGAGTACGACATAGTCTTACACAAACAACCACAAATAGCAAACAAGTTCACGCTAGAAAAGGCACAAGCAAGCAAATAAAAACGACTAAAATCGAAGAGCTTGTGCCCGACCCTTGCAAATCCAGACCTAATAGAACTACTTCTCCCCTTTGGCATCGAACGCCAAAGGAAGAAGAGCGATGCTAACGCCCGAGATCACTCCTCCTCATCCTCGTCGTAGTCATTCCGTCCCTTCCTCTTCATCATACTCATCGTCATCGCCATCACCGGAGGAGTGGGTGCCCTCGGTGGAGGAAAGAGACAACTCTCGAGCTCACCATAGTTGATCCTCAAGTGTTCCACCGAGCGCGTACGGATCCGAGAGCGGTGGGAGGTGGATTGCCGTGGCACCACCGGAGACATGGTGGAGGATAAGCTGCTGCGTGTGATCCTCTCATGATCCCGGTATGCATCATATTGGCCCTTGTGAATGTAAATACCCATGCAAAGAATGTTCCATGGAACCAATTAAGCTTGACCTCACGTGCCATTGGGGACACCGTGTAACGACCACTAGCCCGAGCATCACGCATGAAGGACTCTGTGGCAAGGAGGGTGATGAGTCTTCCAGCCTTGTTGTAGATTTTCTTGGGCTTATGAACACCATCCAAAGCAGTGCCAAACTCTTCATGGGGTAACATATGCTTGACAAGCATCATAATGAACGGAGCATAAGGAATGGAGAGCCAATTGATCATAGCATCCGTCATCTCATGAAAAATATAGTCCATGACATCCAGTTTGTAACCAGTGGCTGATCCAGAGTTGGTGGCACACTCGTGAGCGAACGCAAGGAGAGGAACAAGGTGGCCACGGATCTTGTCATTGTTGCCACCACTAGGCGCGATGCAGTCCCGAAACATGCCAACAAGAGAGGCATACAAGGGAGAGAGACCAGCCAAAGTACCAGCAACACCATCAGGAGAAAGACAAGGAGCCAATGCAGTGTCCTTTGATGGCTTCAAGGGAGTAATGATGCGGTGACCAGCGGGAGTGTCACGGCCATGGAAAGCATACCCAAGAACCTGCCCAAAAGTGCGAAAGTCTGACTGAATCATGGTAGTCCCGGTCATCCACTTCATAGTGCGGCGCTCATCACCGCAGATCACAAGTGTGGAGAATAACTGGCGCACCACAGAAGATTCATAATCGCACTGAATGGTCATGAGGTGGTGAAGCCCCATCTTGTTGGTCACATCCAATGCCTCAAGGAGCCGAGCCTTGGATTGAGCCTCAGTCAAGTTGATGGGACGCATGGGGCGAATCTTGAGAGTAGCATAGACATCATCATGGATAGCCCGAAAGTGAGCATTCCAAAACATATTGTCCTCGGGTTGGCCATCATCACAACATCATCATAGTAGTCTGTCATGGATGGTGGCATACTTGAATGCTGTCCATAGACTTGTAATTGGGACGAGACTGCTTGCCCTTGCGAGAAGCGGTTCGCTTAGATTTCTTACTCGCCATCCTTGCAGCCTCTCTTGCTGCCCTCGACCTCTGTTTGTCAATAAACGTCCCTTCTGCAGTGGGTTTGAGATAACGGGGACGGGGACGACGGACGAAGGTCTTGGTCGGCTTGGAACCACCTGTGAATAGCATGGAGAGAGGGAGCAAGGAGATGAGCATACACACAAGTCCAGGAGAAAGAAAACATGGAGAAAGAATAGCAATGCAACCCCATAACCAATGATGTGCGAGCGAACTGTAACCAAAATGTACTGCAGTGTAACTCTCCAGGCCGGATTATCCGGCCCTGGCAGGGGCGTATAATCCGCCCCCCGCAATAAAATTCTGGATTGGCTCAGATCTACCATGGCAAAACAGATCGAGTACTAGGGTTGCAAGGCTACTGATTCTAGCATGTAAGAAACAACACCAAGAACCTTCTACAACGAGATTTCCACCAAATAGAATACATCCCATACAAAAGGAGAGAGATGAGGGAGTTACCCTCACTCATTGGAGGAAAATCATGAGGAGAAGATACCCGGCGAGGTGAAGAAGATCCGGGAGAGCCGGAGAATCCGTGGTCAAATTGACTTGGGAGGCGGATGCTCCCAAGGCTGGCAGAGGTAGGGTTGGGGGAGGACTGGCTGCTCTGTTTGAGTATGCCCTCCCCGACCCAGCCTATAAGGGGCTGATTTCGCCCGGGGTGGATAATCCGCCCCCCACTTAGGGAGGAGAATCCGCCCCCCCCCCCCAGAAATTCTGGAAGACAGAATCAATCCAGAGCACCCTAGCAAATCTCTCGATGGTGTTTTAGAGGACTTGTGTGCAAGAATAGATGGTTCAAGGAGGTAGAGAAAGGCTTGGGTTGAGAGAATCAAACGGAGATGGTACTACGCACCCAAATTTGCAAGAATCAAATCAACCAAAAGCCAAATTTGAGTGTGTTTTCCATAAGAACAAGAGGTATGCAAGAAAATCCAACGAGACCCATGAAAAACCAACTCTTCTCGAGGAAGAGGGCGGTGGCCGAAGCCACCATGTTGGAGCGCATGGCATGACACCGCGAAGATGTATCTTGAGTTCAAAACCAATGCTCATCGATGACCCACATATCACAAAATGATATTAAGGGAAATGATTTTACTTGCTTTTGGCATTATGGGGTGAGGGTTGGCCCAATCAATTAGGACCACACTCCCCCTATGTCTATGCCCGCATCTAAACCAAATACATGAATAAGAGCAAGTGAGTGTGCAAGAATAGTCAAGCCAAGCTCCGTGAATCTATGATATTGAGCTCATTCCGCAAATAACAAAATCTTGCTTCATCGAGGGGCTTCGTGAAAATATAAGCAAGTTGGTTCTTCGTGCTCACAAAGGATAGAGCAATATCTCCACGAGCAACATGATCCCGAATAAAGTGGTTGCGAATCTCTATATGTTTTGTTCTCGTATGCTGCACGGGATTGTAAGCAATTTTGATAGCACTTTCATTGTCGCATAAAAGAGGCACTTTGTCACAATTGACACCATATTCCTTTAAAGTTTGCCTCATCCATAACAATTTAGTACAAGCACTTGCAGCAGCAACATATTCAGCTTCGGCGGTTGAGAGTGAAATACAATTATGTTTCTTTGATGACCAACACACTAGAGACCTGCCCAAGAATTGGCATGCACCAGAGGTTGATTTCCTATCATCTTTGTCACCAGCCCAATCTGAATCGATGTAACCACATAGAGAGAAACTTGAACCCTTGGGATACCATAACCCAAAATTTGGGGAATGAACCAAATATCGGAAGATTCGCTTGACCTCCAATAAGTGGCTTTCTTTAGGAGCGGCTTGGTACCTTGCACACACTCCTACACTTAACACGATATCGGGCCTAGATGTGCAGAGGTAAAGGAGAGAGCCGATCATGGATCGGTATACCTTTTGATCCACATCTTTACCCTTGGGATTGAGCTCAAGATGACACTTTGTTTGCATTGGGGTAGCAACGCCATTGAGATCCGTCATCTTGAACCTTTTGAGCATGTCTTGGATGTAATTAGCTTGATTAATAAAGGTTCCCTCTCTAAGTTGTTTGATTTCAAATCCAAGAAAAAACCTAAGCTCACCCATCATGGACATCTCAAACCTGTCAGTCATAAGCTTTGAAAATTCATCGTTAAAAGCTTGGTTAGTAGAGCCAAAAATGATGTCATCTACATAAAGTTGGCATACAAAAAGCTCCCCATTGACCTTCTTAGTAAAAAGAGTGGGGTCGATTTGCCCAACTTCGAATCCACGGTCTAGCAAAAGCTCTTTAAGGTGCTCATACCACGCACGTGGGGCTTGTTTAAGGCCATAGAGCGCCTTATCGAGTTTGTAGACATGGTTCAGAAATTTGGGATCCTCAAACCCCGGGGGCTGCTTGACGTAAACTAACTCATGTAGAGGACCATTAAGGAAAGCACTCTTAACATCCATTTGTTGTAATTTAAAATTATGATGAGCTGCATATGCAAGAAGGATACGGATGGACTCAAGGCGAGCCACAGGAGCGTAGGTCTCGCCAAAATCAATTCCTTCTACTTGAGAGAATACTTGAGCCACGAGTCGTGCTTTATTCCTCACAACAATGCCATTTTCATCCTGTTTGTTCTTGAAGATCCACTTGGTGTCGATAACATTGCGGCAATCCTTTGGCTTTTCTACGAGCTTCCACACTTTGTTGCGTTCGAAGTTGTTTAATTCTTCATGCATTGCAACAACCCAATCGGGGTCTTCAAGAGCATCAAAAACCTTCTTTGGTTCAACCATGGAAATGTGAGCTTGATGATCACAGAAGCTAGCAAGCTCTCTTCGAGTGGATACCCTTCGTCGTAGATCACCAACTACCTTGTCAAGAGTGTGACCTGTTAGTTCAAGGTTGCGATCAGCACGAGCCTTGCGACGAGCCTCAATATCCTTATTGTTTCTTGAAGGAATGGATTCAATTGTTGTATCCTTGTCTTGATTACTTCCTTGCCCTTGATCTTGGTCACCGGTACTGTCAGAAGATTGTTGCTGAACATTTTCTTCAGGCCCGGATAATCCGCCCCTTGGAGGGGCCGGACTATCCGGCCTGGGAGGTGAAGTACCAGAACCATCTTCCTGAGAAAGTCTGACTAGCGTTGGAGATCCAGGGCCGGATAATCCGCCCTCGGGGGCCGAAGAATCCGTCCTGGGAGCTTCAGAGTTGTTGACTTCTCCTTCGGATCCTCTAGAACGAGTTGGAGTGCCAGGGGCGGATTGTCCGCCCCTTGGAGGGGGCGGATAGTCCGGCCTGGGACTACCAGCTTGTCCAGGGGACAGATGATCTTCAGCAGATTGTGGTGTTGGTGCAAGATTGTCTCCAATAGTAGGAGCTTGTTGATCTTGTGTAGATGAGGGCTCCACATGTGTGGAGAATTGTCCTTCCCGATCCGCCACAAGGGGTTCCTCAATGGGGCGGAAAAATCCCACGCCCATTCTTCTTATGGCATCTTGGGGTATTTCAACATCTGCATTACAAACATCAAGTTGCCCTACAAAGGAGCCGTTATTTTCATCGAACTCCACACTACAAGATTCTACAACAATCCCAGTGAGCTTGTTGTAGACTCTATAAGTGTGGGATTCGGCACCGTAACCAACAAAAATACCTTCTAAAGCCTTGGATTCAAATTTTGACAAACTAACACCTTTAATAAGAAAGAAACACTTACACCCGAATACTCTGAAGTATGAGATGTTGGGTTTGTTGCCGGTAAGTATTTCATATGGGGTCTTGTCCAAGGTCTTCCGAAGGTAGAGCCGGTTTGATGAGTGACAAGCAGTGGATATGGCTTCAGCCCAAAAATTATAAGGAGACTTAAATTCAGCTAGCATAGATCTTGCCATATCCATCAAAGTCCGGTTCTTCCTCTCGGCTACACCATTTTGTTGAGGGGTGTACGCAGTGGAATATTGGTGTCTAATCCCCTCTTCGCTAAGAAACTCGTTTAAAGTGTAGTTCTTGAATTCTGTGCCGTTGTCACTTCTAATTGCCAAGATGGGAACATTGTGTTGACGTTGAACTTCATTGGCAAAGTCGATGACAGTTTGTTGAGTCTCACTTTTCAGCTTGAAGAAATATACCCATGTATATCTTGAGTAATCATCGACGATGACCAAGCAATATTTCTTCCCACCAAGACTTGCATGAGAAGGAGGACCAAATAAATCCACATGGAGTAATTCCAAGATCCTCTTCGATGACACAATAGTCTTCCTCTTGTGGGGAGAATCATGCATTTTTCCTTCAACACAGGCCCTGCAAACACGATCTTTGGCAAAAGAGACATTGTCTTTTAGTCCAAGAATGTGGCCACCCTTTTGGAGACTTTGCAAAGTTCTCATATTGACATGGGCTAAACGGCGATGCCATAGCCAGCCCACGTCGGCCTTTCCGAATAGACACATCGGACCCGAAGTGGTTTTCCCCGAGAAGTCCACCACATACAGGTCATTTTCGACGTATCCAACGAAAGCGACCTTTAGAGACTTGCTCCATAAGAGTACCACCAAATCATCATCGATAAAAACAGCAAAACCCATCTTGCCAAGGGCACGAACAGAAATAAGATTGTAGACAAGGGTCTCAACAAGCATGACGTCCACGAGAGAGATATCGTGGGCAACCACAACCTTGCCAAGACCCAATACCTGAGATTTAGACTTATCACCATAGGAGACTGTGATATTATCAAGATTTGGACGCATCTCCGTGATGATCTCCTTGCTTCCGGTCATATGACTAGTGCACCACTATCCAAAGACCCATTTCACACCTAAGCAAAGCCCTGCAAGAAAATTACTTCTTGGTTTTAGGTACCCATTTTTCAATGGGTCCTTTCATGTTAGTAACAAGGGTCTTTGGGACACAAATAGACCAAGCAATATATTCATCAAAAGGACCAACATAATAAGCATAAACATCGCCATATTCATCACAAAAGAGTTCATAATTCGAATTGTGGGACCCTGCAAAACCAATATTATTAGTATTTTCTTTTGTGACAACCTTCTCAGCAGTGCTTGTCTTTAATTGCCCATTCTTGGTCTTGTTCTTCTTGGTTTTCTTCTTCTTGGACTTGGTGACATACCCAAGTCCCTCTTTACCATGATTTGACCTTTGCTTGTCAAGGACTTCATCAAGCACACCTTTGTCCTTTGTAGTGACATCCTTGATCACTCCTTTTTCCACACTAGCATTTTTCTTGATACTATATGTTGAGTTGGACGAGCTAGGAGTATCATATTCGGCCAGTCGACTTTGAAGCTGATCATGTGACTCATTGAGAATAGAGAACTCGTTTTGCAACGCCTTGTGAGCATTGTCAAGTTTCTCCAATTCCTCGGAGAGTCTATCATGAGCAGCCCCAAAGTCAATCCTTTCCTTCTTTAACTTCTTTGCCTTGGTGACCGCATTGTCACGTTCCTTAACGAGTTTAGTCACAATTTCTTCATGTGACTCTTCCATAGACTAAGCCTCTCTTCAAGAGAGACCCGAGCTTCTTCTTCTTATTCAAGAGCATTTTTTAGGGATGCAATTTCCATTGCATCCTCCCTTTCAATTCTGCACTTTTCTTCGAGGAGTGCTTCGTTTTGGGCCAGCTGATCCATAAGAGCCTCAAAACAAACTTTATGCTCACCTTGCAAGTTAGTATAGAAATAATCCAAGGCAATAATCTCTTCTTTAACCTTAAGACTAGCAGGATCATCCATGTCTATCATAGCCTTGGGAAAGGAAGAGTTAGAAGAAGTTACCTCGGAGCTTCTTGCCATGAGGCAAGTAGCATTCTTGTTGATGATGTTTTCATTTGGAGAGTCGAAGAGTGATGTTGATGTAGATGTGGTGGCTATAGCAGCCACCTCTTGAGAGCTATCGTCCTCGTCCTCATCTTCACTCCCCGATGAATATTCTTCTTGAGCTACTAAAACAATCTTTGGTTGCTTCTTGAAAGGAGCATTTTTCTTTACAAACTGTTTCTTACGTGGAGCTTTTGATTTGTCCTTGAAAATGAGTCTTCCTCCATTATCCTATCTACTTTGATATGGACACTCATTTCACAGTGCAGCCGGTCACCACAATTAAAGCATGTTCTCGGTTGGGACCATTTTCTTTTCTTCCATAGGCTCCACTTTTGCGATCTAGTTCAGCTTTAGCCTTGGTGGATCTTTCCAAAAGTTTCTTGCATAAAGAGCCAAGTATTGTCCGTGGATCCTTTTATATCTTGGGACAGTCCAGGCCTTCTATCGCATATTCATCATGATCAATCACACTAGTCTTCAAAGCCATGTTGACCCCTTTTGCATCCCCATAGCTCGAGAACGAGCATCTTCGACATTCTTGGCCACTTTGAATGCGGCCATTTCTTGCATTACCTCATTGGATGACATGAGGTGATAATTATGCCTACCTTGAGACTTTTCAAATCAGGCTCAAATGGCATAAGAGCACCGACATACTTGCGCTTGATTCAAGCATCATCAACATGAGCTGCACCGTGGTTTCAAGGTTGTAGCTATTGCCTTGAGCCTCCTATACATGTCCTCGTGGTCTTATCCATCCGATATAAAATCCTTCACTTCATTGCTCAAAGCATCATATCTATTCCTTCTCATACTTTCATTTCCGACGAAGAGCTCGGTAAGAGCATCCCAAGCTTCTTTAGTCAGTGCTAAGATCTTTGAATGTGTGGCATGTCTTTATCACCCACACCAAGTCAGATCATGTGTAGAGCTATAGCATTGAGTTGGCTATCGACCACTTCTCTCCTTGTGAGATTGTTAGGATTTCCAACGTGAAGACCATTTTCGATGATCTTCCACAACTCTATGGAGGAACTGCACACATGAGATTTCATCAAAAATTGCCATTGAGAGAAAGTAGAAGCTGACAGTTTGGGTGGATCACCCCTATTATGTATGTGTGGGTGATGAATAGGCGGATCAGGGGAATACACATGAGAAACCTCATTGTATCCATCCTTACCGCTATCCTTTTTCGAGGAGGAGCTCTTACTAGTATCATCACCTACCACTTCGTTATCTTTGGGAACAGTTTTACCCGTTTCCTTGGATTGCGGAGTGGTATCCTCAGAGTTAGATGGAGATGATGCTGCGGATGTGGAGAGACGCAATATCAATTGGCGCATCTCTTCCATCTTAGCCTCCATTGAACTCACCAAGGTTGTTTCCAACGTCTTGAGATCGTTCATGGTGACTACCTCCGGAGCATCACTCCCATCTCCCTTGGAACCCATACTTATCTTAGGCGGTTAAGCCCGAAATAAGAGCCGAGGCTCTGATACCAATTGAAATGGATCGTATGGGCACCTAGAGGGGGGTGAATAGGTGCTAACCAATTTTTAATACTTTTTCAATTTTAGGCTTGACACAAAGTAAATTCTCTAGATATGCAACTACGAGAATTTCCCTATATGTAGCCCTAACTACTAAGCACGTAAAAGAGGAGCGAGGAAACCGTAGTGGAGCACGCGGAGACACAGGGATTTGTTTTACCGCAGTTCCTTCCTTGTTAAGGGAAGTACATCTACGTTGGAGGGGTGGGCGGTTCTAAGACCACCACGCCACAATAGGCCTCACCCTATTCTCCGATGGATCTCTCCACGAGAGGCCTGATCCACCTTCTCCACTATCGGATCCCTTCGAGGCGGGAACCGGTGCCTTTTACAGCACTATCGGGGCACACACCCACAACCGAATTGGGGGCTCCCGGGATGACAACAAGCTGTCACAAGAACAAGGTTTATCAATATAAAGAAAAACGAGGATCTAGATATTTGCAAGAAATACTAGATCGGAGGTTCTCCAAATGAATGTAGAGGAGATGAAGCGCTTGATTGCTGATGATGAAGATCGAGTTCTCCTCCTTCGATTCCCCAAGGGATGGGGCCTTTGGGTGGATCTAGGTGGAGCACTCTTGTATGATGCTTTCAAATCTGATCTGTTCTTTTTCGAGATGAATCAAGAGTTCTGGCAGGAGGGGGATGGCTGGCTTAAATACCCCCTCCCCAGATCTGGCCGTTGCACAACTTTGGGGGCGGATTATCCGCCCCCCACTTGGGGCGTATTATCCGCCCCCGGGAAAACTCCTCCCCAAGGGCGGATTCTCCGGGGGAAACTCCGCCCCCTCTCTGGGGCTTGCGTCTTGGAGAAACTTGGAGAAGAACTTGGGGGCGGATAATTCGGCCCTCCTGAGGGGCGGATTATCCGGCCTAGCCGGAAAGTCCGGCCAAAACTCCGCCCCTTCTCTGGGGCTTGCGCCTTGGCGATGAGCAGGAGGGGCGGATTATCCGCCCCCGAGGCGGATTATCGGCTGCCGAGAATCCGGCCAAAATTCCGCCCCGGGCTTGCGCTTGTTGGGCAGAGGAGGCGGATTATCCGCCTCAGTGGGGCCGGATTATCCGCCCCCAAAGGCAGAGTTCTGAGCTGCAACACTTCAACACACATTAAATGATCCTTGGTATTGTTATCTAACACACAAAACACTAGGGATTAAGAAATGTTCTTTCACCCTTCATGTCATGTTGTTTATCTAAGGAGAGCACCTCTAGTGAACTATGGACCCTCGTCCAATCTTTACCATTGATACATTTTCCACTGTTACTTGTTTACTTGCTGCAAACCATTACCTTCCACACCATACGTTTAATCCTTTGTTACAGCAAACCGGTGAGCTTGACAACCTCACTGTTTGTTGTGGCAAAGTCTTGAGTTTGTGTTGTGCAGGTCTCCACGTTGCCAGCAACACCTGTGTGACGTTTCCTTCCTCCTACTGGTTCGATAACCTCGGTCTCAACTGAGGGAAAACTTGCTGCTTGCTGCTTCACACCTTGCTCTTGGAGTTCTCAACAGGCTGTGCGTAGGCAGCATAGCCATCAAGACTTTTCCGGCGCCGTTGCCGGGGAGGCTAAGGACGTCTTCACAAGGGTAGTCCTTCACTTCCTCTCTCTTTGCTTTGTTTCTTTTGCTTGGTTTTTTTGCCTCTTTTCAAAAAAACCAAAAAAATTAGTCTAGTTTGGTTTGCTTTCTTATTCAAAAACACAAAAAAATTAGTTCCTGCTCTAGTTGCTGGTGTGTTATTGCCTTGCTTGGTCATGCTTTCTATCAATGGATGGTTTCTTTGAAACTAGTTCTTATTGGCAAGGTGGGTTAACGGAAGAACAAAAGTATTATTATAAGGAACACCGTTTGTCACAAAAAGGGAAACACTTATGGGAACAAATTGATAAGTTGAATACTATTGCTAGAGACGTGTGCTCTACTTATAATGTTACTTATTGCTTTGATAAATCTTGTTGTTGTAGGAGGTATAAACACCTTCCTTTTCAGTGTGAGTATAATGATAATGTTACCATATCCTCTTATGTTAAAGGAAATTATAACTTTTATGATGTGGAACAAATTGAAGAATTTATTGCTTTCAAGGGTGCATTTGAACTTGCTAGTTTGCTTGAAAATACTGATGATGCACCTTATGAATATGAGGTTTATGAGATACTTAAATTATGCTTTGATAATTACAAGGAAGCAAATGGTTATATTCTTGAATATTTTAACAGATGCTTTCCACAAATGGAAGAGACTAATGCCTTGCAGGAGCCTATGGAAGAAGAAATTGTTATAACTGGAAGCTTATTAGATGAAAAAGAGGAGAGTGATGAACAAAAGGAGGAAGAATGGATTATCTACCCATGCCTACCTTCTAATGAGAGTAACTCTTTATCCCTTACATTACTTGATTGTCCCCCATGCTTACCAAAGGAGGATGAATGTTATGTTCCTGTGGATTCCTTTGAAATATCTACTTTGGGTAAAACCTGTGAAGGTTTTAATCCCACTATTATTGAGCTTGATAGAAATTATGTGTTTGTAGATCATGAAAAGCATGCTTTATGTGATAGCTATATTGTTGAGTTTATTCATGATGCTACTGAAAATTATTATGAGAGAGGAAAATATGGTTGTAGAAGTTTTGATGGTATTGAAACATCTCTCTTTGTGCTAAAAGTTTTGAAGTTACTCTTGTATTATCTTCCTATGCATGTCACTTTGTTCTTCATGAATTTATTTGTGTACAAGATTACTATGCATAGGAAGTGGGTTAGACTTAAATATGTTTTGAATTTGCTTCTTGATGCTCTCTTTTACTTCAACTCATAGTTCTTATCTGAGCATCTTCTCAAGCTATCATGCCTAACTTAAAGGCGTTAAAGAAAAGTACTTGTTGGGAGATAACCCAAGATTTTCCTTGAGTCTTGGAAGTTATTACTTCAGTAATGACCTCTAATTATCCTTTTTGTTTGATTTTTGTGCCAAGAATGACCTCTAATGAGAGGGAAGTAAGATTTGGGGAGTTGCTGACCCGAAACAGATTTCTGTCCTCCACCATAAAAATTCGTAAGAAGTCTATGTAACTCGTATTAAGCTCAAAATTTACGAATAAATCTCCCAGTATGTTAGATAACTTTCGTTAGTTCAACACATTTTGATTTGAGCAACATAAGATGTCCGAAAAAATGGTTTTCTACCTGCTGGTCTGTTTTGACAGATTTCTGCCATTATTTGTATTTGCTTCTTATTGATTCCTTTTTGAGTTCTCTTTAGGTGAATTGAGCTTTTTGAAGGAGTTGCTACAGTATCTTGTGTTTTTATTGAAAAGTCTTGTTGTTCAAAAGATTTGCCAAGAGGTCTAATATCTTTTGAATAAACTAATGTTGCTAATGAAGATTGTGTGGAGTTTTGTATGAAGGAAAAAAATTGGTGTAGATAGAGAATGATGTAAATGAGATGAAAAATGGAAAAAAGCTCAAGCTTGGGGATTCCACCATGGTGTCACCCCAAGAAATATCCAAGAGGTACAAGCGTTAATGCTTGGGGATGCCCAAGGCATCCCCTTCTTCACCAATAAAATAGGTCTGTTTAGACACTTCGTTTTTATTGTTTCATGCACAGTTGTGTTGTTCTTGGAGCATATTAGTTTTCGTTTGATTTGCTTAGGTTGTTTAGTTTGCTTGAATAAAGTAGTTTGGACCCCCGTTCTTGCTGTGTTGTTTTGCAAATAAGTTTGCTTGGTGTTGGAAAGGAGTAGTAAGTTCTTGCTTGAAGTGCAAGAGGAGCTTTCATTAACTGTGACTTAGACTTTAGCATGACATGCTAGGTGTTGTTTTGACCTTATGATTAGTGATTATTGTTGTAACATGTCTTTTTCCAAACAATTGGGATTGCTTCGTGTGCCTTGAAGAAATTATGCGTTGTTTTAGCATGCAAAAGCATAGTATTGTGGTATTCTCCTTTGATGCTTCGCTTGGGTTGACATGGCACATGCTCACACCATGTTATGACTATGACAAGTCACCATTCGACTTTATGATCATTTAGTCCTTGACTTGTAGTACCACTCTTTGCTTTGATTAGTAATGTTTTGTTGCTCTACATGATTATGGTCATTATGCTCTCTTAGTTGGTTGCTCCCAGTCTTTTGATAGCCTCCACTTGTATGAGTAAGCTCCACTCATGCTTCCAACTCCCAAGAAACCAAGTTATTCCAAAGTGTCCACTATAAACTCATATGCATGGTGTGTTACACCATTCCAAGTATATTCTTGTTTTCAACTATCTTCCAATTAAAAACTAATTTGTTATGTGAAAACTTTGTGATTAAAGCCCTCACGAACTTGATGGCACACTTTATTCCTTGCCCCTAATAAACTTGAACCATTTTGACAACTTTGTTGTATATGCTTGCACTTATAAGTTGGAATTAGCAGAACCGTGTTGTCACGGGGAACGTTTTCAACATTGCACTTGTACTTTGTACTCAGTTGATATCATGCTCTTTTGTCTATGGATGTCACCGGTGTGAAATAAAGAGGGAACTTGTAAGTCCATGGAGTTTGTATTCTGTGTTAGAGAAACGTCTGGGCCGCTAGCCTAAGCCATGCCTAATCATGGTGGAAACTTGCGGCATCACCATAATGAGCTATCTATGAAGCATCCTCAATAAAAAGCTATGCATGTGGTAAATAAAAAGATCACTGAGATGCTCATTGCGTGCTTGCCTTGTCATTTTGGTTATGGGAATTCTCATGTACCATGTGAAAGCGGTACCCCGTTGGTGGTTCTCAATGATATGCAAATACTTACAATGACAAGAACTTACATGGGCCCAAAGTTGAGTATGCATGAGGTGTGTCCCTCATATTAAAGGGACTTGATATTGCCAACTTATACTTCGTCAAGCATATACTCCACCTTTGCCAGTTTAACCTTAACCACTTCAAGATGCTTAGGATAGGGGCAATGAGGGCTGAAAGCAAACAAGTACCATAATTTTTGGAAGCTCTTTTTGAAACTTGTAATCCTTGCTTCCTTTACAAAAAAAGGCCTTTCTTCCAGCATTATTTAGTCTTCACCTTCTAACTTTAGGCACCATTAAGAGAGCATAGTTGTCATTATGTGTGTTGTGTTCCAAAGCTTATTAATTGATGCATATTGTGATATTACGTGTTCTTGTGCTATTTGTTTCTAGTCACCCTTGTGAACTTTGAAGGTGTCCTATGCATCTATTTGCTACTCTATCAGGGACAAGATGATTGCCATTATGCTATGTTTTCTGTATGTGAAACAAACAAACATTTTTCAATGCATGTTATTCATGATCTTAGTTTGTAGCCTTTCATGTTGCATGCATAGTTATTATGTCCTATTGTTAGAACTCCATCTTTCATGCACATGTTTAGAGTTCTTTGATCCCTGCTTTCAATGCTTGCAAATGGTTGGATCTTTATTGTGAGGGTGCATGTCACCTCAAAAATTATTCTGTTTATCACTTATCTACTTGAGGACGAGCAGAAGTTAAACTTGGGGATGTTGATACGTCGGAAACGTATCTATAATTTTTTATGCTCCATTCTTGTTTAGTATCTACTTTGCTTTACTTGTCTACACTTTGAGGTGCTTTTTACATGTTTTCAGGTACTAACCTATTAACAAGTTGCAACAGTGTCAGATGCCTGTTTTCTGCTGTTTTTGGTTTCAGAAAAGTTAGTAAAGAAATATTCTCGTAATTGGACGGGACAACCGTCAAAGTCAATTACTTTCCGTGGGGAACAAGAAGTCCAGAGGGGAGACAAGGAAGCGGGTCAGGGCAGCTAGACCCCCAGAGGCGGCAGTGGTGGGCCCACCGCTAGGGTTTGGCCCCTCAGTCGCCTCCTCGGCCTCCTTCGCCTATAAGAAGCCCAAACCCTAAGCACCCGATCAAATCCACGAAACCGTCTATAGCCGCCGCCACCATCGCTCCTAGATCGGGGATCAAGTTCTTCCTGAACCGCCGAGGGAGATCATCCCGGAGGCCTTCTCTCCGATATGATGCGTGAGTAGTTCCACCTTGGACTATGGGTCCATGTAGTAGCTAGATGGTTGTATCTCCTCCTTTGTGCTTTTATGTATAGATCTTGTGAGCTCCGTTCATGATCAAGATCTAATCTATTTGTAATCATGCATGTTGTGTTTGCGGGGATCCAATGGATATTAAGATTATTATGTTGGTTTGATTAATGGTTTTATCTTTATGATTCTATCATGTCTGTGTTGTTTATGATCTTGCATGCTCTCCGTTGCTAGTGGTTATCTTGGCCAAGTAGTTGCTAGTGACTCCAAGAGAGGGTATTTATGCTCGATAGTGGGTTCATGCCTCTAGTTTACAATGGAAGTGACAATAATCTCTTCGGTTGTAGATGTATTGTTGCTACTAGGGAGAAAACAACGGTCTCTTGTTCATGGAACATGTGGACTGTTTACCTTACACACTTTGCTTAAAGAAGTTGTGTGTTGGTTGCAACTTAATACTGGAGGGGGTTCAGATGATAACCTGAAGGTGGACTTCTAGTCATATATGCAGTTGAATGGCGGTCTATGTATCTTGTTGTACTACCCAATCAACCTCATAGCATCTTTCTGACTAGTAATTGCATTGTTTTGCCTTGCTCAGTTCCTGTCAATTGCCCTGCTGCAATTTGTTTACCCTTCATGCCATGTTGTTTATCTAAGGAGATCACCTCTAGTGAACTATGGACCCCGGTCCAATCTTTACCATTGATACATCTTCCATTGTTACTTGTTTACTTGCTGCAAACTATTACCTTCCACACCATACGTTTAATCCTTTGTTACATCAAACCGGTGAGCTTGACAACCTCACTGTTCGTTGGGGCAAAGTCTTGAGTTTGTGTTGTGTAGGTCTCCATGTTGCCAGCAACACCTATGTGACGTTTCCTTCCTCCTACTAGTTCGATAACCTCGGTCTCAACTGAGGGAAAACTTGCTGCTTGATGCTTCACACCTTGATCTTGGGGTTCCCAATAGGTTGTGCGTAGGCAGCATAGCCATCAGTTATATGTATGTAGTTGTCCTTTGACAAGTTGCTAAATACATGGGTCTAGCAATCCAGCTCGTCTTTTGGACCTTGACATTGTAGTCCGTATCTTAAGAATCTAGTGACTTTACCTTTGTGGTAATTGTTGCAAACTTTCTATTCGGACATGTTGAGTCTGAAGTATCATCTCACTAACCAAGGTTGAATCTCAAGCAACAGTTATGGTTGGTGTTCCTCAAGGTTTTGACATAGGCATCTTTGCAAAACCGGCAAGATTGATGTAATGGTTGACACACTTAGCCGGAAAGACCTTTTGCCATATTCTTTGATTCAGTAATAACAACCACTCTTCATGAGGCTTCTTCTATGATTTATTATAGGAGTTGTGCTTATGGCCTACTTTATATCCAAAGTCTGACCTTTACTTGATGATTGATTTCTCAAACATCAAGGAGAACATTTAAAGTGGAGTTGCTAAATGTATCTTGGTTGATCCTCTAGACCCTTCTTATATTGGCAATCATTTTGCTGTCCCAAGTAACTGAAGTATGAGAATGAAGTTTCTTTCTTCTCGTGTCATCGGGAATCTTCTTACCTATTCATCTAGTGGTGTAAAGTGATATCGTGATCTTTGGAAGAGATTTCGATAAACTTGGATGAATAAAGAATTTCCTTCGTTCTCTCAACCATGTTTTCAGAGTGACTATGATTTTGGTAATCAATAGTTTCTCTTGTTACATGTTCCTTGTGACTCTTATGATTCCTCTCCACCAAAACAACTTTTTTGTCTTGACCTTCTGTTGGATGAAAGAGTGACCCTTCTATTTCAAAGTAGTTCAACAGCTTGGTTTTATTGATCTGTATCTTTGCAACCTAAAATCTCTATGTGATTCGTTTACTAGAGGTTCCCTATCGAAGTTTGTAGCCATGTTCTTTCTGTTGGAACCCTTTCTTCTCAGATGTTTAAACTCTTCTGTGAGTCCCATGGTCTCAATCCTTATGAAGACCATATATCTAGACAAACTTGAAACCTTCTCCTATTGTTTCCTCCGCTACCTTAACGTGTCTCATGTTATCATCTCAGAGTCATTTCTGAACACTCATTCATGAGTTGACCATGAGCTAATCGGTGTACTATTTAGTGTGTTTCCCTCTTATCCCTAGGGTGACCTTGTTTCTTTCTCTCTCTGTCTCTCTTCCTACCTTAGGAATCTCGGGTCGATATTCTCGTAAGGGGGATAGAGCTGTAAAATCCCAGTTTTACCTAATTACTATTTAGGGTTGATTGTGCATTCATGAGCATCATATCTAAAGTTATGCATGCAAAGAAAAATTAAACAAAACCCTTAAACCCTAATATTTCCTCTCTCTCAAAGCAACTCAAAATGTTTTGAATTTTTAAAAGTACCAAAATATATAGAACCCAAATGGACTAAATGGGCCCTACTATATCTTACTAGTTTACAAAAGTCTCTAGTATTTTTGAAATTGTTCAAAAACAGAATTTGAAATTGATATACAAAACAGATTTGGAAAACATAAAAATAAAAGGTTTCAGAATAAAAAAAATAAACCATAGAGCAGATCAGGCCGCAGCCCAATAAACTCCCTCCCCTCTCTCCCTTTCTCGCGGCCCACCTTGGCCCAAGCGCAGCCCATAGCCGGACAGTACCGCTTCACCACCCCTTTCGTTGTCTTCCTCCTCGGGTGGAAGCAGCTAGGTGTCGCCGGCGATGCCGTCTATCTCCGTCGCCTGCTCCCAGTCATCCGTCGAGCTCCGGGGATGGATAAGGTCGCCACAACAATGTCTCCTTCGCCCTCATCCACTTCTTCTCTTCCTAGAGACCTCTCTCTCTTCTCTCTCGCACGAAACCAAAACCCTAGACGCACCTCATCGACGAATCGCCGCCATTTACATCCTCCCCGTGCCTTATAGGAGTGCCTAGAAGATCCGCTGTGGTGGACTCGGTCACCCATCCGAAGGAATTTGGGCCATGCGCCTCTAATCGTCGTCGTTGGTCTCTTCTTCCCTGAGCCCGATGAAGCTCGCCACCGTTGATTCTCGCACCTGTGTCCTCCTCTATCCAAGACGACCTCACCATAATCCTCACGGTGAGCCACTGGTCCTTTCGGACCCCTCCTTTCTTCTCCTTCTTCTCTGGTTCGGTCCCGTGCTTTTCGCCGTCGTCGACCGTCGCAGATGCTTGTCGATGACCAAGCTCCGGCGACCAAAACATAGCGGCACCGCCACCAGTAGGTTTCCCTTGCTCGCCTTGTTCGAATAGGCTAGGCCTCGCAGCCCCGCGCGTTCTCCTCCGCCGTCGCCGGTGACCACCTGACGGTGGCCGTTGCATGACGTCACGCTCGCGTGGTGCTGACGTGGCCCACGGCCTGCTGACCGTTGACCGCCTAGGTGGCAGTGACATGGCCCCTGGCCCACAGTCAGCCACACAGGCTAGGCTCAGTCGCGATGTAAAAAATACTAAACGCCCCCGATGACGTCATAGTGACGCAGTAAATGTTTTAAATTGGTTTAATGTTTTCAGAAATTGGTTTAAACTTGTAAAATCAATAACTAATTAATTATAAGTCAGAAAAATGTGTATAATATATCAAAATGTTCATAAAAATGAGATCTATCTACTAAAGATATAATTATGAATTGATAGGCAACTTCAATAAATAAGTTTATTAGAAGAACAAAACAACCCCTCTCATATGCCTTTGGAGTTCTTCCGAACTAGGGTTTATAACCCTCGGAACCCCGATTAATTGGTCGAACATGCCTTAGGGTTACATTTCAATAATAATCAACTTGTCATATCATCATTCTTGTTTGATCATTTCATCGATGCCATGTGTTGATTTTTTCCCCTTTCTTTCTGGTATTTGGTTCTTCTTCGGTAGAATACGATATCGAGATCAAGATCGAGATCGAAGACTGAGATCAAGACCATCAAAGATCGACGATCAATACTTGACCAACTGTAACCAAGTGAAGTACAAGGATTCCGAAGATCTACTTATTTGTTATCAACGGGCAAAGGCAAGCATATCCCCACCATGATATAATCCTATGATTTCGAAATCATTTCAATTCCTACCATGATGCATACAATTCTACTGTGGTCTTTTATTGATAGATAGAGTATACTATTTGTTGCATTACTCCCTTTGAGCTTATATTACCTGATCCACTGCTCCTAGCATAACTAGGTTTGGCTTGTGTGCACTGCTAGAGCTTATACTTGTGTCTTGTTTAGCCTTGCATAGCTGTTGAGTCTGGTTCATCCAGATGATGTATCATATACAGAAAATCTAGTATAACAGGAGAACATGATGAGATGAGATCAGTGGTAAAAGTTAAACATGCTAAGGCTTGTATAGGAGGCCATAGTGGGATGTGGTGTTTGCAGTCTCATGCTCACCACCACTAGGAACCAAGTTCTTGCCTTTGGAACCGAGATGAGCGTACAACCACACGGGGCCTAGAAAACCTCACGAGTGACTAACGTGCCTAGTAGATTCCATGAGTCACATAGTTCGGGCGTTCCACTCGACATATGCATAGAAAAACTTTTTTAATAGTTGGCGGGTGAAGGTGCATTCATAACATGTAGGGAAGCATGGACCGGGTTGCTTGGGGTCGATGGAGCCCCTGGTTGAACCAACCTCTCCTCACATCTCTGAAGACTGGCTTCGGTATTTGATATGGCGGAACCATCCTTAGGGTGTGACTCATGGTCTCGGCGAAAGCAAGGTAAAGGTCGTGTCTAACCACCCTCTGACAGCCTTCCAAGAAAGAGGGCTAATCATGTGGTATTAAGCGAAGGTTAGTACGTGTGGGTAAAGTTGTACACCCCTGCAGGGCTAAATCTTTTCGAAAAGCCGTGTTCACGGTTATGAACGCTTGGTGAGCGAATTCTAAGATGATAGAGAACTTTAACCTAATCATAAAACTTGGCAGATCAATGTGTGCTTAAGGATGCTTCCTCATGGATACGAGGGGGTGATCCTAGATAGGGTTCATATTATGATGACTTGGTGGATATCAAAAGATGATGATCAAAACTTTGGAGATGTCGCTCTCTTATCCCCTTTCAAAATATTCTAATTAGACGAGCTTCTTCCCCCTCTTGTTTTATAAACAAATATGGCTTTATGCAAAACAGCCCCACCAGCCACAAGTCTTGCGGAGTACACCATTTACTCACCCTTGCTTTGTTAATAATTTTGTAGCAGAGTAAGTGTTCCCTGAAGATGAGTTCGGTACTACATCGACACCGACGAGTAGCTTGGAGTTCCCGGCCGGCAGCCTGAAATCTATGGGCTGGGACGTCATCATTATGCTTTAGGCATCTTAGGCTATTTGTTAAGTTTGATATATAATAGCATAATTTGCCTTCCGTTGTTTAATGTTTGTGGACAGTGACCTCTGCTTGTAATAATTTGGTTCTTTGCTTAGTTATGAGCTTGCCATAATAAGTTTTGTATCGTAGTGTTGCTGATGTGTTACCGATTCTTTATTGGATATCCTCGAGCTCAAGGTTAAGCTTATGTCAGACGGAGGTCTGAGATTTTGTTTATCCCTAATCCTAGGGTGTCACACGGTGCTCTCTCGGGAGCAGTAGGCGGTCACCAAGCGCCAACATAGAGAGGCGGAATTTGACAAGCTGCTCTTCCTGCAATGTGTTGTCAATGAGCACAGGATCTATAAGAAGTAGTGGCGCCGCACCACAGAGCAGCAGGAGCGGCTCTACGTTTATCTTGGCTCCGAGAGTGCATGAACCACGCCAGCTGTGTCACCGCCGTATAGGCTCCGGTGAGCCACATTTTGCTAATTTAGGGTTAGGGTTAGCGATGGTGACTTCTAGTATTTAGGTTGATTTATGAACTAGCTTCTTTTGTATGGAATCGAGGATGAACTAGCCGCTTTTGCTTTGAATTTTGCCACGAATGCTTTACAAAAAAATTATAATTCAATTGTGCGGGTTCTATACTAACTTTGAGACCAGAAAAATCAAATTCGGCAGCATTTATGCTAGGTTTAAAGTGCGGAGTTTTAAAGGGTCCGGATGCTCTAAGAAAATGGTCACTTTGCTGCGGCAGAGAGAGGGCGTTAGGGTTGATTTGTTTCTGCTTCTGCTTGTGCTTTTCGGGTTAAAAATAAGAAGCTAAAACTTCTTATATCTAAGTCGCTGACGTCATTTTACTATTTGTATTAAATCTCAGTTACATTGCAACTTATATAATTTGTACTAATTCTGAGTTGCAACTTAGTTATAACTCATTAAAATCCCGGTTACAACTTAGTTACAACTCATTTGTAAGTCTCACATTGCACAAATCACAAGATAAATCCAATAACAAAAGAGACGACTACGACATAAAAAATTCTCTGACGCTGGGAAACTAGCAAATCCGCTAAAACAAACACCCCAAAACATCAAAACAGTGCCGAGAAGCGCTGCTCGCAAAATGAACTGGACAGCTCGTGGAGACCGAAAGCAGGGCCGAGCCTGCTTCCCGAGCTTTTCCCTGCTTCCCGAACGACAAATACCGAAAGTAGCCTCCACGCTTAGAGTTATTCACGGAGAAACTGCCACCCCTAACCCAGCCCCATGGAACTGCCCGCGACCCATTTTCCCCGTCGTGTCCTATTGCCATGCCTGGATAGGGATAGAGTTTCCCTGCTCTGGCCGCCGCCGTCGTTCCTCACCGGCATCGCAGCCACCCCGCCGCCTACGTGCTTGATTTCCTTCCTCTCTCTCTCTCCATTCCCAGCCACCTCCCGCTCGTGCCGCCACTGAATCGACCGAGCGCAGCACGGTTCCCCGGCACCCACGGAATCCGCCGCTGACAGTTCCACTGCATGTTCACAATTATTTAAAAAAAATTAAGATAATTTAGCTTTTAAGCATGTCAATTATGTTTAAAATGGTCAGAATTAGCTAATTTGTTTCAAATAATTGTTTATATAACTTCTTCAGCATTTAATTGCATTTTCCGTGACGCTGCAGTTATCCTTAATATTAAACTCCTCGGTCAGAAAACTTTGTCGCTTGGAGCGGTGAGAGCAACAGAGTTTTTTATGTACGGTCTACGTATCGCATTGGGATTCAACCTACACTGCAGATGCTGAGTGGAGGACAATCCAGCTCGGAAGCGTCGGGTAAAAGGAAAATCTGGTACCTAAGTATGGTAAATAAGTGTTCCCCTAAACTGCGAGTATTCGCTTGGCGGGTGGCTACGGACTCGCTCGGAGTGCATCTCAACTTGAGCAAACGTATTCTTACAGTTGACCCAACTTGCACGATTTATGATCAAGCTACCGAAGATGCTCACCATACGCTTATAACATGCACTCTGGCTGGCTCGTGTCCTCAGGGATGAGCTGCGTGCTCATTGGAGCCTCCCATGTGAGGCGTCCTTTCTCCGCCAAGGGTAAGGAATGGATTTTCACACTGTTAGACAATACTCCGAAAGACAAGCATCGGAAAATTATCCTTTTGCTATGGCGCCCTTGGCATCATCGAAACAATATTCTTCACGGGGATGGCAGAGCATCGTTGTCTGCCTTCGTTCCATATCTTGTTAACTATCTTCATTCTTTCATAGGGGAAGGAGGAGGAGTCGCGAGTGGCATCGCAGCCTGGATGCCTGGATGCCTCCCGTTGTTGGTGCTATCAAAGCTAATGTGGATGCGGGGTCGGATTCAATTTCGGAGAAGGCTGGTATCAGTATTATCATCCGAGATCATCACGATCGTACCCTCCTCACTGAATGGAAATATATACCTTTCTATGGAAGTGCAGAAGAAGTTGAGGTCGTTGCTTGCCTAGAAGGACTTCATCATCTCATTAATTTACGCCGGTGGCCGTCTACGTTGGAATCTGATTGTCTTCGTGCTGTTCATGCAATATCTTCGATGGATGATGAGCAATCCGCAAGCTGGTTCATAGTCCTGGAGGCGAGGGAGGTCTTAAAAATTTTCCGTGATATTTCAGTGGTAAAAGTGAACCGTGTGAGTAATGGAGTAGCTCACGTTTTAGCCCAGCTAGGAAAGTCCGGCGTATCGAATATTTCTTGTGATTCAATTCCTATTGCATTAGGGACTTGGTCTCTCTTGATTGTAAGAACACTATATAAAAATCAGAGCAATAGGTTTCTTACACACTCTTTTTTCTACCAGGGTACCTAAGGGGACTAAAGGGTTTTTAATATGAGGCGGCCTGTTGCTCAATATATGTGATCTTACTTTAAAAAAAAGGCATTTCAGACATTTTATTCTTAAAACAACAACATCAGCCATAAAAAAACACTACTACCAAATATCAAATCCCTGTTTTCAGCAGCTACGTTCCAAAGCTGCTTTCTAACGGCCCAACAAACATACCCGTATACATGTGGACCACCAGCTTCAGCTACTTTTCAACTACCGCAGCCCAAATAAACCGACCCTAATAGTCGTGTAACAAAGTCTTCTATAGTAACCGTGCTTCTACTAGTACGCCTCTTTTATTTTTTGAACTTGGAAGGGGCCTCGAAGAACCCTAATTCTGCACTAATTAGGTGGTGGGTACACTTTTACAAAAAGGATCTCGAAGAAAATTAAAATTATAACCAGATTCTTGATTCTAACACAGAGCACCCTACAGGAGGTCGTGAAAACGCGATCAGTTCCATGCACATCGCCGCCAGCAAACCTCCAAACATGGCCGTCTCTGCCGACACTGGGGACAAAACCACTTGGTTCAACAGAGGCGCATATCGTCGTGCTGAGGTTGGGGAAGATCCTCCCTTCTCAGAGGAAGAAGAAGCTCGAGCATCTGCAGTCTTCGAGCTCGGAGAGGCCAAACTTTTGGCCAGTGATAGCAGGGCGGACCACCGCTTGGGGATCGCCGCAAGGATAGCAGAATGAACACCTGGTTTAACCAAGTCTCCCAACCGTCCTTCAATTCCGACGAGTTGCAAGCATCCTCCCCCTCCCCCCTCGCCACCACGGCTGTCCAGAAGGGGCATAACTGTTTGCAGATCGAGAATTTGAGGACAACAGCTCTTATGAAAAGAGCTTGCGCCAGAACTCACCGATTTCATCTTCCTCCTTGGAAGCTTCACGGAGAAGCACCACCGCAACCGCTCGAAGTTGCGCCCAAACGCCAAAGCGGACAAGATGCCGGCCTTATTGACGGGGATCTCTGGCTATATCTCCACCGCCTGCAGCTGCTCCCACCACCGGAGCTCTGCAGCAACGAAGACCAAAACCAGAATGGGCAAGATCTGGCCTCAAGGATCCAGCCACCTACTCCCAAATGCCACACAGGGACTTCATCTACACCTAATACTACCACCGGCGCCTCCCTCAGCCAACTCCGGTCGGCAACGCCGATGGGAGGGGCCTTGGTTTGGCCCGGAAACGCGAGAGGAGCATGCAAATGCAGTAGATAGGAGAGAGGAGAGGATAAGAATGAGGGCCACCAGTACGCCTCTTATGGGGAGAACGAAATGGGTGACTATTTCCCAGCTATAGTACTTGTGAATCCGCATCAAACAACACAACCAATATGAAATCCAGTACTCACTTGATCCAAATTAATGTTTTAAATTTGTTCAGATTCAAATGTATCTAGCAATAGTAAAAAACTTCCTCCTATAATCGTGCACGTGATTATTATCCCATTAACTATAGAGAGTTAAACGTTTATCTTCTAACTAGTAATCATGTGCGTGCAATGCACGTTTTAACTGAAACAAATTAGCAAACTATCTAGCAATAAGAAAATTTTGAAACTGAAGATATTAGTGCCATTTAATCAAATATAGAGGCCTCTTCTTGAGATTGAAATACAAATCTGGTATCGTTAGGTTTATAATTCTAAGTTGTGCTATAATAGGGCAACTAGAGCAATAAAATATGCCGACTGTTTTCGTCAGCAAAATAAATGTTAAATTATGTACAACAGAAAATAGGGCAGATAATCTCAAAAAAGAAATAGGGCAGATCAATAAAATATGCCGTCCAATGTTCTACAATGGTGCATGAGCTGACATTATTATGGAAAAAAACCCCAATCAATCGTCGAGGAACCCTGCATGTTAAAATTTTGTTACTTGTTATGCACTAGAGGAAAAAGGGCCATCCGTTCGCGACCCCTCGGAGTATTAGTCCTGGTTGCGCCACCAACCGGGACTACGCCGCACGCCCCGGTTGAGCGGGCACGCCAGGAGCATGGGTCCCGGTTGGTAGGCATGCGTCTGGTTGGAGCCACCAACCGACTAAAGGTTTGGCCACAGCCACGTGGCTCGCACGCACCTTTAGTCCCGTTGGCTTCAACCGACTAAAGACCCTTGCCTCTATAAATGCAACGCCCTCTCTCCACTGCTTTTTTCAATGGTGTAAGGTGTGAGGGTGTGCTAGTTTTTTCATGCATGCATTGAAGGTGTTTGTTGAAATGTTTGAGTGAAAATCCCGCTGAATTTCTCATAGAACAAAAATATAGAAGGTGTCCGAGACGCACTTGAGCTTTCTCCTCTTTATTTCCCTCGATCGAGGTTAGCAATCTAATCTTTTCTAGGTCATTGATACAATTCATGTGTCGGTGTGAATTGGTTATTTCACTATTTATGATGTCCTGTTTTTTGATAAACTTACTTATATGATGCGATGAACGGTCGGAATGGATGTACGGTGACCGACAGGTAGCCGGGTATATCAAAGGCGTGGATAAATTTATCGATGTGGCTACGGCAAACAAAGAGAATGGATTTATACGTTGTCCATGTGTTCAATGTCGGAACAACAAGGAGTACTCTTCCTCGAAAATCATTCGCCACCGATTATGAAAGGTTTCATGCCCAACTATAATTGCTGGACCAAGCACGGGAAAGAGGGGTTATGATGGAAGATGGTGAAGAAGAAGATGATGATAACAACTATCATCATATGTTTCCTAATACGGATACCGCAATGGAAGATAATGGAGAGGAAAAAGGTGAAGAACGGGCATCGATGAACCTACCGATGAACTTGGTAGGGTCATTTCGATGCAAAGCGAGACCGTGAAATGTAAAATGAGAAGTTGAAGTTAGAGGGCATGTTAGAAGATCACAAGAAATTGTTGTACCCAAATTGTGAAGATGGCAGCACAAAGCTCGATGCATTAATCGGAATTGTTGCGATGGAAGGCGAGTGTGGTCTAACCGACTCCTCATTTGAAAAGATGCTGAAAATAATGAAGCCAAGTTTCCAAAACATAACGAACTTCCCGAGAGTACCTAATAAGCAAAGAAGACTCTCCATCCTCCGGGATTAGATGTGCAAAAGATACATGCATGCATTAATGATCGCATCCTCATCATGTAAGGAGTATGAGAATTTAGATAAATGCCCGGTATGCAATGCGTTGTGATATAAGATCAGACGAGATGACCCTTGTGATGTTGAGGGAGAGCCCCTCCGGAAGAGGGTTCCTGCTAAGGTTATGTGGTATGCTCCTATAATACCAAGATTGAAACGCATGTTCATAAACAAAGAGCATGCCAGGTTGTTGCGATGGCACAAAGAAGACCGTAAGAAAGACGGGAAGTTGAGACACCTGGCGATGGGTCACAAAGGAGAAAAATCGAGAGAGACTTCCCGGACTTTGCGGTGACGCAAGGAACTTATGGTTTGGTCTAAGTACGGATGGCATGAATCCTTTTGGGGAGCAGAGCTGCGCCACAAAGACTGCCCGTGACTCTATGTATCTACAACCTGCCTCCTTGGTTGTGCATGAAGCGTAAGTTCATTATGATGCCAAGAGCTCATCCAAGGCCCAAGCAACCGGGCAACGACATTGATTTGTACCTTAGGCCATTAGTTGAAGAACTCTTACAGTTGTGGGGCAAACCAGGTATACGTATGGGATGAGAACAAACAGAGCCATTTAATCTGAGGGTTGTTATTCAGAACCATCAATGATTGGCTCGCTCTTAGTAACCTTTCGTGATGTACAAACAAAGGATATAAGGCATGCACCCACTGTTTAGATAAGACCGAAGGTACATATTTGCATAAATGCAAGAAGGTTGTGTATCTAGCGAATCGACGATTTCTTCCGACCAATCATCCCGAAGAAAGAAAGGCAAGCATTTCAAAGGTGAGGCGATCACCTAAGAAGCCTGAACTCCCACCGGTGATGATGTATTTGGTATGGTCAAGGACATAGAAGTAATCTTTGAAAGGGTCCCGCGGTCAATCAGTTCCGAACGACGTCGCTACAGGACACGCACCCATGTGGAAGAAGAAATCTATATTTTGGGAGCTGCCATATTGGAAAGTCCTGCGTGTCCGCTCTTCAATCGACGTGATGCACGTGACGAAGAATCTCTGCGTGAACCTGCTAGGATTCCTAGGCGTGTATGGGAAGACAAAAGATACACCTGAAGCACGGGAGGACCAACAAATTATGAAAGACCCAAAGAACATGCATACAGATAACAAGACGGATAAAGGGCGCCACTTAAGTCGTGCCAGCTATGCTCTTACCAAAGGTAGAAGGAAATCTTTTGAAGTCCTTTACAGATCAAGGTGCCGTCGCTTCTCATCTAATATAAAGGGATAATAAATATGGCAGAGAAAAGTTCCAAAACCTGAAGTCTCATGATCCACGTGATTATGACGCAGCTTGCTTCCGATTGCATTGAGGGGCTTCTACCGTAAAATGTTCGAGTACCCATTGTGAAGCTGTGCATTCCTCAATGCAATATCTCGAAGGTAATCAATCCAGATATTCGCCAAGGTTACGAAGGATGTGGTACAATGTCTTGTTAGTTTTGAATTGGTGTTCCCACCATCCTTCTTCAATATTATGACGCATCTCCGGTTCATCTAGTGGAAGAGATTGCCATTCTCGGTCCGGTATTTCGCACAATATGTTCCCTTTGAGAGGTTCATGGAGTCTTAAAGAAATATGTTCATAACCGCTAGACTGTAAGGAAGCATCTCCAAGGGATATGGAGCAGAGGAGGTCATTGAGTTTTGTGTTGACTTTATTCCTGACCTTAAGCCGATTGGTGTTTTCGACTCATGCATGAGGGAAGACTGAGTGGAAAAGGCACTGGGAAAGAAAGCAATGATATGTAGGGACGGGATTCTTTCACTAAAGCACACTACACAGTTCTACATAATTCCACCTTGGCAGCTCAGATATGGAGGAACACAAGAATATTGTACGCCCAAAAACCCGGGAAGCCCGAATCATGGATTACAGATGAACACATGAAGTCTTTCGTGGTTGGATGCGACACATCTCTTGAATGACACCACTGTTGGAGATCAGCTATACTTGTTGGCCGTCACCATCTTCACTATTGAATTTCCAAGGGTACGAAATAAATGGGAATACATTCTACACGATCGCCCAAGATAAAGAGCACCAACCAAAATAGTGGTGTCCGCTTTGATGCAATAGACGAGAATGGACAAAAGGACACATATTATGGTTACATAGAGGAGATATGGGAACTAGACTATGGAGTCTCTTTAAGGTCCCTTTGTTTCACGCAAATGGGTCAACTGAATGGGGAAGGGTAAAGATAGACCAGGTTATGGAATGACAACAAGGATCTCAACAATCTTGGTTATAGAGATGAACCATTCGTCCTAGCCAATGATGTGTCTCGGGTTTCCTATGTGAAGGACATGTCCTCCGCATCGAAAAAAGAAAAAATATGCAAACGAATACATCATATGATTAGCCAAAGGCCACATAGTTCTTTCAGGAAAAGAAACATTGGGAATCGAGGACAAGACATATGTCGAATATTATAATAAGTTTGATGAAATTCGCCTTCACAGGAAAACTACCCAAGCATTCCGTTAAGTAAAGAAGATGCTCCATGGTTACGTGCAAGCGGTCATAAGGAATGACATATGCCAAGAAGTTCATGCTCATATTATGTAACTCTAGTTCATGTCTTTCGCGGTTTGTGGCTTGACAAGGATATCTTTCGCATGTTGTGGCCTTTAGTCCCGGTTTTGTAGTCTCGCTTTTAATATTAATAAATGTCTTGAGTGTTAGTCCCATTTTGTGGCTGGACCGAGTGCCTCTATGACCAGTTTCTGGAGATGCCGGAGGACTGGCTCGTCGGCATCTCCAAACTGGCCGCAGTGGTGTCCCGCTTGAAAACCATCTTGCAGCTTGTAACTTCACTAACTAGATCAATACGCCTCAGAGCTAACTAATTTCACATATTAGGAGTGCCTCTATGACCAGTTTCTGAGATGCCGAGGACTGGGCTCAAGCATCTCCTCGAAACTGGCCGCAGTGGTGTCCCTGCCTCGAAAACCATCTTGCAGCTTGTAACTTCACTAACTAGATCAATACGCCTCGAGCTAACTAATTTCACATATTAGGAGTGTTTCTATGACCAGATTTCTGAGATGCCGAGGACTGGGCCCGCAAGATCTCCTCAAATGGCCGCAGTGGTGTCCTCGCCTCGAAAACCATCTTGCAGCTTGTAACTTCACTAACTAGATCAATACGCCTGAGCTAACTAATTTCACATATTAGGAGTGCCTCTATGACCGATTTCTGAGATGCCGGAGGACGGGCTCCGCCATCTCCTCGAACTGTCAGAGTGGTGTCCCGTTGGTGACACCAACCGGGACAAGGTAAGCTGCACGACATAATGTCGACACTCACCCCTATTATTAGTGTTGTTCGCCCACTGCCGCAATCCTTCAACAAGGTTGGTTTCTCCAACCGAGACTAAATATGAACCTCTCTTTATATAGGCATTTCCGTATTTATTAGGTAACACTTAAGACATTTATTAATATCAAAACCGGGACAAATCGGGACTAGCTAACACTCAGGCCTAAAGCCGCCCCTTTAGTCATAATCATGCCTAGTCCTATAGACGCAGCTGTGGTCTTCATCGTCGTCGCCATCATCATCGCCATCGCCACCGCCACTCCGGGATCCTCAGCCCATCCATGGCATATACCAGGCCATTCAGCCTCGGGTTCACGGGCGGGTGGGAGAGGGTCTCTGAAGACGATGCCGCTACCGCCGGATAAAGGGCTGTGGCGGGTGGACTCGTGGCACCGTGGCGAGATGGTATCCCCGGCGATGTAGCGCATCACTGATGATAGTACGGTTCTCCCACCACGACGGCCAACTTGTTGTGGTTCACCGTGGCGGGCCATCACCCTCGTACTGGCGAGCTCCTTCACGCCTATTAGCGAAGAAGGCATTCCAGTGTCATAGTTGCCGGGATCCCACTGGGATCCATCCGCTACCGGCGTGAGCTCGTGGTAGAAGTGGTTTGTGATGGCCGCGACGTGCGGAACCTTGAGGACGTGAACCCTCCAAGATCCAAAGCCGGCAAGCGGTACCCCGGTGGACAAGGGTAGTTGGAGGCGCACAGCGCCTCGGTCTCCTCGAGGGTCAGAATGGCCCAGTAGGCGTTGTCCATTGTTCTAAGAGAGGAAGGTGTGGATGTGTAGGGGACAGAATGGCCCAGTAGGCGTTGTCCATTGTTCTAAGAGAGGAAGGTGTCTCCTCGAGGGTCAGAATGGCCCTTTTCCATTTTCCGAGCGCAAAAAACGGGTCGTTTTGTGAAGTAACCACCAAAATGCCGTTTCACAATGCTACCGTCCCATTTTCCTAGAATACTAGACCACCTTACATGGACTATCTCCCAACTGGTACATCTCAAACCTTTTCGTCCATCCCGGGTAAAAAGGACAAATGTCTGCCGAATCGGCAGGAAGTGGGTCCGGTTTGTACTACAGGTACATGATCTATCGCCCGTGATTTTTTGAAAAAATCATTTTTAGACTCGCAATATGTGGTTTCTTCAGAGATCCAATGCAAGTTCTAACGATGCCCGCCCCCTATCTTCATGCACACCGGTTCGACCATAGTTAGAAATTCAGATAATTCAAAACGGGCATAATAAATTCAAAAAAAATCCGAACAATGAAAATCCTTCGCGTGGTGTCATATTATGTTACATAGTTGAAAGTAAAAATACCAGACTTGGTATATTGATCATGTTTTGAAAAACCTTCACAAAATGACCTATCATGTTCGAGGTTTCATGGCTTTCGGTCCAAATGACCGATGTTATGTGCTGAATCACGGCATAGTTTGTGATGTTGTGCCCATATTATGCATGTGTGTGGACATTGGTATGGAGAACAATGTTGCAGGAGGAAGTTTTCCTTTTTGTCGCACGGAAAAGCCCTTTTCCATTTTCCGAGCGCAAAAAAGGGTCGTTTTGTGAAGTAACCACCAAAATGCCGTTTCACAATGCTACCGTCCCATTTTCCTAAAATACTAGACCACCTTACATGTACTATCTCCCAACCGGTACATCTCAAACCTTTTCGTCCATCCCGGGTAAAAAGGACAAATGTCTGCCGAATCGGTAGGAAGTGGGTCCGGTTTGTACTACAGGTACATGATCTATCGCCCGTGATTTTTTGTAGACTCGCAATATGTGGTTTCTTCAGAGATCCAATGCAATTTCTAACGATGCCCGTCCCCTATCTTCATGCACACCGGTTCGACCATAGTTAGAAATTCGATAATTCAAAACGGGCATAATAAATTCAAAAAAAATCCGAACAATGAAAATCCTTCGCGTGGTGTCATATTATGTTACATAGTTGAAAGGAAAAATACCAGACTTGGTATATTGATCATGTTTCGAAAAAACCTTCACAAAATGACCTATCATGTTCGAGGTTTCATGGCTTTCGGTCCAAATGACCGATGTTATGTGCTGAATCACGGCATAGTTTGTGATGTTGTGCCCATATTATGCATGTGTGTGGACATTGGTATGGAGAACAATGTTGCAGGAGGAAGTTTTCCTTTTTGTCGCACGGAAAAGCCCTTTTCCATTTTCCGAGCGCAAAAAACGGGTCGTTTTGTGAAGTAACCACCAAAATGCCGTTTCACAATGCTACCGTCCCATTTTCCTAAAATACTAGACCACCTTACATGGAATATCTCCCAACCGGTACATTTCAAACCTTTTCGTCCATCCCGGGTAAAAAGGACAAATGTCTGCCGAATCTGCAGGAAGTGGGTCCAAACCTTTGTTTTTGAATTATTTATTTAAATCCAAACACTTTTTATGTTTAAATTTTTTCTAAATTCAAATTGATATTAAAAAAATATAAGTTAATTCATTTTTAATTCTAAATGGTTCATATTTTAAATGGTTACATTAATTATTTTTTAAAACAGAAAATGTTTTTGAATTATTTATTTAAATCCAAACACTTTTTATGTTTAAATTTTTTCTAAATTCCAAATTAATATTCAAAAATATAAGTTAATTCATTTTAAAAGGTTACATTAATTATTTTTTAAAAATAGAATATGTTTTTGAATTATTTATTCAAATCCATACACTTCTTATGTTTAAAGTTTTTCTAAATTCCAAATTGATATTAAAAAAATATAAGTTAATTCATTTTTAATTGTAAATGGTTCATATTTTAAATGGTTACATTAATTATTTTTTAAAACAGAAAATGTTTTTAAATTATTTATTTAAATCCAAACACTTCTTATGTTTAAAGTTTTTCTAAATTCCAAATTGATATTAAAAAAATATAAGTTAATTCATTTTTAATTGTAAATGGTTCATATTTTAAATGGTTACATTAATTATTTTTTAAAACAGAAAATGTTTTTGAATTATTTATTCAAATCCAAACACTTCTTATGTTTAAAGTTTTTCTAAATTCCAAATTAATTATCATTTAAAAAACAATACAAATTTAAACCCCAAAATAAAAAATAAGGCGGGAACAGAGAGAAAATACCTGAAAAAAATTGAAATCAGGGGAATATGTCCCGGTTGGAGCCACCAACCGACTAAAGACCCTAGCGCCAACCCTTGGTCTGCTGAAAATATTGATTATACGTCCCGGTTGGTGGCTCCAATCGACGTATCTTTAGTCCCGTTGGAGCCACCAACGACTAAAGGCCCTTCGCTTATAATCGACGCGCCTCTTCTTCTTCCCCATCTCACTTCTGTTTCTCACGCTACAGACCCCTTGACGCCAGGCTGCCCGAGCTCGCCGCCACCTGCGTTCCGTCGCCACGCTGCCGCCCGCCCACGCTCCTCGCTACTTTTTCCTCGCGTGACCTCAATCGCTGGATTGGAAGCTCCGTCCGCGTCGCCTCCGTCAATCCGGCGTCTCCCAGCTCGCCGACCTCGCCACCTCCGCGTGTTCTGGTGAGCCGATCCTCACGGTGTTCTTCTTTCTCCTCTCCTCCTCTGATTACTCTCCGCGTGTGCCCGACGACGCCGCTGAAGCTCGGCGGAGGCGACGCTCCGTGACCAACAAGGAGCGGCGCCGCCATTCCTTTCTCCTGATCGCGCTCTCTAACGCGCCCATCCAGCCCAGGTGCTCGCTATCGCCGCTGCCGCTGCCGCTGCGAGCTCACCGCCGGTGACGTCGTCAGGCCGACGCCGCCAGGTTTCGTGTGGCGGTGATGTGGCCTAGGGCCCATCGATCGACCTCGGTGGGTAGGCTTCTCTGTGGTAGGAAAATTATCTCTCGCGTGGAGGCTGAGTTGGCACCGGGGCCCTTCGATCTCGGCTGGCTAGGGGCGCCCGGTGTAAAAACTATTTGCCTTTTTTAATTCCGAAAATGACTTAATATTGTAAAATCAATAACTTATTGTTTATAAGTCGGAAAAATACAAATAATATATCAAATTGTTCAGAAAAATGAAACCTATCTATCTAAACTATAATCATGCATTGTTCAACAACTTAAATGACAAGTATAATTAGAAGAACAAATGCACCTCTCATATGTTCCAAGTTTCCCGAGTTAGATTTTCACCCCTAACCCCGATTAAATCGTCGAGCATGTCTTAGGGTTACATTCAATGCAAATTAACTTGTCATATCATCATACTTGCTTGAGCATTGCATCGATGCCATGTGTTGATTGTTTCCCTTTCTTTTCGGTGTTTCGATTATTAGGTTTATTATTAGTTAGGTATTATTAGGTTTATTAATTACTTTGGTATTATTGGTCTTCGGCCCCACTGGTCAGTCACTGTGGGTAGCCCCATGTAGCATCCCAGTTGTCTAACCCCTGTAATGCTACATGTCATAATAATAAAAAGGGCCACTTCCAACATATAATTGTTGCATCATCATCATATCATGCTCATGTCATCATGTCACCTTGCATTTGAGCATCATATAAAACCCTTTCTTGCTTGGTTCTTATCTCATGTGCATGATTAATTGTATTTGCCTCTTGATATTGTATTTGGGTCTTAATAAATTGTTAAATGCCCAAGTTGAGTTGGGGGCATCTCTCTTTTTGACTCCACCACCTTATCTTTCACCACCTTATATTCCACCATCCAATTATTCTGAGCTTGGCATTTTGTTGTTTTATCTCTGGCTCATGATTAGTTGGTTGGAACCACCCATAAATCTTTGCTTGGCCTTGTCCACATTTTGGAATGCATATGAATAAATGCCATGGACACCTATTTTGTTTTCACAAAATAGAACCTAGCATTATTAGTTATGCATGGGCCATGCAACCAAAACCCTTGGCCTTCTTCTTTTGGTTTGTTTTGTTATGCTTAGTAGGAGCTTGGTTTTAAATGACAACTAGGTGCTCCTTGTTTTGGATCTCTTGGACCATATTTTAAAAACTACCACCTTGCTTGGCTAAACCCAAACCCTAAGCCCCTCTTACCCCTCTAATCTACCCCCTCTTTACCTAAGCAAAACCCTAGTACCACCCCCTTCCCTACCTAGCATGTTCACCATGTCCCTCTCCATCTCTCCCCTCTCTTTTCATGCAGGCCCCACCCCAGCACCTACCAGCTACCTCACACGTCCAAGGACCCCACACCCTAACCCTAGCCCGACCCATGCCTCCCTCTCTCTCCTAACCTAGCTCCAAAACACACCTAGCCGAGCCCCCTCTCTCTCTCAGCATGGGGCCCCTCCACCGAGCCTCCACCTCGCTGTCCCCCTCTACCCCACCTGCCAGCCACTCCCTAGAGCCCCCCGGTGCCCTGCCTTGCCTGGACTGGCCGTACGAGCACGTGAGAGGAGAGGTGGCCGACGCCAGCCTGGCCATCAAACCCTCCCCCACGCAACCCTCGTCCTCGTTCTTATCCCCTCCCACACACTCTGTCCTCGCCCCAGATCCCTCCCCTAAGGCGCTATCCCCTTCCTCCTCCTTATCCACCTCTTCCACCCCGAAGCCGGCCAGACCACCGTCCACCTCGCCAGTACTCTCGCAGCAGGAGGCCGGCACGGAGCGGCAGGCGTCGAGGAGGGCCTGAAGGACGTCCGCATCGCCCCCGTGCACCGCAGCGAGGAGGAGAAGGCCTGCCCCGTCCCTGCACGTCGACGCCACGCCGGGAACCCTAGCCTCGCCGTCAATGCCGCCGACGCTGATCGCCGCCGACCGATCCAACGCCACCGACAACCTCCGGTGAGCCCGCGACCTCCTAGACAACCCCTCTCGCCGATCTCGCTAGCGCCGTGCCTTCCGTCGAACGCCGTCCGGCGTCGTTTGGCGCCAGACGCTGCCCTGCGTAGCAGCCTAGATAGGTCCCGTCCGTTTTCCTAACGCTTAGCCCGAGCAGTAGCTGCTCCGCGTCACAAGCGCGCCCGCGCGGCGGCTCGATCCCCACCCGCTGCAGCGCCAGCTGGCTGCTCGTTTTGCACAGAGGAAGAAGCACAGTGGCCACGGGCTCAGTTTTGCACAACACCCCCTGCCTAATCTTTTGCCTCAACCCGCAGTCCCCGAGGCCCCACTGTCAGCGGCGGTGATCCTTTTCTAAAAAGGCTCCCGCAATAACCGGAACGCAACCCGCAGTCCTCCCCTGGCCCGCGTGTTCTTTTCGCAATTACCCCCCTGCCCTTTTTGGTTCACCAACCCGCAGTCCCCTCGGCCCCGCTGTCAGCGTCTGTTGGCTTTTTGTAAAAAGGGTCCTCAGGTTGTGTTTATTCAACCCGCGGTCCTGTATGTTCCCAGGCACTGGCGTGTGGGCCAGAGAACCCCCTGGCCCCACCTGTCAGTGACTAGAGCTGGGATAGGTTGAGTATTAAACGTCCAGAATCTATTAGAATTCGAATTTAGTTTAAATATTTTCAAATTCAAAGTATTCCAATCAGATTTGAAATAACTTTCTTAATATAAACCCAAATTTGACATATGAGATATGTTTGGATATCAGAAAAATGCCAGGAATTCAAATATGCCATCCAATTTGCATTTTGCACAAGTAAAATTCCAAGTTTAATTAAATTACAACTATTGCCACTAGAATTTAAATATTTAATAACTTTTGTTTTACAATTCCAAAATAAGCGAATGATATGTCTAAAATGATCAGCTCGACGAGACCTTTCTGTTTATGATATCCATGTCTTCCATTGCAGCATGCATCATATAAAAATATAATGAACAGCAACTATTATGGCAACAAAATGTGACTAAAACCCAATTCAAATGTTATTTTCTTGTCCTCCACACCTCACCATGCCATGCTACTTATTGCCATGCAACTTGTGCATCATTCATCATGGCATAATTGTTTGCTTGACGCATTTAATTCCAATGCGTGTGCTCTATATTCATGTTGGCCTTGTTTGTTTGGTTTTTCTCGGATAGACACTGAGCAGGGGCTGTATCAAGAGAACCAGGAGCACTACCCAGACCCGTCCCTTGCTACAACGGAGTTGACAGGCAAGCACTTCCACATGCTTGCATACATACAGTACCTATTGCCTCTATCTTATTCTTGCATCATTGAGTCGCGATTGCATTAAATTGAATCCCAAGTATGCATAGCTTTTACTTTTAAACCCCACCAAGCTTGTTTTCCCCCATCCCATGAGCCACTACTATAGGAGTTGTTTGAGCCATGCGAGTCGTAGAACAACATGTGTAGGGTTTGTGAGAGTCTGATGAATAATGAGGTACCTAAACAACTTAACCTGAGTAGATCTGGGATAACTAAAGAAAGTGGCACCGGTGAGCAACATCTGCTATTTGGTTTTTCCTGCTCACTTGTGTCCTGTAAGACCCCGAGTACTTGATTCCTGTTCCTTGATTTATCGCGCTATCCACATCCGGGAGGTATATGGGACCCCCCTGGGCCAGAGCTTGATTTCGTCTTATTTCTTGGGGCCACAAACTAGTTTGAGGTTTTATTTACTATCCTGTACTTATGCCATGCTACTTTCTGTATTTAAATTGTGCGACAGATAGCACACTGTACTATTTAGGATCGGAACACGATTCCGCGGTGTGTCAAGCCCGGTTTGGGTTCCCGATGCTCACACGTCTAGCCAAACCTTGAGTCCGTCTCGAAGCTTGCTTACTTCGTTGCGGGATCTACTTAAGGGGTGGCCCCCTGAAATATTTCTGAATTCTGCGATTGTTCAGTCGTGAAAGCCTCGTTGGGTTTTGATTTGGTTTTTCCGAGGTTGATCGAGCGTGTGTTGCTATTGGTGCACCCCGGCCGGGTAAAACTTTCTGAAAGCCGTGTCCGCGGATATGGACGACTTGGAGCACAGTTTCTTGATCATAGACAAGCATAACTAAAGTACCGCCTTAATCTGACTAAGTAAATTGACTAGTAACTAGTGCAACACTCATGGAATGGTTAATAAAATTGCCAACGGAAGGGGGGTTGTTCGTCCGCTTCCTTGTTGGTAAGCAGGGAGGAGGATGGATCGGATGAGATTACCATTATAACTGTTGTACTTAAATTCACGGACATCTGTCTATCATTGGTTAGGCGGATGGTTAGCGTTTATCTGTAGAACTGCTAGGGTTTATCTTTCGCTGCAATTGCGTCACCCCAGGTTGTGTCCCCTTTAGAGGCATTAAGACTTGCTGAGTACCCTTAGGGTCTCACACGATAAATTCTTGATTCGATGAATGGTACCTTCTCGTGACGGATCTTTGGGTGGAAGAAGCCAAGATGTGGGCAACGATCGCGGTGTAGAGATTCCGAACGGGATCCATGAGACCTGTAGTTGGGATGTGCTTATTTCTCGGCATCTTATGCCGATTTGCTTCTTATCCGTACTCGGATCTTGTTTGCCGCCCGCATGATACTCGATGTGTGTTCTATGAGGAGTTATCCTAAAATATAGATTTATCCAGGTCATTTGAATCTTGCCGTATGGCGTTGGTATATTCCTTTCTTTCTAGATGGTGTGGCTCGATGTACTCTTGTATGGTGGCTTGCGTACATACCCACTTGTGTCGTAGTTGATCCTTCGCTGCCGACTCACGTCTGACAGTCCCGTTGAGAGGGTAGTGGTTGGGACGTCTGAAAGGACTACCAGTGAGTGGCTTTGGGGCCCCACCGTACTATTTCAACCACTATCACTCATCCAGGCTTGTATCTAGGAGCGTAGTTCACCGAGGTAGTTACAATTGGTATCAGAGCCATCCCGACCTTCAGGGTTTCAGCCAAACGGTCGTTGTCAGTCTAGCAAATATTTTGGTAGTTATGTATATTAGGGAAAAACAAAACGCGAGAGTAGGACTGCTTCCACTTTTCTTCTTACCCTCCCACCCACCCTTTTCTGGTAAGGAAGTGCAACGTTTTCAATCCTCTTCTCAAAATTCAAACTAGGATTCACGTGTTCTGGGTTTCCGTAGTACCATAGGTTGTGTGTGTGTGTGTGTGTGTAATCCCTTGTCTATCTGTTGCATCCAAGTTGTTATCTTATCTGCCTTTGGTTATCAACTGTTGGTACATTCCATACCGGCAGGCTTTTGCAAACCGACGCAATCTATCTTCCTCTTGGTATCCGACGCTATCTTGTTTGGGGTGTTCGTTTCCGTAGTTACCAATCTTTAGGTTTCGTCGTGAGAAGAAGGGGTTAGGATATGTGTTCCACTTGTTCATGTGCGGAGTAATGATTTGAGTGCGGGATGGAGTCGCGACCATACCACTACTTGTATCATTCGCTTTTGTATATTGAATCGGTAGAGTCACTAATCTTGATTCATTAAGTAATTTTGCGCATCTATTGGTATTTTAATGCCGAAATTTGTGGAAAATTTTTCTTTGATATGTTTGTGTACCACACTCCTTTTCAGTCGTGTGCGATATGCTTAATATCTTTTAGGTGCTATGAACTTTGTTGATATTTTAATATCATCTCAGTAAATTGTATCCTTTAAAACTTGGTTAATTCCATCTTGGTACTATTTTGGATTATTATCATTCTCCATTATAGTACTGACTTGAGTTTTATATCAATGAGGATGGCTCCCCACCGGATGAAGAGGACATCCCTCCGAATCGGGCTCATTGTCAAGCATAGCTAATGCTTTGGCAGCCATGCAAGAGAACCAGAAGCTCGAGGAGAGCGTCGGAAGGAATGAGTTCGCTCCACTTCCTCCACCTCCCAAGCGTGGTGACATCAAGAGCTTCCTCAAGTTCAACCTCGTCGATTCGATGTGTCCGACCGACCTCTTGACGCGGATGATTGGTCTGCGAGATCTCAAGGTTGCTCGAGACTGCTGATGTTCGAGCAGGGTGGTCAAGTGTGCTACCCACCTTCTCAAGGGAGATGCGGCTCTTTGGTGGAAAACTACTTGAAGGCAAGCTGCACTGGGTTCCAGCCAACTTGGGAGAGGTTCACGCAGCTTTCAAAGAACAGTTTCTCTCGAGATTGTGATGGAAAGGATGAAGGAGGCTTTCCTCAACTCAAGGTGGAAATGATAACGTCAACACCTACATCAGAACTTCATGAACCTGTCTCGCTATGGTGGTGATGAGGTATCCGATGACAAGAAGAAGCGTAAAAGATTCACAAGGGCTCAATGCGTCGATCAAGTATGCAATCACGCATGCAAGACCGCAACCTTCTGGAACTACAGACACAAAGAGCAAGAGGCAAGGCATGATGTTCGAGGAGTCCAAGAAACATAACAGGGATGCATCAAGCTCTGTAGTTATGGCAGCTCCTTCTAAGCGGCGTGTCTGGGTTCCTAACACCCCACCGTCGCTCCCGGCTCCACCAAGACCTGCGAGTTTCACGTCAAGGCCACCAAACTTCACCACTGCGGCTCCCAGGGGCTACAACAACCCTTACCCTGGAGCGCCTGGCGGAGTCCCTGGCTACTCTGCTCCACGTCCAGCTGGTGCCTGCTTCACATGTGGAGATCCTGGACATCCCCACTGGAACTGTCCAATGAAGAACAAAGCTCTCCCTCAACCCCCGCCAAGATCTGCATCAAGCTCTCCTTCGGTTCGTGCGCCACCGCCTCGGGCTCTCAACATCAACACCAAGCCCGGTCTGCGGTTGTTCGCGCCAATCGCTAATCAACGCCTAAAGCCGAGCTCGCACTGAGTTGTCATGGGTATGCTTTCGTTAACTCCTCGCACGAGTTCTCTTTGATTCGTGCATCGCATTCTTTTGTGTCTCACAAGTTTGCATATGAGAATGAGTTAGACATGGTTCCTCTCAAAAGCGGTTAATGGTTCTTTCTCCGGGCAAACATGAGGGTGAGTATATCACCATGGCAATCGTCGAGATTGGTGGTTCTTCCTTCTGGCTTCTTTGATTGTTCTCGGCGACTCGACATTGATGTCATCTTGGGCATGGATTGGTTGACAAAATGCAGTGTGATTGATTGTGCCGCCGATCTCTCGAAGATCCTTGAAGGCCATCTAGTCTTTTCTCCAAGTCTCGACTCCATTGTCCGGCTCTATTCCTTGGCTGCTCAATGATGATGCTATGGAAGCTATTCGAAGGTACCAGTGGTCCGTGAGTTCCCGGATGTCTTCACGAAGAGTTGCCAGGTATGCCTCCGGATCGCGAGGTTGAATTCGTGATTGAGCTTGAACCTGGAACGGCTCCTATCTCCAAGAGGCCATACAAAATGGGTCCTTCTGAGTTGGCTGAACTCAAACGACAACTTGATGAACAAGAGAAATTGGGTTTCATTCAACACAGCACTTCTTCTTGGGGTAGCCCAACAATCTTTGTGAAGAAGCGTGACAGAACTGATAGGCTATGTGTTGACTACCGGGCTCTAAATGCTAAAACCATCAAGAACAAATATCCTCTCCCTCGGATAAATGATCTATTTGATCAGCTGGCAGGAGCTGTGGTGTTCTCTAAGCTGGACTTGAGAAGTGGTTACCACCAAATCAAAATTTGCAAAGAGGATGTGCCCAAGACAGCTTTCACCACCCGCTATGGCCTGTATGAGTACACGGTCATGTCTTTCGGTCTCACCAACGCACCTGCTACATTATCGAGGCTGATGAACTCCGTTTTCATGGAGTATCTGGACAAGTTTGTTGTGGTATATCTGGATGACATTCTGATCTATTCCAAGTCTAAGGAGGAGCATGAAGAGCACCTGCGGTGTGTCTTAAACAAGCTCCGTGAGAACCGCTTGTATGCAAAGTTCTCAAAGTGTGAGTTCTGGCTGCCTGAAGTAACATACTTGGGTCATGTTATCTCTGCCAAGGGCATTGCAGTCAACCCGGAAACCGTGAAGACAATAGTTGAATGGCTTCCTCCTGCTAATGTCAAGGAAGTGCGGAGTTTTCTCGGCTTGGCTAGCTATTGCCGTTTTGTTCGAACTTCGAAGATAGCAAAGCCTCTTACCGATCTCCTCAAGAAAGGCAAGAAGTACCTATGGACTCGCTTGTCAAGAAAGTTTTGAGACACTCAAAGAGAAGCTCACGTCCACACGGTCTTGGTTCCTCCGGATACATCTAAGCCTTTCCGGATCTTCTGCGGCGCCTCTTTGCAAGGATTGGGTGCGGTCCTTATGCAAGAGAGACAGTGGTTGCTTATGCCTCTCGTCGCTTGAAGACGCATGAGATCAACTATCCCACACATGACCTCGAGTTAGCGCGGTGGTCTTTGCTTTGAAGCTATGGAGGCACTACTTGCTTGGTAACCAGTGAGATCTTCTCGGACCACAAGAGTTTGAAGTATATCTTCACTCAACCGGATCTCAACCTTGGCAGAGGAGATGGATTGAAGCAATAAATGACTTTGATGTGACCATCAACTACACTCCGAGCAAAGCAAACGTCATGGCGATGCGCTTAGTAAAGCTTATGTCAACAACCTCATGGTGGAAGAGCGACCTCTCTTGTGCGAGGAATTCCGTCAGCTGAACCTGGAAATTGTGGAACAAGGGCATCTTTTGAACCTTCTGGCTACTCCTCTCTTGGAAGAACAGATTCGTTCTCGTCAGCTAGGTGATCCACACACCAGAAAGCTCATCGCTAAGCTTGACCTTCCGAAGTATGAGTCCTTTCATGTTGATGATCAAGGCACGCTCTTCTTTGAACACCGGATGTTTGTTCCAAACTACCCGGTCCGAGACCAAGTTCTCAAGGAGGCACATGAGTCGGTTCTTTCTATCCATCCCGCAGCACAAAGATGTACATGGACTTGAAAACACAATCTTGGTGGCCTGGGTTGAAAAGGTATTGTGCCAAGTATGTCTCGAATGTGATGTCTCGCAGAGTCAAGGTCCATCGAAACCATTTGGTCTTCTACAGCCATTGAAACCTCCGAATGGAAATGGGAGAAAGTGGAGATGGACTTCATCACTGGCTTTCCAAGGTCGCAGAAGGAAACAATGCAATTTTGTTGTCATCGTGAGCTTTCTAAAGTGGCACATTTCTTCCATCAAAGAAACAATTTACGGAATTCAGTTGGTGAGCTCTATATCAACGGATTGTCTCTTTGTATGGGGTTCCACTTGAAATCAGTTCGGACTGTGGAGCATCTTCACCTCAAAGTTCGGGAGAGTTTCCAAAAGCTTTGGGAACAAAGTTGAACTTCAAAGACTGCTTACCACCCTCGATCAAGGACAAGTGGAGAGGATCAATCGATTCTGGAGGATATGCTTAGAGCTTGCGTCATATCTTTTGGCATGAAGTGGGAGGAATGCCTTCCATATGCTGAATTCTCCTACAACAGCTTTCAAGAGTCCAAGATGGCACCATTCGAGGCTCTCTATGGTCGCAAGTGCGAACTCCAATTGGTTGGTCGGTGCAGGAGAAAGAATCTGGTTTGGCCCCGACATTGTGACCCAAGCAGAGGAGAGAAGGTGCATATCATTCGGAGAACACGAAGATTGCTCGAGTCGCCAAGAGCAACTATGACAGAAGCACAGATATGGTATATGCCCTGTGATCTCGTTTACCTTCGTGTCACTCCCATGAGAGGAACACACCGCTTGGTATCAAAGGAAAGTTGGCTCCTAGATACATCGGTCCTTTCAAGATACGTGGTAGAAGAGGAGAAGTTGCTTATGCACTAGAGCTTAGGAAAAACTCAAAGTCCATGATGTTTTCCACATCTCTCGGCTCAAGAAGTGCTTCAAAGATCCCGCAAGACCGTGGATCATGAGCTAATCGACCTCAAGAAGATCCATCTTATCGAACACCCCACAAAATCCTTGAGACCAGAGCGAAGGACTCGCAACAAGTCCATCAGTTTTGCAAGGTGCGTGGTCACACCATTCTGCTGATGAAGCCACATGGGAGCGTGAAGATGAACTCTGTGTCAACCATCCTTCTCTCTTTGTATCTTCTTCTTCTTCCTAGAATCTCGGGCGAGATTCCTGTTAGTGGGAGAGTTGTAGCATCCCAGTTGTCTAACCCTAATGCTACATGTCATAATAATAAAAAGGGCCACTTCCAACATATAATTGTTGCATCATCATCATATCATGCTCATGTCATCATGTCACCTTGCATTTGAGCATCATATAAAACCCTTTCTTGCTTGGTTCTTATCTCATGTGCATGATTAATTGTATTTGCCTCTTGATATTGTATTTGGGTCTTAATAAATTGTTAAATGCCCAAGTTGAGTTGGGGGCATCTCTCTTTTTGACTCCACCACCTTATCTTTCACCACCTTATATTCCACCATCCAATTATTCTGAGCTTGGCATTTTGTTGTTTTATCTCTGGCTCATGATTAGTTGGTTGGAACCACCCATAAATCTTTGCTTGGCCTTGTCCACATTTTGGAATGCATATGAATAAATGCCATGGACACCTATTTTGTTTTCATAAAATAGAACCTAGCATTATTAGTTATGCATGGGCCATGCAACCAAAACCCTTGGCCTTCTTCTTTTGGTTTGTTTTGTTATGCTTAGTAGGAGCTTGGTTTTAAATGACAACTAGGTGCTCCTTGTTTTGGATCTCTTGGACCATATTTTAAAAACTACCACCTTGCTTGGCTAAACCCAAACCCTAAGCCCCTCTTACCCCTCTAATCTACCCCCTCTTTACCTAAGCAAAACCCTAGTACCACCCCCTTCCCTACCTAGCATGTTCACCATGTCCCTCTCCATCTCTCCCCTCTCTTTTCATGCAGGCCCCACCCCAGCACCTACCAGCTACCTCACACGTCCAAGGACCCCACAACCTAACCCTAGCCCGACCCATGCCTCCCTCTCTCTCCTAACCTAGCTCCAAAACACACCTAGCTGAGCCCCCTCTCTCTCAGATGGGGCCCTCCACCGAGCCTCCACCTCATTGTCCCCTCTACCCCACCGCCACCCACTCCCTAGAGCCCCCTGCCTGCCTTGCTCAGGGCCGTGACGAGCACGTGAGAGGAGAGGTGGCCGGCCTTGACAGCCATCAAACCTCCCCACGCAACCTCGTCCTCGTTCTTATCCTCCCACACACTGTCCTCGCCCAGATCCCTCCCCAAGGCGCTATCCCTTCCTCCTCCTTATCCACCTCTTCCACCCGGCCGCGGACCACCGTCCACCTCGCCAAGATTTCGCAGCAGGAGGCCGGCACGAGCCAGCGGCGTCGAGGAGGGCTGGGACGTCAGATCGCCTCGTGCACCGCAGCGAGGAGGAGAAGGCCTGCCCGTCCTCGCACGTCGGCGCCACGGGAACCCTAGCTCGCCGTCAAATGCCCGCCTCGACGCGATCCTCTGCCGCCGACCCGATCCAACGCCACCGACAACCTCCCGGTGAGCCCGCGACCCTCTAGACAACCCTCGCCGATCTCGCCCTTAGCGCCGTGCCTTCCGTCGAACGCCGTCCGGCGTCGGGTTATTGGCGCAGACGCGCTGCCCCGCGTAGCAGCCTAGATAGGTCCGTCCGTTTTCCTAACGCTAAGCCCGAGCAGTAGCCGCTCCGGGCGCCAAGCACCAGCGGTCGCGTTCGATCCCCACCTCGCCTGGCTGCGCCGCTGGCTCTGCTTCGAGCAACAGAGGAAGAAGCACAGTGGCCACGGGCTCAGTTTTGCACAACACCCCCTGCCTAATCTTTTGCCTCAACCCATCCGAGGCCCCATCACGGCGGTGATCCTTTTCTAAAGGCTCCCGCATAACCGGAACGCAACCTGATCCTCCTGGCCCGCGTGTTCTTTTCGCAATTACCCCCCTGCCCTTTTTGGTTCACCAACCCGCAGTCCCCTCGGCCCCGCTGTCAGCGTCTGTTGGCTTTTTGTAAAAAGGGTCCTCAGGTTGTGTTTATTCAACCCGCGGTCTCAGATGTTCCCGGCATGGCGCAGGGCCGAGAACCCCTGCCCCACCTGCTGACTAGAGCTGGGATAGGTTGAGTATTAAACGTCCAGAATCTATTAGAATTCGAATTTAGTTTAAATATTTTCAAATTCAAAGTATTCCAATCAGATTTGAAATAACTTTCTCAATATAAACCCAAATTTGACATATGAGATATGTTTGGATATCAGAAAAATGCCAGGAATTCAAATATGCCATCCAATTTGCATTTTGCACAAGTAAAATTCCAAGTTTAATTAAATTACAACTATTGCCACTAGAATTTAAATATTTAATAACTTTTGTTTTACAATTCCAAAATAAGCGAATGATATGTCTAAAATGATCAGCTCGACGAGACCTTTCTGTTTATGATATCCATGTCTTCCATTGCAGCATGCATCATATAAAAATATAATGAACAGCAACTATTATGGCAACAAAATGTGACTAAAACCCAATTCAAATGTTATTTTCTTGTCCTCCACACCTCACCATGCCATGCTACTTATTGCCATGCAACTTGTGCATCATTCATCATGGCATAATTGTTTGCTTGACGCATTTAATTCCAATGCTTGTGCTCTATATTCATGTTGGCCTTGTTTGTTTGGTTTTTCTCGGATAGAACCAGACATCGGCGGTGTATCAAGAGAACCGGAGCACTACCTGACCGTCCCTTGCTACAACGGAGTTGACAGCAAGCACTTCCACATGCTTGCATACATACTGACCTATTGCCTCTATCTTATTCTTGCATCATTGAGTCGATTGCATTAAATTGAATCCCAAGTATGCATAGCTTTTACTTTTAAACCCCACCAAGCTTGTTTTCCCCATCCCATGAGCCACTACTATAGGAGTTGTTTGAGCCATGCAGTCGAGAACAATGTGTAGGGTTTGTGAGAGTCGATGAATAATGAGGTACCTAAACAACTTAACTTGAGTAGATGCAGGATAACTAAAGAAAGTGGCACCGTGAGCAACATCTGCTATTTGGTTTTTCCTGCTCACTTGTGTCCCGTAAGACCCCGAGTACTTGATTCTGTTCCTTGATTTATCGCTATCCACATCCGGAGGTATATGGGACCCCCAGGCCGTAGCTTGATTCCGTCTTATTTCTTGGGGCCACAAACTAGTTTGAGGTTTTATTTACTATCCTACTTATGCCATGCTACTTTACGTATTTAAATTGTGCGACGGATAGCACCTTTGTCTTGTTTAGGATCGAACACGATTCCGCGGTGTCGACAAGCCCATTTTGGGTTCCCGATCGTTCACACCGTCTAGCCAAACCTTGAGTCTCAAGCTTGCTTACTGCCGTTGCGGGATCTACTTAAGGGTGGCCCCTGAAATATTTCGAATTCGATTGTTCACCGTGAAAGCCTCGTTGGGTTTTGATTTGGTTTTTCCGAGGTTGATCGGCGTGTGTTGCTATTGGTGCACCCCGGGTAAAACTTTCAAAGCCGTGTCCGGATATGGACGACTTGGAGCACGTTCTTGATCATAGACAAGCATAACTAAAGTACCGCTTAATCGACTAAGTAAATTGACTAGTAACTAGTGCAACACTCATGGAATGGTTAATAAAATTGCCAACGGAAGGGGTTGTCGTCCGCTTCCTTGTTGGTAGCGAGGGAGGAGGATGGATCGGATGAGATTACCATTATAAGCTGTTGTACTTAAATTCACGGACATCCATCTATCATTGGTTAGGCGGATGGTTAGCGTTTATCTGTAGAAGCGCTAGGGTTTATCTTCGCTGCAATTCGTCACCCGTGTTGTGTCCCCTTTAGAGGCATTAAGACTTGAGTACCCTTAGGGTCTCACACGATAAATTCTTGATTCGGATGAGCGGTACCTTCTCGTGACGGATCTTGGGTGGAAGAAGCCAAGATGTGGGCAACGATCGTTCGGTGTAGAGATTCCGGAACGGGATCCATGAGACCTGTAGTTGGGATGTGCTTATTTCTGGCATCTTATGCCGATTTGCTTCTTATCCGTACTCGGATCTTGTTTGCCGCCCGCATGATACTCGATGTGTGTTGTATGAGGAGTTATCCTAAAATATAGATTTATCCAGGTCATTTGAATCTTGCCGTATGGCGTTGGTATATTTCCTTTCTTTCTAGATGGTGTGGCTCGATGTACTCTTGTATGGTGGCTTGTACATACCCACTTGTGTACGTAGTTGATCCCTTCACTGCCGACCACGCCCGTCTGAGGTCCCGTTGAGAGGGTAGTGGTTGGGACGTCTGAAAGGACTACCAGTGAGTGGCTTTTGGGGCCCCACCGTACTATTTCAACCACTATCACTCATCCAGGCTTGTATCTAGGAGCGTAGTTCACCGAGGTAGTTACACCCCAGACCCGATTCACATTGTCAAGCAACTTAGGTGCATGTGGGTTCGACGATGTGCCTATCTACTACACGGTTTCCCTTTCTCTTCATTTTTATTATTGTGTATGTATATATTAGGGTTTCTCTGAATTAGGGTTTATATCTCTCAACACCGTACTTAACTTTATCCTTTAGCCGCTTTGACTTATTCGTTTTTCCACCTATGCAGAAAATATGGACCCACACGTCAGAGACGAAGAAAAGGAAGAGTTGATCCAAGGTGTGATCCGTGGGGAAGATAATTTAGACGTATCAACGTTTCTGAACAACTCCGGTGAGGGTGATCCTCTTTACCGAGTAGACAACTTGTTTGAGGTTGAAGGTGTTGCCTTCCATGAGAGAAGCGATGCCTTGTGTAATCGAGAAGACGACCGCTCGAAGGTGCATGTAATATAAATCAATTCATTAATTAATCATTTGCTATCTATATAGAAATAGTAATCATGATCTTTCTTCTTTTAGCCCTCGGATCGAAGGAATCTCTTGAAAAAGAGCGACGAGGCCCAACAAAAGTTGCAAGACCATGAGAGGTTCAGGATCGAAGATGTCATTGTAGACTGACAGCGACAGCCCGGTTGTCGCAACCAAATTTGTGGCACAATGCGGAGTAATCGTTAGGGACTTAATCCCGATCACCATTAGAAATTGGAATAGGCCTTCTAATGCGGATGAAGAGGAACATGTTTATTTGTCCCTAACCACGCCAAAGATTCTTGTGGAAGAGGCTCATGGTTAATTTCAAACTACAAGATAGAGCTGGATCCAAATGGAGGATCCAGATTGAGGACGCCTTTACAACATGGGAGAGCCATGGAGGCTAAGGTCGAGGAGTGGGCTTTGAAGAAGATGGCCCAAGGTTTCACCAACTGGAAGAAAAGATTGCACCTTGACTATGTCGTGAAAAGAAGACTCGATTTCAAGAATATTCAGTTTGAGAAGATAAAACCATTCTGGGATGAGTTTGTGGAATACAAGAAATCGAAAAAGCTAAGAAAATGTCGAAATGAATAAGTGAATGTTGCTAACAAGAAGTATCACCATACTATGGGGCAAGGTGGCTCTGTTTGGCATTCCTAAGTGGGAGAAACTTGAGCAGGAACTGCGTGATAAAAAGATCACCCCAGAGACAGACGATTGGGTAGAACGTCCAAGGAATTGGTTTTACGGGCATGGGGGCACGTTGGACTCGGAAGGGAGGTGTATATATAACATACGACATAAAGAAGACCCCTTGCCAATCGAGAGGATCAGAAAAGCAGTAAAGGCTGTTAAAGCTGGGGACTTCATTCCCGATAGAGAGAATGATGAGCTCACACTCCCCCTTGGAAATAAGGAACATGATGGACGAACACGAGGCACAATAGGCTCCCAATCATGGAGGACTGGGTTCCCCGAAGAGAGGAAGAAATATCCTGATAGAAGCCGTCAGAGGAGTAAGGGCAGGCGGCGGAAGCGAAAGTTAGAAAGAGCGAATGCGTTTAATTGAAGAACGATTAAAGCAACAACAAGATGAAATTAACTCACTTAAAGAGCAAAGTACTACGGCGCCCCATCTCGAAGACTGCCGCATTCGATGCTACCGGCCTATCGAATAATCGAAAAGCATGTGGCTTCCACCGAGGTCCCGGTGATGACAATGGCGATGCCGATGATGCACCGACGATGGCTCTGTTGGCTACCCAGTGGATGATATCACGAGATGACACACCGCAAGCTACATGTCAAAGTTGTGAACATATCAATGAAGGTGGCCGGCTATGCCTTACCAATTGGACCCACACCAACTTACCACAACGGTCGTCCGGTTCGAGGGATACTGTTGTCGGCGTGGATGAAATCATGCCCACCTTTGAGGTTTTGGATCTTCACCGCCTGCCGGTGAAGGGGATGTGGCGTGCTAGGTGACGCAAAACGTCACCATTCTATGGCGGGGATTGTATCGTGCTTCAAATCACACGCCAAGGCCATCTTCGCCGCCTCACCCGTCTCCGGCCGAGGTCGCCGCCGCCACGTCTTCGTCGCCTCACCCGGCCGTCGCCTCACCAATCTTCGTGCAGCCATCGCCAGGAGCCATCGCCGCGCCTCGGGATAAAAAGCGTAAGCGTCACCGCTCTTGTCGTCGTGGCGATCGCCAAACGTAAACAAGAGCCTCTTCCAAAAGTACCAACGTTCCTCCCAAGAGAGCTTATGATCAGATCAAGAGGAGATCGGCGATCGTTGATGCGGAAACGACAGCGTTTCGCTAAGCTGAAGGCCGAAAGAGCGAGTTCCCAAAGACCAAAGAAGAAAAAGCCAAAGTGTTGAAAATGCTAAAGACTCTTCATCAACCCGAGCCAAAGCTGTCATCGGACTATGAGCGTTCTATTCTCAAGTCACATGCAGCACAAAAAGCCTCAAGAGCGATCTTGATGCAGCTGGAAATCTGCCCAGCTCGGAGAACAAGCAAAACAGACTTGCGCCCTCTCAAGGTGATTTCTCAAACCAATGTGGGTCGAGCAAATATGGGGTAAGAGCGATGATCCAGGTAGTTGCAACACGGAGAAGCCGCTGCTCAAGGTATGAGTATTGCCCAAGATTATCGAGAGTTCTTCCCGTGGTGAGTGAAGTAGCATACCAATACCAAGACGGAAAACCTCTCGTCAAACCCGAGGAGGTAAACAATATTCCAACAAAATGCTAAGATTGCATAACGGTACATGCATGCCACAAGGGCCGGCGCTAACTGGATAGTGCTGAGGGTTACAAAAAAGCATCATGGGAAAGAAAACGATGACATGGTATCCATTGAATTTGATGAACTATTTCAATTATTCAATCAAGACGCCTTGGACAAATCGATCATGAGTGCCTATTGTCTGTAAGTACTAATTCTGTAATTAATTTAGTCTCCATCTATAATATTTTGTTTATTGCATGTATATAATCATACTTTAATATGCGAGCGTAATGAAGATTCTCGAATGCAGAGGAAAAATCTATGACATTGGCTTCATTGACCCATATTGGGTTCATGAAGCTAATCTCAAAATAAGCCCCGTGATACGGAGGATAATATAGTACACGTTAAGGTTTCAAGAAACCAAAAGGAAATACTATTTCCTTACAACTTCCAAAGGAGTGTTATTGTCTTGTATACACTTTCTATTTCTCTTACTCGATGTTAAGTATATAATTGATTAGTTCTGCATTCGCAGTACCACTATATTCTGTTAATCATTCAACTTGACAAAGGGCGTGTACTAGTCATGGACTCAAACATAAACCCCTTGAGGCGTGGAAGGACATGCGATACTTCTCCAGGTAATTCTAATCATTACGACACTATATCGGCAACGTTCGTGAATTTTATGATATCAAGTAGTTAATAACTTATTTTATTCGTTTTCTCGCGAGGCTTGGAAACAGTTCACCAAGAAGGCTAGGGGTGTTTGGAAAGAGGAGCTTACATTTCAACCACTAGATGTAAGCACCACTAGCTATATCCGCGCATCTCTTTGATTCTAGTTTTGATACGTTATTATCATGCTTGATTATTATTTTATTGAACTCGTTGTCGTAAAGTGCCTGACGCAGGACCGGTAACAATCTATGTGGATACTATGTATGCGAGTTCATCCGTGACGATGAGAAGGGCAGGAATTTAGAGCAAATCCACGTCGTAAACAATTTCTATAGTTTTTAATTACAATCAAATTGTGTTTAGTTTCATATTCATATAGGTGACTCTTTTTAAATCGATCGAGCGTCTACGGACGGTCTTCGCCAAAGGATCGCATACGAGCAATACAGAGGAATTGGCGGGATTCTTGGATGCGTAAGTCCTAAACACACAAGGGAATACTACTCGCTGTGTATAGACAATAGGAATTGTAAAATAGCAACTTTCAAGAAATTGACCTAGCATCGAATAGCAACTTTTGTATGTAGTGCATGAACTCGATCGTGTATTGAATGTAATGTTGTCATGATGATCTTGTGTAATATAAGGTTCCTTCATTGATAAGTGCAAAACACTAAATAAACAATAAAACAACCTAAATGAATTCTCTGCGGCACAAAAGTGGCGAAAATGCTTGCCAGCAACAAAATGTGTCAAAATGAATTCTGCCGGCGGAGAAATGGGCAAATCTCTGGCAGGAAGTTATTAGTCCGTTCGTTACGAACCGGACTAATCTCCACCTCGCGTTCTGATGCCGCCACGTGTGCCCCCATTTGTCCCGGTTGGTGGGGCAACCGGGACTAATGGTTGGAGCTTTAGTCCCGATTGCCCCGTCCCGGTTGGACAACCGGGACTAATGGCCCTTACCAACCGGGACGCATGGGGCGTTTTCTACCAGTGATGTTAGCGAGAATGTCAAGGCACCAACAAAATACGGAGTGATGGATAGATTTAAAGTTAAACAAAAGATGCAGACCCCTTGACAACTAAAGGAAAAAAGAAAACAGAAACAACCTCAACAAAGTTGCATAGGCTTTGGCTACATGCAAATAACATGGCATGTTTTCATAAATGAATTTCTTTAATATGGAATTATAAGTACACCATGGATTCCCCCAAAAAGAACTCTCTCATGAACATAAAGAAACAGGGTTTGTGCAAAGAATTTCCTCCACAGTCACGGGCATGCCATTTTGTGATTTCTGAATATTGAATTGCACAAGAAAACTGAATGCACAAGATCAATTGCGGTTCCCTCCTGAATGCAGAGACAACATAACGTGAGATGGACCCCTGCCCCAACTGAACAATCTCTTTCCTCACAACGATCCCTTTCCAATAGAGAAATCAGAGAAGGCAAAAAAGGATGGGACGGGTAGTCTTACATGAATACTTGTCATTGATCTTTGCACACTGCTTGCTTAGCACATGAGATATAGATGATCGACGTGTAGAACGTACCCTAGCCTCAGAGCCTTCACAGTGTGCCTGCCTCGTCGATTCTCGATCGGCCACTTAGTGTCTGGAGCGGGCGCGCGCGAGCTGCCGCACGCGGCAGGCGATTAGGGAATGGAGATGGTCTATCTCGGTGGTATGAAATACATCTTCTCATTGGCGAAGTGGCGGAACCGCCTAAGCACTAGTAGAAATGAGGCCTTTAGTTGAGGTCTAAATTGACCATTAACACCGGTTCTCCTACGAACCGGTGTTAAAGAATGCCCATACCAGTGGCTCAGATAAAAAAGCGCACCCCTTTAACACCGTTCGAGCCAAACCGTGTTAAAGGCTCTGACCACGAGCACAAGACACTTCCTTCCCCTTTAACACCGGTTCGTGGCTTGAACTGGTGTTAAAGGGGGTGCGCCTATATATAATACACTGCAGCCCACCCCTCTCTCTCTCTTATTTTTTCACTTTCTCATTTTGGAGCTTAACAAAGAGGGTGAGAGGTGTGCTAGTTTGTATTTTTTTCTTATGCACAAGAGGTGTTCGGTGAAATGCCCGAGAGCTTGACACTACTAGGAAAATGGCTATAGGTAATCAGCACATCCGTAGCTCACATGGTTAAAGTGCCCCACGTAAAATAGGCGTGGCTCACCTGTGAGCAGTGCCCTACTAGTAACTAGAACAACCATTGCGCACATGTGGTGTGTGCGCCACAGGTGTGTCTGGGCTAGGGGTCTGGCAGCCGCATGCCACATACCCGGAGCGCACATGGGGTAAGTGCGCTACTGTTGTTTGGGATAGCAGTAGCGCACATGAGGAGAGTGCGCTACGCATATGTGAAGCCCCCTCTGCTCCTTAAGTGGGGAAACACATCTGTGGCGCACTGCGGCATGTGCGCCACGGTTGCTTTTAGTGCTTGTGGCGCACTAGGGCCATGTGCGCCACGGATATGTCGACCCTTTTTTTTGGCAGCTTCACTTTTATATGCACATGTGATCATCCACCCACACTTCACTTTCCCCTTCTTCTTCCTCTTTAGATCTAGTCGGGATCCTTCTCCTTCCCACCTCAATTTCTCCACTCATTCACCATTTCTAGCATATAGAACTTGTCTTGGATGTTACATACATAATAGAGGAAGCTCTCCGGTCTCGCGCGCACCTCCTTTTCCATCTTCTCTCGCGATCGGTCTCTCATCTCGGTAAGTTGTCCATGTAAGGATGTGTTCATGCGTATATGGATGATATGATCATATGTATGTAGATGATCAATGACCATGTGTGTATGGAGAGGATCGATGCTCATGTGTGTGTATTATGGAGAGGATCGATCTCATGTGTGTATATGAAGAGGATCGAGATGCTCATGCATGCATGTGTGTATGGACATGATATGTTCATGTGTATGGATCGGTCTCTCTCTCTCTTGTATTTGTGTGTGAATGAGTTGCCATTTGTTTTGCCAAAATGTTGATTCATTTCCATTTTGGCAAGACTTTGGCATTTCGCAATGGTCCTTATTTTAGGATAGGTCATTCCGAAATTTTCTATCGACCATTGCATGCATGCATTGATTATGTAGTTCTAATAGACTTCTAATTGTACCGTGTACACCATGCAGGCAAAAATGGTCCGCATAATGAGAGAAGGCATTGTGGCTAGATTTTTGAAATGTGCGATGGCCAACATGATACGAAATAACAAGACGGAGATAAGATGTCCGTGCCGAAGATGCAAACTCAACTGGGTGATCGACCCAGATTTCGGGAATCTGCGAGCGCACCTGCTCCGCCATGGTTTCATGGATGGATACACTCGTTGGATAAGCGATGACGAATACAATGGAGACGGTGAAGGTGGGCAACATGACGATGATCATCACGGCGAGGACGTACGAGATGATGAAGAGTCTCCTGGAGATGGTGAAGGTGTGGAAGCAGACCGGGATGATGATGATCTAGATGCCGGAGGAGAAAACGACGATGGAATAACATCAGACTAGGTGCGGGACCCTTATGTGCAAGAGCTGCTTCTCAAGCAGACGAGTAACGCCAGGGCTACCGCTAGAGAGAAAGCCAAGCTTGCGCAACTTGAGAAAGACGTGGTTACTCCATTGTATGAAGGATGCGGGCCCGATGATACCCGGTTGAATGTAACGCTCAAGGCTATGGAGATGAAGGCAAAACACAAATTGAGCGCTGCAAGCTTCGACGATATGATGGCATTCTGGCACGATCGTCTCCCGGAGGGGAACACGTGTCCAACTAGTATCGAGGACGCCAAGAAAATCGTCTGTCCTCTAGATCTACCGCACGTTAGATACCATGTATGCATCAACGATTGCATCATTTATCGGGGCGAGGACGCGGAGAAAACCAAATGTCCGGTGTGTGGCGTGAGTCGATACAAGAAAGGGAAGAAAGAACCTCGAAAAGTGGTATGGTACTTTCCTATCACTCCTCGTCTGCAGCGCTATTTCGCGAACCCTAAGGAAGCGAAGCTCATGCGATGGCATGCGGAAAGGAAGAAGCCAGGAGATGACGATGACCCCAAAAAGGATGAGCTGCTGACACACCCTTTAGATGCTAGCCAGTGGAAAGCATTGGACCTCGAATTCCCAGAATTCGGTGGAGATTCGAGGAACATCAGGCTTGGTGCGAGCACCGATGAACTCAATTACTCGGTGAGAGCAGACAAAGACTTGGCATGTGTTTGTATGGATGTACAACCTCCCTCCATGGCTGTGCATGAAGAATAAGTACATACAAATGGGTATGCTAATTCAAGGGCCGAAACAACCTGGTACCGACATCAATCTGTATCTCGGGCTGTTCAAAGAGGAGCTAGCCACGTGATGGGAATCTGGAGCCAATACTTACGATGTTGTCGCACAAGATTATTTCACTATGAGATCCACGTTGGTCACTACGGTGCAAGACTATCCAGGTTGCGGGTATATCTCGGGGCAGGTTATCCAAGGATTCTCCGTATGCGTTAGGTGCATGGATAACACAAGCTATCTCCAACTAGAGAAAGATCCAAGGTCTTCGAAAACCATGTTCATGGTGCACCGGAGGTGGCTCGGCAAGAATGATCCATGGAGAAAACATGGAGACCTGTTTGATGGCAAATCCGAGACCCGAGGAATCCCAGAGCAGAGGAGCAGCGAAGAAGTGGAAGAATTGCTGAAAAACTGGAAAGATTGTCCTAAGTCTGGAAAGAAGCGAAAGAGACAGCAAGACAAGCCGCTGATGAAGGTATGGAAAACATGGTCTGTTTTCTGGGAGTTGCCATAGTGGAAGTTTCTCTGCGCGCCTCATATCCTTGACATCATGCATATCACGAAAAACGTGTGCGAGAGTCTGGTCGCCACCATAATCAACATGCCAGATAGGACAAAAGATGGTCTGAAAGCAAGGCACGACCTGATATTCATGGGTATCCGGAAGGAGCTTCACGGAGGATGCACTACTCCTGATGATCAGGAAGATGACGATGATCATGAGTCGAAGACGACACAAGGTCTTCGGAAGGGTAAAAAGTTCAAGAAGAACAAATATTACTGCCCTCCTTCTTGCTTCACTCTAAGCCAGGATGAGATCAAACAGTTTTTCAAGTGCCTTCTAGGAGTCAAATTTCCTTACGGCTACGCGGGCAAGATAAGCAGATACCTAGACGAGGCGAAGCAGAGGTTCAGTGGCATGAAGTCTCACGACTGTGCCGTGCTAATGACGCAGGTACTTCCGGTTGCACTAAGAGGGATAATGGACGAGCACGTCCATGAAACGTTATTTGGCCTCTGCAAGTTTTTCGACGTCATCTCTAGGAAGTCGATTGGCGTGAATCGGCTCGGGAGGCTACAGGAGGATATTGTGGTGATACTATGCGAGCTTGAGGTATACTTCCCGCCCGCATTCTTTGACATTATGGTGCATCTGTTGGTCCATGTCGTGGAGGACATCGTCCAACTCGGGCTGATGTTCCTCCGCAGCATGATGGCGTTCGAAAAGATGAACGGACACATCAAAGGATACGTTTGCGTCCAGATGGAAGCATAGCCAAGGACTTTCTGGCCAAAGAGTGCATCTCTTTCTGCACGAATTATCTAGACATCGAGAACCCTGTCGGTCTTCCCGTCAATAGGCACCTTGGCAAGCTTGACGGATATGGTCACCGAGAGGGTCGTCGCGTACTGCATGCAGACTTTGATTTTTGATGCGCAGACTTTGATCTAGCAAACCTCGTCGCGCTATAGCATTTAGAACTGGTCGATCCTTGGGTATAGAAGCACAAAAGGTTAATCGAGAAGAAGTACAGTGATCAGGGCATACAGAGGACGCAGGGATAAATAATCAAAGAGCACAACTCAGATTTCACACGTTGGTTTAGGCAGACGCTCCTTGATAATCCCCCGCGATCGCATTCTTCTGACACGGAAAAGATCATATTCACCTTGTCGCAGGGACCCATGCAAAACCTGGTGACCTATCAGGCGTATGATATTAACGGCTACACATTCTACACGGAGAAAAAGGACAACAAGTGTGATTATCAGAACTCAGGCGTAACGTCGGAATTTTACACCGATGACAACATGAAGGAAAGATTCTACGGAAGGATCGAGGAGATTTGGGAGCTCGACTACTGTGGAGAAAAGGTGTCGATGTTCCGTGTCAGATGGGCAAAGAGCGTCGAAAGAGAAGACCGGTATTTCACAACCATGGTTATACCCGAAGCAGCCAAATCCAAGGCCGCCGGTGCGAAAGTGGCCACGAAAAATATACCGTGGGTATTGGCTACCAAAGTGGACCAATGCTTTTTCATTACCGACCCGACAAAGCCTAGCCGTGTTGTCGTGAGGAGAGAAAAAAGAAACATCATCGGAATTGATGGAGTCGCCAACGAGCAAGACTTCGACCAGTACGGCGATCCAAAGATTGAAGATGACGACGACTACGATGCAGCAACATACATCACAAGAAGAAAAAGGACAACCCTACCCAAAAAGGCAGCCCGTTCAAAAGAAGAAACATTAAAGTGCCGGGACTAAATTATTCAACCGCGACAAAGAAGGGAAAAAATATTGTAAAATGCTAGCTCAAAAAATATTGTAAAACGCGTGGTCGAAAAAAATTGTAATATTCATGGACAAATTATTATAAAATTTAGTTATACTTTGAATCATATGTGTACCACTTTTATGACATATATTATCACTTTTGGGCATTTTTGGAATATTTAAAAGTATTTTAAAAACAAAACAAAACTTTTTATGGCATATATCACCACTTTTGGGCATTTTTTGGAACATTTAAAAGTATTTTTAAAATAAAAATAAAAAAGGTGGGCACCAGGATTCAAACCTGGGTGCTCACAAGTTTAGAATATTAAAAACAAAACTTTTATGGCATATATCACCACTTTTGGGCATTTTTGGAACATTTAAAAGTATTTTAAAAATAAAAATAAAAAAGGTGGGCACCAGGATTCGAACCCGTAGCGCACTTGGCTAGGGTGCGCTACGCCTAACTGGGTACGACTAGTCAACCGCGCCACTACGCCCGCGCGCCTCTCATCCCCATATCAGACACCGCCTCTCATCCCCAAGTCTGAGCCCCGCCGACGCGCTCTCGATCCGCCACCGCTCTAGGAGGAGGACATGGAGGAGGAGGAGCCCGAGCCCTGCCAGCCACCGCCGCTCGAGGAGGAGGTCGTGTAGGAGGAGGCCCATGCGCGTCCGAGGAGGAGGAGTCCGTGGAGGAGCCCGCTGTTGTCCGCCAGCCGCTCTAGGAGGAGGACGTGGAGGAGGAGGAGCACGAGCCCTGCCAGCCGTCGCCGCTTGAGGAGGAGGCCGTGGAGGAGGAGGCCCGTGCGCGTCCGAGGAGGAGGAGTCCATGGAGGAGCCTGCCGTCGTCCACCAGCCCTCGTCGTCCTCATCTCAGAGGTGAGCGCCGTGCAAATTTTAGCTTGAAACAGATAGAGAGCAAATTTTAGGTTTGACAGTGAGGCTTATAGTGAGTTTACACTGTGTTCTTGTGCATTATGTTTGACAGTGAGCTTACAGTGAGCTTGAAATAGAGAGAAAATTATGTTCTTGTGCATTATGTTTGACACTGAGGCTTAGGCTTAGGCTTAGATAGAACAAAATGAATGCCTGTCGTGTTTGTCAGTGGAACATCCACATAGAAAGTGTTGTGACTTTCTATGTATTATTGAATAATAATGCATAATATTATAGTTGTTTCTGGATCCAAAACAGTTTTGTGGATTGGGGAGAAGGGGCCATGGTATTTCTGTTGAAGTCAGGAAACTAGAGTAGTGTTGTTGTTTCTTAAACAGTTTGGTGTTGCTGTTTCTTTTAGCATTGGTTGAGATATATGTAGACTCCCTGCAGCAGCACTGTGTTCTATGACTATATAGTCAATTCCAATGTGTCAGTATTTTACATTGCAGTATGTAACTGGGAATAGTTCATATTCCTAGTACTTTGTAGTTGCTATGTGCAAATTACTGTAATCTGGGTGGTTCTTAGTGGTGCCTTAAGACCACTAAAGCTAAGAAAATTACTGTAATCTGGGTGGTTCTTACTACAAATTACTGCAAACCTTTTGTTTCTATAAATGAGGACTGAAGGTGTAACTCCTTCCACTAAAGCTAAGCAGACAACAGAGTGATTATTTGGGTGAACAAGTATTAGGTTGCCTAGTTAAGCAGCCATCGTCTTTTTTATTAGTTCCCTCTCAACACTATTTCTCGAATTTTGTTTCAGTTGCTTAAGATTTGGTAGGTCCAAGTAGGATCTAGGCTAGAGGAGGGGTGAGGGACACTCATGGACAGATGAAATAGGAGGATGGTGAGATGTGGCTGTGTTAAGTTGAGGAAGACCAAGATTATGTTGCTACCACAAGAATACAATTTTCTGATCCCAAATTTGTGTGTAGAGAGCTCCTTCCCAAACAACTCCTAAAATTATCCTCATTGATTGAATTTTGTACATCAATGCACATCACTCATGTTCTTCTTGTACTACATCAACATTATATCTTGATATCTTGTCTGAATTATAACAGAATGTTCTTGTCAGAATGGTAGCTTATAGTTAGCCAGCAACATTATCCTATGTGAAACTTTTTATTCGGCATTATAGTTAGCCATTTATGCTTGCTGAAACCTGAAACTTCTAAGTCCAAACCTGAAACTGCTAAGTCCAAACCTAAAACCTGAAACTGCTAAGTCTAAACCTAAAACCTGGCCATTTATGCTTGCTGTACTAGTTGTGTGTTGGCCATTTATTCTGGTTGCTTCATTTTTGCCTAAAACTGAATATGCTTGCTGTACTGGTTGTGTTGGCCATTTATGTGCTGGCTGTGTTGGCCATATTATCCTATGTGACCAGATTATGTGCTGGCTGTGTTGTCCATTTATTGTGTGTTGGTTGTGCTGGCTATGTTGGACATTTATTGTGCGATGGCTATGCTGGACATATATATGTAGGTTCTTGTATGAAATGAGTCCCGATTTTTGCCGGAATGTTGATTAACTTCTGTTTCGGTATAAATTGGGCACTCCTAGTTTAAGAAAATTAGAAAAGGTCATGCCGGATTTTTCCATGCATTTAACCAATTATTTGTTTTTTATTAGTGCAAAGATGTCTGACAACGACGAGGCTGGATGTTCTAAGCACATCAGCGCTGAAGGAGAACTCAGACCTCCGAATAAACAATTGACATTCTAGGAGGCAGCCTAGTGGCTAGAAGACGATGAAGAATACCATCCTTCGGAGACCGGGGATGATGAGATGGAAGACGCGGAGGAAGAAGCCGAAGGAATGGCGGATCATGAAACCACTGATGGCGGCGAGGGCACAGGGAGTGGTAGCAATCCTCCTAAGAAGAAGAAGAAGAAGAAGAAGAAGAAGAAGAAGAAGAAGAAGAAGAAGAAGAAGAAGGAACGGCGCCCGAACACGATCGGCACCGTCAGAGAGGAAATTACCGAAGTGAGCCCAACAGGGGTTCCTTTGGCGCCCGACCTTGTCGTCAGAGGGTACGGTGGGAAAGGGCGGCGATCACCCGGACCACCATCTCGATCAACACCGAGAATCTCCGGCATAAAGATAATGGCCACTTGCGCACACTCCTCTTCGAGAAGCTGCACGCAAGATACAAGTTCCCCACTGAGTATCATAACACAAACTATCATGGGAATGAAGTAAACAAATCCGCCCTCACAAAGATGAGCACCGCCCTGGCCAGCTGGAGAACCCGGATAAAGAAGAAGATCTATAAAGAAGGCAAAAGTCTCGAGGAGATCCAGAAGATTGACCCGCAGATCACTGAAGATCAGTTCCGGGAGTTCAAGGAGAGGTGTGAATCCGAAAGAGCCCTGGCCAATAGTAATCGGGGAGAGGTGCTGCAGGCGATGAATATAGGTCATCACCATCTCGGATCTGGTGGATACAGAACCGCGGAGGACAAATGGGATAAGGAGTACGAAGAGTATAGAGCTAAGGGGATAGATAACCCCTTTGCGAAATTCGAAAAGGGGCAACTTTGAAACTTCATCAGGGCCAGTTACCATGTGGACCCAAAAACCAAACAACTCACCGCGGATCCTGCGGTGAAGGAATTCGAGGAAATTGTGGTAAGTAATTTAATTACCGCGGATCAACTCGATTGCATTCTAATCGATGAAGTCTGGTTTCTAAACGGTTCACTGTTACTTCTTCTGCAATAGGAGGAAATTTTTGCTAGTCATGGATCCCAGGGTTCCTCATCCTAGGGGTCAACGGCGGCCACCCGGTGGGATAACCCTATTAACAGGGCGATGAGCCGGGCCAAGAAAATAGAGCCGGTTATGAAGAACCCATCGTCGGCTGGCCGTCTGGCCGGCCTCAGGGGTAAGAATTGGGTGGATCATTTTGGTCCACTACCGAGGACGCATGTGGCGCCGTCGGGAAGGAGCGAGGAGGAAAATCGCGAGGTTCAAGAACATAAGGAACAAGTGGCACGGATCCCGCAGATCGTCTAAGACAACCTGGCAATCACCCTCACGTCCATCCTGCCTACCTTGGTGGAGTCAATAGTGAACTGGAGTGCGGGTGGTCGACAAGGGCCGTGCCCGATTCCAAGCATGGTCAGCAGCCACTCGAACAACACGGCGCCAACAAATCAGGCGAACTATGTGTTTGTGACTCCGCCCGCTAGCACCGCGGCGCCGGAAGTGTTGGTGACTCCCCCTGCCATCACCACGGCGCCGGGCATGTTGGTGACCCTCCTGCCATCGCCGCGGCGGCACCGGAACTCCAAGCACCCGGTAGGGAGAATACACGGCGGCAGGCACCACGCCATCAAGCAACCCCTCCGTCTCTTGCACGCCCGTCGTCGTATGCGGTGACTTGACATTTGCCGATCTCGACGCCATCACGGTAAACAAATTGCTTTACCGCCTTTCACGCCATCTGTTACTCTTATGGCATCTCTCTAATGATGCCGTACATGTTTTCCGCAGACGGATTTTCCTTGCACTCTCTTATGCTACGTGAACAACGAGCTGAGGGATGTTGACAAGGGTACCATCATTCAACCCTTGCAGCGCACGTTCCACTCAAGGCCAATGCCAGATAGCATGCACAGGGTTAAAATTAGTCGGGTGCTAAGGGGCTGCGATGACCTGGAACCTCCCATTCAACCCCCAGGAGCGGATGAAGAAGAGTCGGCTGTCCTCAGAAGTTGCTTCGGCTTATTCTTGCAATGGCCAAAGAGCATGATCTGTTTGGGGACGGCGCGGGCCATCACGCTACAGACAACAGCACCGCCTGTCATGCCAGCGACAAGCGGTGGCAAGGCCCCCTTACCGCCCTCGCTATCACCTCCACGTGGTGGATTGGATGATCATGTTGATGATATGCACATGGCGCAGGATCCGGCCGAGGACGACGAAGACTGGAATGATCACTTCTTCAACACTCAGTTTAGCAACGAAGACCCAGCTGGTGGCCCCACAGAGAAAACCACTATCACCAAGCGTCTGTTTGGTTCTCGGGAGACGCCTCCAGCTTGCGCCTTCACCGAGCTAGCTGATACAACCAACCAGACCTTTATTCTAAGCCCTAACACACTACATAGGGAGGCCGGTGCTCAGATTGTGGTGCCTGCCCGCTCTCCAAAAGGAAAAAAAGGCCAGGAAAAGAAAATCTAGCAGCTCAAGCCAGCCGGTGGCATCAACTGTGAATCCGATTAGGTTTCGAGACGGGCCACCAAGACTCGAGGGTATTATGTGGAGGATTCATGTGGCGGGTGAGCCCATGCTACCTAAGAATTTGTGGAGGCTCGCCACTTCGGAACTGAAGAGTGTGCATGACGGTGTGCTGACGGTAGAGAGACGCCTTCTGGCGGAGAAAGATCCCTCGCACCCGGTATTCATGGTTAAGGTGCCACCAGGCTTGGGCTTCGTTGACAATGCCCCCGTGGATCTGTTCTTCCTGCGGTTTGACGACATCTTCAATATGTTCCACCTATATCCGCTGCACTATACCATGGTCCGCATGTTTTCTCTCAGCCTGGCCATGCAGATCATTAGAGAGAACACAACGGGCATTGCTATAGTGGACCCCTAATACATGCATGACGGCTGCTTGGTAAGCGCTGTTGAACGACGTATCGTGGCCTCGTACCTAAAAAGAATCTTCGTGGCGAACAAGACAAAGGAATACATTCTCGTGCCTTACTTTCCCGAGTAAGTCATTATTCACTCGCCACCATCGATTGGCTTTATTAGATTATCATCATTCTTTTTCCAACACATTCCATTTGATTTTTTTTGCGCAGAGATGAACACTCCACGCTCATCTCCTTATCGCCGAAGAATTCGCACACCACGTATTTCGACTCGGGGAGTCTAGAAAAAAAAGAAAAACTACAACAAGATCAAGGAAGTTCTGGGTGATGCTATCACTGGCTATGCCTCGACGGCAAGCACCACCTTCGTGCGTATGAAGGTCAAGTTCGGCAGGCACGTCTTCAACCACGTAACGGAGTTCCCCTACGTGAAGCAGCCGGAAGGCAGTAAGAAGGAAGCCTACTACGCACTCCATCACATGAGGGCGTTCCTACTAGACCAGCAGAATTCTACGCTGCCAGATCATCTCAAACAGTGGGCCGAAGCCAAGGCCAAGATCGCTGATTCAGATATTAGACAAGAGATGTATCGCATCCATCAGCAGTTTGGGGCAATCATCTTTTGTGATGTCATGACTTCGGGGGAGGGGGGGTCTTCTACGGAGGAAATATCCCGAATAACCGTGACATAGAAGATCGCCTAGAGATGCAGGGTGACTATAGGAAGTTCATGACGAGACAAGGCGTCCTCCCGTTCCCTGAGCTGAGCCAGAAGACTTGATGTTGGCCTAGTTGTAGTTCCAAACTATAGATGACCTTTGTGTGTGTGGACAAGTGTACATGCTACTACTTATCTTATTAGGTTTATGAATCATCGTTTACTTCTTTTGCTTATTATTATTATATATGAATCAATGCTTGGTTTTTTTGCTTACTCTTTAGTCATTTGCTCACTTTGGTCCTTTTTTCCTTACTTTATTAGTCTTTTTTCGAGAATGTCAAAGATTGAAATGGCGTGGGACACTATATATGTGAATGTTCTACGACAGGATTGTGAGCCTTGTGATATGCACAAGTCTAGGTCTTGTGCATCCTACTTGGCTCACGGTTCCGTCGTAGCATATTCCTGTGTCCAACGACCTATGTATATATATGAGGCATTATTTTTGATTTACTTTGGTCTTTTTCAAGAATAATGCCAATGATTGAAATGTCGTGGCACAATATATATGTGAATGTGCTACGACGGGATTGTGAGCCTTGTGATATGCACAAGTCCAGGTGTTGTGCATCCTACTTGGCTCACGGTTCCATCGTAGCATATTCCTGTGTCCAACGACCTATGTATACATATATGAGGCATTCTTTTCGAGTTACTTTGGTCTTTTTCGAGAATAATACCGATGATTGAAATGTCGTGGCACACTATATATGTGAATGTGCTGTGATGGGATTGTAAGCTTTGTGTTATGCACAAGTACAGATGTTGTGCATCCTACTTGGCTTATGGTTCCATCATAGCATATTCCTGTGTCCAACGACCTAGCTAGTTATATATGAGGCATTCTTTTTGAGTTACTTTAGTCTTTTTCGAGAATACCGATTATTGAAATATCGTGGCACACTATATATATGAATGTGCTGTGACGTGAGAGTACGCCATTGCTATGCACAAATCCAGGTGTTGTGTATCCTACTTGGCGTATTGTTATGTCGTAGCATATTCCTATGTCCAACGGCCTAGTTATATATGAGGCATTCTTTTTTAGTTAATTTTGTCTTTTTTGAGAATGCCGATGATTGAAATGTCGTGGCACACTATATATGTGAATGTGCTGTGATGGGATTGTCTGCCTTGTGCTATGCACAAGTCCAAGTGTTGTGCATCCTACTTGGCGGACAGTTTCATCATAGCATATTCCTGTGTCCAACGACCTAGTTATATATGAGGCATGCTTTTTGAGTTATTTTGGTCTTTTTTGAGTTGGGAGTAAGTGTATCGTCATATGCGACTTTAATTATACATGTTTTTTCAATCACCAGTTAATTATTATTGTCAACTTGTAGATGATGTGGTACGTCGTGTATAAGGGACGGGTTCCCGGAGTCTACGATGATTGGAAAGACTGCTGGAGACAGGTGCACCGTTTCAACGGCAATAGCTAAAAAGGGTACAACACTATGACGGAGGCGGAAGCTAGATACACGCGCTATCTAGCGGGAGTTAGGACGAGAAACCGGATGAAGACCTACACCTTCGTCGCGGTGATGCTTATCGTCTTTGGTTGTTTATCCCACGCTTGTTTCTAGCTAGTTTAGATGTCTAGGCGAGCTTCCGAGCTCTAACTTGTTCGAGACACATGTATTCGCATGTCACCAACTACTTTGTAACTTGATCTAAACAATGTAACTTATACTATGTATTCATGTATGGGACTTATCTATATATATTCGTTTCAATCTTGTTTTGCAAATTGTGTATTCATATATATATAACTTTATATCTTATATATATGTGTGTGTATTTGCCTGTAATATTGTATATAATCTGTATTGAATATCATATGGCACAGAAATTAAAAAAAAGATGCCCGTGGCGCACATGGCATGGCGTTAGTGGCGCACTACAACTAAAGCGTACATGACAGAAATCAGTGGCGCACTGCATGTGCGCCACAGGCAACACAAGCGTAGCGCACTGCCATTTCTAGCCATGGCGCACGGGCAGGTGCGCTACGGAAGTTTCTAGCTAACCTTAGCGCACCAGGCAGTGCGCTACGGTAGCCGTAGCGCAGGGATGGTGGCGCACCCTTAGTACGCCACGGATGGCCTTTTCAGGTGCGCCACCAACAGGCGTATCCCTAGTAGTGTGAATTAAGTTTTCTCGTTGCTCTTTCCTCCTCGGTCGAGGTCGGCAACTTTATCCTTTCATATGTCATTGATGTACTGTAAAAGTGGTCATCTCCTATTAATTTATGATGTACTATAATGATATACGTAATTAATTATATAATGCAGGTGAACCGACAATGGATGTACGGTGACCGACGCACTTCTGAGTATATTACGGGCCTCCAAAATTTCATCGTTGTGGCTAAGGCAAACCGTGGTCACAATGGTTTTATGTGTTGTACATGTGTTAACTGTCAGAACAAGAAAGATTACTCAAATACCAAAACCATTCACGCCCACCTGCTTCGGTCCAGTTTCATGCGCAGCTATAATTTTTGGACCAAGCACGGAGAAAGAGGGGTTATGATGGAAGAAAACAAAGAAGAAGAGGATGATGAAAACTATCATAATATGTATCCTGAATATGATGATACTGCAACAGGGGAAGATGAAGATCAAGAGGCAGCAGATGGGCCCGCTGATGACGATCTTGGTCGGGCCATTACTGATGCAAAGGAAGAATGTGAAACCGAAAAGGAGAAGGAGAAGCTGGAGCAGATGTTAAAGGATCACAAAACATTGTTGTACCCAACTTGCGAAGATGGCCACAAAAAGCTAGGTACCACACTGGATTTGCTGTAATGGAAGGCAGAGAATGGTGTGACTGACAGCGCATTTTCAAAGTTATTGGTAAAAATGAAGAATCTGCTTCTAAGAAATAATGAATTGCCCGACAGTACATGTCAAGCAAAGAAGGTTGTCTGCCCTCTAGAATTAGACGTTCAGAAGATACATGCCCGCATTAATGACTGCATCCTCTACCACGGTGAAAAGTACGAAAAAAAGCCCCTTTAGTCCCAGTTGGTAAAAAATCCGCGCCTCTGTCTTCCCGCCATTTTTCTTCCCGCCATTTCTCACTATATATATGTAGGATTGGCCTCCATTGTCTGAAACCTCATCACTCTTTCCCATGGCTTCCACCGTACCACTAACCCCCAGGGAGGCGGAGGCGCTTTGCGCCTCGAACTATCCTCGCCAAGGCTCTGCGTCCCGTCGGATGGATCTTTGGCCGAGGCGGTTCCTCCTGTACCTCTAGGTGTGGCGCACCGGATGGCCATCACGAACCACTACTACTTCAAGCTCACGCCGGAGCAGCGGAGGGATCCCAACTGGCATCCCTACTATTTCCCGACTTGGGAAGCCTTCTTTGGGGATCAGCGTGAGAGGGCGCTCGCCAGGCACGAGGAGGACGGCCCACTTCCTCCGAACTTCAACGATACCGGCCGTCGGCTGTGGTGGCACGACCGGACTCTCTAGAGCTTCATGGCCTACGACACGGCCGCCGACTCTAACCCCAGCCTGCACTACCCTCAAGTCTAGCCCACATGTACTCAGCCTTCAAGGTTCAACTACGGCGACCCCGACGACGACAGCGACGACGGTCGCGGTGAGTACGACGACTACAGTGGCGAGTATTATAGGTGTAGGCAGAAGCATGACTGAATCACTCCAACATTCCAAAAAAAGTTCGGCCGATTGTGACTTAATCTGGCCATATATCTTAATTTTTAGTTCTTCTATGTATCTTAATTTTCAGTCGTGCTTTATGTATCTTACAGTTAGTTGTGTTATGTACTTTAATTCCAGTTCTATCATAATAAAATTTTCTTCCCGCCTATTATTTCCCGCCCTTTTCTTCCCGCCCTTTTTCTCCCGCGCATTCTGCCCGCCCTTTCCCATTTGTTACTATTTTGAATAGTTAGAATTTTATTTTTTAAAAACAAAAAATGTTTTAGAATTAATTCTTCAAATGCAAACACTTTTCATGTTGAAAGTTTTGTGAGATTCCAAAGTATACAAAAGATGCTAAATTTAAATATCCAAACAATTCAAAAATGTTAATAAAAAATAAAATATTTGCTTTAATTATTTTTCATTTTCTAAAAATAGGGTTAGATTCCTTTTCAGATGCTTAATATTTCTTAAGTTCAAAGTTTTAGGGTTTGACTATTTTATTTTTGTCTTAATTGAATAATCAAAATTCATATGTAAGTAGGGGCGGAAAACACCAAGAGAGAAAGATCTCTCCGACACACAGATTTCTGCCGGGGGAATTCCTTCCCGGAGAGGGGAGACCATCGCCATCAACATTGTCATCAAGCTAGGCTTCATCGGGATCATCATCATCATTCACACCATCATCTCCACTAGCACCATCATCACCACTCCATCCCGCTGTAACAATTATGTTGGATATTGCTTTAGTTCTTAGGGGGAACTTTCCCGGTGTTGATTACTATGATATATTATTCATATTTTTCTGAGTTGAAATGAAAAAGGTTTGAATTTTCTAAATTCTATCCTTTTTTGGAAATTAAAATGCCCCCCTTTAACACCAGTTCCAGCCACGAACCGGTGTTAAAGGGGGGTGGATGCACACGAAACGAATTCCCCACCCACCCCCCTTTAACACCGGTTCCAGCCACGAACCGGTGTTAAAGGGGGGTATAAAGCACGCGCTTTCCTCTTCCTCTTCCCCCCAGCCAGATTGTTCGATCGAGCAGAGGAAGCAGAGGAACGCAGAGGAACGCCGGCAGGCTGCTTGCGCCATCGCCGTCACCACCGCGCTGTTCGCCGCGCCTGTCCACACCCGTCCACTCGCGGGAGACGTCGTCGTCGCATCCTTCCACGCCCGCCGCCGCCGCGCCCGTACGTCCACGCCCGTCCACTCGCAGGAGCCGTCGCAGCCGTCGCCGCCAGCCGTCGTCCACTCGCAGGAGTCGTCGCAGCCGCGCCCGTCGCCGCCGCCACCCCCGTCCACTCGGGGGAGCCAACCCCGTCCACGTACGCCCGCCGCAGATCGAGTTTGCCGCCACCGGCGGTGAGCTCTCTTGCATATATGTATATGTTTATTGCATATATGTATATTTATTGGATAAATGTTGCATATATGTATATGTTGCATATATGTGTATATTGGATTTATTTGTGTGTATATGTTTTATTTATTTGTATATTTTATATGTATATAAATGGTGCATATATGCATATATTGTACGTATTATATGTATTTTGTTTGTAATTATATCCTAATATGTATTTGTGTGTACTGTATGTATTTTGTTTGTATATATGTACATGTATATAAATGGTGCATGTATTTGTGTATTGTATGTATTTTTTGTATATATATATGTGTGTGTGTGTACATTATATCCTAATGGTGCATGTATTTTGTTTGTATTTGTGTGTAATTATATCCTAATATGTATTTTGTTTGTATATAAATGTTGTGTATGAAAGTATATGTATATATATTGTTGTGTATGAACAAAAATAAAGGGTATGTATACATAAGAAAGTGTATGTATTATAGTTTCTTTATTTTATTTATATAGGTCATTTTCCTATTAATATTTTGTAGAGGCTTTTGTTATGAATTTGATTTACCTATACAAACCATAAATTATTAAAGGATGTATTACTATTAATTCATGAGATTTGATTCTTAATAACTTATAATATTAAAGAAATTTTTATATGGTGATCCTTCATTATTATATGACACATAAAGTTCTAAGGAATTAAGATGGTTAATATTATTCCCATGAGCTTAAGTGATATCAAGATAAATAGTTTGTTATAACTTGCATAGAAGTTAGGGTTTAAAATTATAAATGTCTACCATGAGCTTATTCTAGAATATTTTATTATGAATCCAAGTCCAATCCAAGTCCACTTGAATGTTTACTCTCTTACTCTAGATAATATTATTGTTTTAGAAACTATGGATCCATTTAGTAGAAACCTTGAAGAGGAAGAAATAATGGAGAACATGATCCATGAGGACACCTCACAATATCTGAACTTGGAGGGACATGATGACAGCTCAAGTAGTCATGGAGAAGATGACGACTCCGGTGAACACAATTTAGTGATTACAAAGTCCGACGAGGTATATGCATGGATTAAGCCTCTGCTGACTTGCACCGATTGATTTGTATATATGTACATGTATTAATTAACATTAATTTCTTATTTTAGCCTTCCGGATCGACCAGCCAACAACAATATTCTTCTACGAAAAAGAGCAAGCGAGGTGCGAGCCATCGGTTGAAAGATCGTGCAAAGTTCACGAACGAAGCAGTCCTTGTTAATGGCAGGCCGATGAAGCCCAAGAAGGCCGCAGACAAATTTATACGTCAGGCTGGAGTTCTTGTTAGGGATCAAATCCCAATCACAATTGAATATTGGAATAAGCCAAAGAAGGGCGACGGTACCTTTGTTGATAAAAGATCCAAAGAAACGCTTTGGACTTCGCTGTTGTTAAATTTCAATCTACCACGAGAGGAGGATGAAAATAAACCGGTTATAAAGGAAAAGGTCAAAGAGTGGACTCTAAAGATTTCCGCAACTGGAAGACAAAATTGAATTTTTTTTGTTAAAGCTGGGGAGACTCCAGATTTCGAAGATGCATATTATGCGAAGATAAGACCTCATTGGCCCAAATTTGTGACGTACAAGGAAGGTGCTATAGCTGCAAAGAGGTCAGAAACCAATACGCTAAATGCCATAAAGAAGGAATATCACCAGAAGACGGGGTCAGGTGGCTACATATCTCCGATGCCTAAGTGAGAGGAAGCTGAGAAGGCCATGCGCGATAGAGAGATCACACCCCAGACAGAGGGGTGGAAGCTACGTGCAAAGAATTGGTTCTACGGAATCGAGGCAAAGTTGGACCCAGAAATGGGATTGTGTATCTTCCTAAAAATTCTAGCCAAACCCGTCAATGAACTCATCACGACATTCGAGGAAACTGCCACTAGGACATTCCATCCCGACAGAGAGAATGACCAGCTGACACGCGCCATCGGTAAAAAAGAACACCCTGGACTAGCACGAGGCACATGGGGTATGACGTGGAAGGATGAGTTTGCCGCTTGGGGCGACTCTTACAGATGGTGCAGCAGAAAAGTAAAAGAGCATACATACCGGATGACACAGATAGAACTGGCACTTAGGGAGCTGCAGGCGCAAGTGAACGCACAAAATTGCCAGCAAGCTACTGGCCCATCTCAGCGGCACGAAGAGCCTGCATTGGAAGCTCCCGGCGGCCCAGACTCTGCACGGAAAAGCAACGTGGCTTCCACGGAGAACGTGTAGCCCACGCTTGAAATGGTGGGTCCTTGATACCCCGTGGATGAGATCACGGAGAGAAAACACGCTGAGCTACATGTGATATTAATGGGCTTATCCATTAAGGTGGCAGTCGGCTATGCCTTACCTCCTGTACCAGGTGGACCTTACCACTCCCGAACGATTCCAGATGGCTATGCTATTGTCGGGGTGGATGAGGTTGTGAAGGAATATGAGGAAGCATAGCTTGACCATGCTACAGGTGAAGGGGAAACTCAACTGAAATTTGCAGTGAAAACAACCTTTCTCTGGAAGAAGGAACACATCGTGCTTCCAAATTGGAGGCCACTGGCTCCCCGGCCGTCTCCACAGCTTCAACAATCTGAGCCGCCTCAGCCGTCTCCGGGTCATTAGAATACTCCCTTGCCATCTCCATCGCGTCAGTCATCTCCGCTGCTTCAGCCATCTCCGGCGCGCCAGCCATCTCCCGCGCGTCAGCGTAAGCGGAAGAGCACTGCCACGAAGAGCACTAGTACTACTACCACGAAGAAATCTGCAGGAAACCGTACGTCGAAGAGTTCAAGAAACTACATCCCGCAGCCTTCCGCCAAGCCATTCCCGGTATTATTGTGGAATCGCAGCGATAAGGAGAATAAGAGGATCTCGGAAGAAGAGGTTAAGAAATTCTTTGCACCTAAACGGGCCGAGCCAAAGGAGAAACTAGATCCGGCGGTGGTGGAGAAGTTTTATAATAATCTTTTGAAACCTGAACCCCAACTTGTGCCGGACTACGAGCGCCGGATTATAAAGGGGGATGCAAGGTGGAGGGAGTCTGAAAGTAGTATTCATGAACCCCGGAAAACAGTTCCCCAGCTCGGAGAGCAGGAAAGCCAATCGTGCGCCCCGCTCCAAGTGTTCGATACACGGATAGCTCCTCCCGTAAATGATTATGAGCAAGAGCTACAAAGAAAGGCCAATGAGATGGGGATGACTACATACTTGAATCATGGGAGACCAATTGCCCAAAGGCAATGTCAACCCCATACAGCCATGGAAGTACGGGAAGAATCTCGTCAAGAAAGAGGAGCTCAAGAATCTACCAACAAAGATGCGAAGATTGCATAAGTGGTACATTAATTTCTGCAAGACGAGAAAGAAAGAATGGATCACGGCGCATATAAGAGATCAGATTTTCTTGTGCGGAGACGACGAGATCACCTTCAACATTCAAGACTTGTATTTTTTATTCAATCAAAAGGAACTCGACAAAGCTGCCATCAGCCTTTATTGTGTGTAAGTACTATTTCTGTAATTTCTATCTCAGCTCATTCAATTCATTAATTGCATGTATATATATGCTCACCATATATGTATATACTATTATGCAGGAAAAAGGTTATGGAATGCATGAAATGAGACCCTTTTGACATTGGGTTCGTTGACCCAAATAGAGTTTATGAACAAGTGGTAAAACACAAACCCGGGCAAACAGAAGATTTTTTGCTAAGGTCTTTACTAAGACAACAAACCAAAAGGGAAATACTATTGCCTTACAACTTCTCGTGAGTGTTACCCTCTCTTGTACACATTCTGTTTCGGCTTACTCGATGTTAAGTGTAACTGATGATGAGTTATGCGTGCGCAAGTTCCACTTTATTTTGCTAGTCATTCAAATTGACGCGGGAAAAGTCCTTGTCATGGATTCGGCACGAAAAGACAAAGAACTATGGGCAGACTTTAAAGCGATGCTCCAGAGGTAATTTCAATCATATTATCGCACTAGATCGGCAACTTTCGTGATAAAAAGTAATTAATTACTCCTTTATCCATTTTCTTTGTCAGATAGGGTTTGGAAAAGGTTCACGGGCAGGGCCATGGGTGAATGGTCAGAAGAACTAAAATTTGTAGATCAAAATATAAGTAATACTAGTCAGCTAGGTCTGCATATCTTTTTGATTCTTCTTTCAATTCTATTATATCATGCTTTATTGATTATTATTTTGATTGAACTCTCTATTCTCGTAAAGTGCGCGCAGCAGAGAGCCAGCAATAACTTATGTGTATACTATGTTTGTGAGTTATTCGCAACACGATATATGCGACGGGCCAAGCCGCACTAGAACAACTTAGAGTACGTAAACAAGTACACAACATTATTTTATTACCATCAATTGTGTTGAGTTTCATTATTATATGTTGATCCCATTTTTCATATATATTTAGATCGAACGGATGCGGGACAAATTTCTACTATTTGGCCGCGTACGAGCCATTAAAGAGGAATTGACAGGGTTCATACTTGATGAGGTCGTCATGCCTGGCGGAGAACTCTTTAGCTATCCAAAATGAACATGTACGGAGATGTTATATTGTATATATATGCTTGAACGTGTTTGTCTTGTACTTGATGCTTAAACGTGTACGGAGAATACCATAATGACGATGTTTGTGTATAATAATAATTGCTTAATTATTGATGTATGTATGTACCGACGATGTATGTAATACCTCTTCCGATCGAACCCTCCCCCCTCCCCCGTCCCCGCCGCGCCGCAGAAATCCGCCAAAAGCAGGCGGCGTAACTCTGCATGACAGATTTAGGACATTTTCCTGCCGAACGGCGGCGAGGTGGCTCGAGCCTCCGGATCCCCGTCGCGCATCCTTAACAGCGGTTCGTATAAGAACCGATGTTAAAGGGGGGCCTCTAACACCGAACCCTCAACGGCGGTTCTATAACCGCTGTTAGAGGGTGATACGAACCGGTGTTAGAGGCATTATTGTGCACTAGTGGAGCTTGATCTGGACCTCGACGTTCTCTCTACAGCGTACCACCATAGCCACAGCCTTCCTGGCGGTACTTGTCGTGCCGCTCCTCTTCCATCTCACCCTGCACTGCCACCGTGGTGTCCTACACCGCGGCCACAGCCTCCCGCAGCGTCCCATTCGCCTCCTCAGCCTCCACTGTTCTATCCCGGTCGCCCTTTGTGACTTTGTCTCCATAGACGCCGCCTATTTGCCCCTTCAAGTTTCCGCCTTCACGGAGTGCCGTCACGCCACTATCGTAGGCACCGAGTAGCAGTAGAGGCGTGGACCGACACCACCTGCGATGTCCGAGCCAGGCCGCAATCATGGTCGTCGTCCCGCGTCACGGCAAGGCCACAATCATGGTCATCGTCCTGCATCATGACGGCCAATAGAGGAACATGCGGCGGTTTCGTTCTGGGATAGAGCGGATTAGGCGTTTGATTGTCTGGGATGAAGGGCCAGGATTCGATTTTCCCACGGCACTTCGTGCCTTTACAAGTTCTCTCTGCATGCATGGCATGCAAGAATACGACTGTTCCTTTGTTTTTATCCCAAGGATTGCGGTTCCTATTCAGATCTAATTGGCATTAACCGTTGAACGAGAGTCCAGATGCATGCAGTAGGCCAGCGAACATCGCACTAAACAAGATCGGCCCCCTTTCGGTGTTAAACCAGATGGTCTCACCACATTCCGCCTCATCGCCGCCAAATGCCAATCCTTGTGGCGGGATGCACCAGATTCGTTTCAACCACATCTTACATAACTGCATGCTCGAAATTCCATAGAATAATAACAAATCAGAAAGACCATTAAAGTACGATGACTGAAGAGTTCATTCTGAACTAAATTCAGAGTCATAAAAGAAGAAAATATCACATCTACGTATCGATAGCTAGACTTGAATCCGTGCTGTTTTTGCCTTCACGGGTCAGACAACTCAGAATAACAAGCACACTAACGAAAACAACAGCATCACAGCCAAGTCGAGCACATCCCACAGTGGTTAATAACACCCTAACATATCTACCAAAACATGTACAGACAACACTTCCCTGACAAAAAAAAAACATGCACAGGAAACGAGCATACAAAACAGTGAAAAGCTGTTGGTGCCACAAGCATATATCCCAGCTGCAGTAAGAAATGGCATCTATCCCAGCTTCTTACTAAGAAGCATGTATGCCCAACTTTTCCAACCTTCCAGCAGGGTGTTGCAGGCACATGGCATACAGTTCACGGAGTTGGCATCTATACAGAACATTCCCTTCATCAACTTCTATACAACAGAGCGCTCTCTTCCTCAACTTCATGAACATGGTCAATTTACGAATATTCATCACGTAGCCCTGCACAGAATATGCCAGTATGCACAACTTATCACCAACTTACTCATTATCAAGTTCGTAATGAGCACATGAACAAATGGTTACCAACATTGTAGCATTGACAGCCAATCTGTAAATTGCCAAAGTGGCATCACTCCAAATGATGTATACGGATGTAATCCTGCACAAAAAAACGATAGAGTTATCAACAATTCCTCATGGTCATGGTTATAGTGAGGGCATAGATATTTACCAGTATTTGAGAAGTTGATGGCCGATCACTAGGTTTTAAGGCCGTCATCATATCATAAAGCTCACGATCGCCATCCCAATTATCTGGAGGCCCTTGCTCCCTCAGATTGTGAAATACAGAATTTCTCTCAAGACCAGTTTGGAACATTGCAAAAATCTCAAATAGTATCACACCGAGAGAATAAACATCCACCTAGCAAATAATATACACAAGTAGTCATTTACTTTGCGCAAAAGCGAAATATGCAGACTTGTCAAAAGCCTACCTTCTCGGTAACCTTCCCACCATTATTAAGCTCCTCAGCGAAGTAATATTGGGTCCCTAGTTTGGGTGTCCCTCCTCCATACAAGCCAAACTCATCACGACCAACACAAGCATCACCAAAGTCACCAATCCGATAATTCCGAATTGAAAAATATGTTATCAGGCTTAAGATCCCGATGAACAACACAAGCTTTGTGTAGTTTGTGAACTATTCTCACTATCTCTTCAAATAGGAGCCATTTTTGTGTAAACCAGTGCCTATTCTCGTATAGGAGTGCGTGCTTAAGGGTGCTGCGTGGAAATTACACAGAAGGAAAGGATACAATCAGAAAACAAGCGAAGCTAAAACATGACAAGTGAACTGATAATTACAGCATACAAGTGAGTTTGGTGTGGCGAGTTCGATCTACAATGCAACCTTAGGCTAATCACATGAATTATAGGATAACAAATAAACTACACACTATACATCTTCAATTTTAAATTGTTGGCCTATACTAGTATTGAAACAAGAAATAATTTGGAACTGTAAACAGATGAGAAACTCTAGGCAGGTGAAGCAAATATCTCGAGGGAAAAGGGAAATAGGCCAACAAGTTTCATTGGGTCTGTAACACCGCTCCGATCATCATAGCCCTATCAAACAGTGACTTGAAAGAATAGAACCTAGAGTTTGCTTAATAGTTAAACGTCATCCAACAAATATGTATGGTGCCCTCATGGGCCTATCAAATTGTGAAGGGGAAGAATGTAATCTAGTGTTTATTAAGTTACTCATCAAAGTAACAGAGCTTCACTTAAATGTCGAACAGAGATGGGTAGAGACAAGATCCGCACGCAAGGATGGTCCCCATAATAGGTAGCTCAACAGATCATAAAATTATGGCGCTACTGTTCAAAATGGACTTTTACTTCTCAGTATCATTCTATAGTCAACCTCCCAAAATCGGCTCTTCTTTTCTAGCGATACCATCTAAACATTTGGCCATTGATTTATAACTAGGCCACCAATCAGACAAGATAACAGAAGGTCATGTCATTATAGTCTACTCCCAACAGGCTGTTAATCAGACTGGGATGGAATTCTATTAATCTAAAAGTAAACCTTGCCGCTTATTACAGAATATGGACCCAAAAGGTGATATTGAAAAGTTAAACATTTCCTGTTCCAATGAGGGAGCAAGAATTGTTCGTCGCAATTAAGTCTTAGAACAAGTTTACACCATAGGTATTAGTATAAAATATATAATGAAACAAATAAATATGTTATATTGCCTAATTTCCACCAGTGTTTCATTGTTAAGCATACAAGTCATGAATTCTAAAACTTTAATTAAATCTGGGTTATGAACTTACAACAGGGTAAATAGGGTATGATGAGGATCCAAAGACCGGAGACCCTCAACAACCAAAAACAGGAGCCAGCCCTGAGGTGGACGGAATCAGGTTTAGAGAACCCTACGACCATGCCAGGGCTGGGCTACAACTTCAGATCATAATCTAATTGACCAATTTACTGTATATGATCATAGCCATCAACATTGGTTGGCTGAACTCTAAATTGCTTCCAAATCAAATTTCTTAGTTGAAAAATGGGGAATCGGGTTTTCAGCCATCTACTGCTAATTGGTAGTAACATGTGCAGCCCCAATACCACATTCAATCTTAATAAATATATTATAAAGAGAACCAGAAGGTTCAGCTCATCTAAATTTGTGTAATTGAATGCGGTGATTAGAACAATTAAATTACATTGACCATGACTTGATTGGAAGTCTGGTGCTAGCAGAGAGTACATGTTAAGTCATATTACCAAAAGGTGAAGTCGCAATCAAGATACATCTATAAACCAATTCACACATAACAGCTCATTTTTACGACTGTAATGCAGCAGAAGAGCATTATCCTTAGAAAAGACACCTCATAAAAGTTCAAAAGAGGAGCCCTTTTTTTCTTTTTTTGTGTTCCTCCTAGAAGGCGTGTAACAAACTCTATCTTTCCAATGAAATGAAACGCAAACACCTCTTTGCGTTTTCTCGGGGAAAAAAGTTCAAAATAGCTTCATCACATGCTTGACATTTCAAAATATACACAAAGAATATCTGAATAACAAAAACAAACCTTTGGCAAAACTCCAAGTGGATGAACAAATACTCTTGCTCAGCTTTTCCTTCGTTATGCCACGGCTCTGTCCAAGCCTAAAACAGGAAAAGCTGAGGTGTTCTAAGGAAATCACTTGAAGAAATCATTCAAAAAACTGATAAAATCATTCAAAAACAAAGTATGTTCTAAGGAAATTATTTCAAAAATCATTCAAAAACAAAGTATTTCTAAGGAAATCACTTGAAGAAACGTAACTGATAAAATATCATGACATGCGTATCTTTTACATTTGATATAATCTCAACCTCCCTAAATAAGTAAGAATTTTTTTAGATATGGGAATAGATCTAAGAGGAGTAAATTTAGAAGATAACATTAATAAAAATACCGTGGCTCTAAGGTGCAGAGATTTTTTTGAGCGAGTGATTTCAATGCACACCTCTTCCCCATGAACAAGCACTTGAATACTTTACAAGCATCCTGTCCACCTACAACAAGTACAAAAACATACAAATAAGAAAAAAGAATGTAAACCACAACCCCCCTTACCGCTGGCAGGTACTAAACTCTGAATGTCCCTCTCTACGAAACTCCCTCATTTATGTAGCTAGATTCAACTTTTAGTTACTCTACAATTTTTAATTAGTCATAAAATGCTGCTGATTTTAGTTGAGCGTGTTAAATTGTCTCCAGGAGAGCGCAAGGAGCGCCTTGCAGATCACGTGAGTTGTTCTGACGCAGTCCTCAAGTGTCATTAACCTTTATATGCTAAGATACCAGATGAGTTGTTCAAGAGGGACAAGGTGCAGAACAGCAAAAAGAAGAATCATATGAGGGACAAGGTGCAGAACAGCAAGAAGAATCATATGAGGGACAAGGTGCAAAACAACAGGGAGAAGAAGTATATGAGACAAGAAGCAATATGAAGAAGGGGCAGATCAGCAAGAAGAAAATGCAGGGGAAAGAGAAGAGGCAGCTGCAGTTTCACACGTGTTTGATCAGCATCAGAAGTTGGAGTAAATTGCAAGTGTTCAGAAGATTGTCAAGGGAAGCAACTCCATATCAGGAAAATCAAGGGAGGCAGAGGAGAAACAATCCTATCTGAAGATTGTGAAGCAGCTACAGTTAGTTTGAAGTGGGTTCAGATGATGAAGATAACAGCTCAGCTGAAGATGAAGAAACTATAGAAATGAGAAAGCATGCTAGGGAATTATAAGAAGCTCAGAAACAAGATGAGTCAGTGTGCCAGATGTTTCTATTGTCTGAGAGGACTGCAATCCTGATGATGGGGATGTGACACCTCATTTTGACACTCATGATGACTTGTCTTACGATGAAACAAGTTGTGGAGATGAGGTGCATGCTATTAGAAGGAAGAAGACAAAATACATCAAATTTCTAAAAGCAACTCTAAAATTGCTCACTTAGTTAGCATGGCCTTCACTGAAGGTAGACAGTTCAAGAATGCATTGGTGAAGTATGGACTGACAACCTATGACACTTAATTTTCCTAAAGGATGAGAAGATGAGGGTAAGTGCAAACTGTAGTTGCCCTCGCAGCCCTTGCAGCATATATGGTTCCATTACCACCAGATCTGATTGGCTGCTAGTGGGTAGATACAACAGTGAGAACACGTGCATTCCTAGAAGGGACACAAGCTTGTCACATGTGTGGTGATTGCACAGGAGTACTTCAGGTAGATCAAGGACAATCCAACATGGAAGACATCACATCCAACAAGCTGTTCTTCAGGATCTACTAGCTGATGTACACATCTCCAAGTGCAAGAGAGTAAAGACACTTGTTATAGAGAAGCTATATTCGATGATGTAACTAATTGTGAGTATGTTAGGTTTTTAATTATCATCTTGCATACTTTATTGGTTTCATTCTACTTGTTATGTCTTTAGAGACACCCGGTTCCAGTGGCAAATGAAGGGTGGAAAACTTGCATGTGGAGTTGAGATTATGATAGACAACCTGGCTGAACCAATAAAGCATGGCGTGCTACCTTCCCAACAAAAAGAGCCAAGTGTATAAACGAAATGGATGATGGTCACTAGGATTGTGAGGGTGGAATGAACTTTTTAAGAAGCATGTTACACACATAACAGAGAGAAGGCTAAATGCCACGATTATGATGAGGCAGTAAAACTGTGTAGGGAATTCCTTGAGAACACCAATTACAAAGAAGATACTGCAAAGGGAACAGATGAGCAAAGATAATAGGATGACATCTAGTAATAAAGAAGGCCCAATGATTAACAAAAGTATAACCAAATGATCAAGCCTTAAAGGCTCAAGCAATAAGTGCCCTATACTCACTCTACTCTTGATCCAAAACTGGAGGCAGTTCTTAGAAAATATAGAAAGCTAGGAACAGAGAACATAAGAAATGGGATATATCCTTCAATGCTGCAACGGACAAGTCAATAATTAAGCTTGTTGAGAAATTATCGGCATGGCAAGTCAAAAAATGCTAGCCATGAGAGAAAAGGTGTTGCACTATCATGACTGGTGCTTCTATTGATTGTAGGACGAGAAGCATTATGAATTGTGAACATGGGAGCTATCAAGAATATATTGATGCATCCGACTCATGCAGGCACGCTGATACATAAACCCATATTACTTCTATATAGAGTATAGCGTGATAGAGAAGGATGAAAGAATTATTGTATCGTGCATTGAACATATCTACTCTGATCAATCCAAGTTAGCATATTAAACACAAAGATGAAGGCAGATTAATGCCTCTTAAAAATTTGGACATCCGTCAAGATATTGTACTAATAATGTGTGTCTTCATGTAGTATACATATTTGTATTTTAACATTTTATCAAGAAAACTTACCAACTTTTTTAATGATCTGAAAATTACAGATTGACGGCTTTAGCAGCGCCACCAAATTCTTCAGCATAGGAGTACAATCCTACAATTTAAACAAACTGGTATTAAAACTCCACATCTCATAAGAATAATTTTTTGTTTTGAGTTCCTCATAAGAATAAAGAGAAGATATTAGCTCATACCATTCTGACCTCAAAGTCCATTGTGCAATCATTGTTCCTAAAGCCCTGCGATGCAAATTTAATTAAACCAAAACAACTTTGACAATTTAATGCAAAGATTAGTGTTCATCACTCACTAATACATTGGCAAATGAACCACCAAATTCCACTTGCAGATTGTATTCCGTCCTCACATCCTCAGGCTTCATCCAGCTAAGGATATAATCCTTTGTTAGCACCCAATTACCCCCACCTGGCCAAAAACAAACATTTTACGGCTTTTTATTAATACATTACATATGATAAAATGAAGACAGACTGAGATTAAAATGATCATGCAAGAAAAGAGTGTTGTGGTAAGAGAAGACATAAGTGCTTCATGCCATCCAATATGCTCTAGCAAACTGATTCGAGGTAAATCCGCGACTTACAAGCTAATCCCACAAAACAGAAATATACTGATTCTAGCACCCGCGTCGAAATGTGGATGCCCAAAGAAGGCGGAATATTGATGACTTACCTTCCCCTAAGCTAACAGCAAGCTTGGGTTATTTTGCAGAACATTTTAAGCTTGAATTGATTTTTGCACAAATGCTGCAGATCAATCGGAGACTTAAGAAAATATTGCAGCTGAGTGTGGAATGTGCAAACAGGCAGACTTTGACCAAAGGCACATCAAATGCAACACACCCTTAGGATGCAATATATAACCCAGTCCGTGGAGAAATAAAAAATCTACATGCACTTCAATTTACTAGAACAATGTGCAAAATTTCAAGTTTGAATTTATTGCATGTAATACAGTTTTCTTTGAAGTTCAAAAGCTTAAAGGGTGGTGTCATATTCGTTGAAATGGATTGTTTTAAGAATGTGTTGGCCTTATTATTGCTTAATGACATCAACATTATTGTAAAACCCAGTTACAAAAATTAAGCAATCAGCACTAGCAGACAAGTAGGCAACTCTAAACTAGTTAATGGTTTAACCTGACAGCAACTTGGCATCATTCAGAACACCACATATCCACCCAAAACGTAACTAAGCAGGTTGCATAAAGTCGCAAGGTGTCAGTCTCCGCTAGTACCGAAGCAGGAAGCATACCTACATGGCTACACCTCTGTGAATTCGACCGCAAATGATTCTGGTGGCAAGTTTTAAGCCCCTAAGAGGTACTTATAAGTACTCCCTAAGATGCAGTTAAACAATGAACAAGACACCACTTCCACGGCAAGTACCAAATCCAGCGAAACAACACCAAACTCCAGTTTGATACACCACAATCAGTAACCCTGCTTTTATAACGAAGAGAAGAGGTATGTGCAGAGTTTGGTTTAGAGAAACTTACGAAATATTTTTATCACTGCATGCTCCTGCGCTGGCCATAATCTCAGACTAATCTGAATAGACTGGTGTGCTTTATTGTCAGTCTCATTATCATGCTCCTGATCTTGTTCACCGTTGCTTGAATCGTCCTTCTCTGACCAAAACAGGCTTGCACTAAGATGGCTCAGGCTCGTGTTGCTCCAATGCTCATCACAATTCTTTGGATCCTCCTGATCCTGATCATGTTGTCCATCATCACTACTTGAGTCATCATCATTCCTTGAGCTCCAAAAGCTTGAAGCAGGCTGCTCCGATGCTGAGATCAACAAGTCTGACGATCCTCGCATCTCATCACTCAGGTACCCCTCATAATCCCCCTCCCATTCCTCCTCCTTCCCTTCACCCTCCCAATTGCTCTGATTGATCCACTGGTCGTCCTGGGAGCTCACCAGCAACCCTCCACCACCAAAAGAAAGATTACCCAGTAGTTCATCTGTGTACTTCGAATTGACCTCCTGGAGCACCCCGTCCGTTGTTGAAGAGGACACAGCAGTGTCGTCGCTTGAGGAGGGGTTGCTCGAATATGAATCCTGCCCTCCGTCGGCGTCGCTCGGCTCGCCGCCGCGGAAGACCAAGCGGGCGACGTCGACGACGCTCTCCCCTTGGACGAGCGCGACGAACAGGCCCGCGTCCGCGCCGTCGCCGTCGCCCTCGGCAGCGCGGAGATCGCCCTCCACCGCGCGAGGAGGAGCGAGGGCGCTCAGCCGCGCAACCTCCACGAGTGCCCCTCCGGATAGTAGATAGAGCCTGATCTCCGACCCCGCCGAGTCCATCGACGGCGCTGGATTCATGCCGCCTTCGCCGCCGGCGAGCTAGGGTTCGGGGATTCTCTGCGGCGACGCTCTGCTCGGGTCGGCTCGGCTCAGGTTGGATCCGAACCGACTCGGGTGTTTTTTGTTTTTGTTTTTTCTGTTTCTTTGTTACGGAGTAGAGTCTTGGTTCAGCGACTGGTGCGCCTGATGTGTGTTACTACTAGTACAAAGGTTGCAACGCGCATGTTGTCATGCAACCGCAACTGCACGCACCGAACCTGTATTTCTGTTGATGAACCAATAAAATGCGCGCAAGACTTTGGTAAATTAAATAAAAATAATCTAAAGTCGTAAGAAAATTCAAAGATTAACCCATTTCAAAACAAATTTAAATGGAATAACCTTTTCTGCCACTCCCGCTGCCCGCAGCTCTCTGTGCCGGTCAGACGGCCGCCACTGGCTGGGGCCAGCGCCAGACAAGCCACCGCGCTGGCTGTGTGCAGCGCCAGCACTGGCGCCCGGCGCCGACACTGCCTCTCGGTTTGGCGCACCTATCACTGGCTCATGCCCAAGACCTTAAGTGCGGCGCCAGGTGGGGTGGCACCATACCCACCTGTGTCGCGCCATGGTGGTGGCGCCTGGAGCCTTAAGCTGCCCGGTCGGCCAGACCCTCTTTCTCTTCCTTCCTTTCCTCTCCTCACCACTTAGAACGGCGGCTAGGGCTCACTCTTCCCAATCTCCATCAAAACTTCAAGATTTGAAGAAAAACTTAGGGATTTCTTCCCAATAGCCTCCAAGGTATTTTCTTCTCCCTCAATTTCATCCAAATTTTAAGTTATTTGTCCCTAGATTGAGAAATTCCTCCAAATGCTAGGCCAACAATTGGATATGTAAATTTGTATGGAGCAATGAGGTCTTTGGTTGATATATAGAGTTAGAATTGGTATATTAAACCTTCATGTATATAGATAAGATTGTTAGGGTTAGGGTTAGAGTTAGGGTTAGGGTTAGGGTTAGAGTTATGGTTGTATGAGCTTGTTGTTAGTGTAAATTTCGGCATAGATACTTATTTAATTTATGCACCGTTATGTTCTTATATTTATTTTAGGGATGGCTAGAATTGTCCATGTTCATCATATGGACAAGGAAGCTTTCTTGAGAGGCAATATTGAGCCAGACCCGGATGAGATTGACTTGGTGTTTGATCGTAGTCCAAACTATGCGGAGGTGTTGCAACAAATTCGGGTAGATTTGAATTGGATGGATCCTAGTGATGTTGTTGAGTTGGAGGGTAGGCACAATGTGGGATTTGGGATGCACAACCGTTGGAAGACAATGCGTATCAGCTCGGAGCAACGTTGGTTTGCATACAAGGAAGTGGTGGCCGAATCACAAGACAAAGCTCTTGAGTTATTTGCCACGAAAAAGGTTGATGGTAATATGCAAAGGAGTATCATACCGGTTGCCTCCCCATATGAAGCTCGGAGTCCTCCACCCATGAACCAAGAGGAATTGAGGACATCTCTGAGCCCCATTTCAAAGAATCAAGGTGAAGCATTGGAAGAGGAGAATGATGAGTATGAGGATAGTGAGAGGGAGGTTGAGCTCTGTGACAATACTATTGGAAATTTAGACTTATATCATACACAAGAGAACATGGATCATGACATCCCGTTTTCTCGAATGTATGTATCCGACTCGGATGAGGATGGTCCCGATGAATAAGTTGATGAGGAGGGGTTCACTAAGGATGAGGCCGAAGTGCATGAGAAGGTATTGGGCAGGGATCATCGGGTACCCTTGTTTCGTGATCTTAGTCTAGCGGATGAAGCCACGGTTGATGGCGGCAAGGGTGTAGTGCTTGGACCAAGGCCAACTTCCTATCGGGATGTTAGTCACGAGAAGAATGGGATTTCAAAAGGACAGAGGTTTGCCACATTGTTGGAACTTAAGCAATGGATCAAGGACTTCTCTATTAGGTATCATCGCCCTTTCACGGTGGTTCACTCGGACGTGAAGAAGCGTTACACGGTTAAATGCGAAGATGATGGTTGTCCTTGGATAGTGCGGGCAAGACCATACAAGGGGGGCCTGATTGGCGCATTTCAAGCTGCGTGTCAACGCACATGTGCCATGGAAAAAGGGTGGATGGCAAAGATGTGAAGCACGAGCACCGACAACTGACCTCTGAGTTTCTCGCCTTTAGGCTTTCAAACCAAATTTCTTCACTTCCGACAATGACCATCAAGATGGTCATGGAGTTCGTGGAAGCAATCTTTCACTATGAGGTGAAGTATGGGAAGGCATGGAAGACGAAGCAAGCCGCATTCAGGATGTTGTACGGTGGTTGGGAAGAATCATACAACCGAATCCCTAGGTTGTTGCTAGCAATGGCCGATGCTAACCCGGGCATGGTTCATGTGGTTGAGCCATATGGCACCGAAACGATGGTTCGTAATGAAAGAAATGTTCGAATATTTGGGCGTGCTTTTTGGTCATTCGAGCAATGTGTTAGGGGCTTCGAACATTGTAGGCCGGTAATCTCCGTGGATGGCACCTTCTTGACCGGGCAGTTCCGTGGCACTCTCTTGATTGCAATAGCAAATGATGCAAACAACCGGTTGTTTCCCTTGGCTTTTGCTTTGGTAGAGGCGGAGAACAATGTTAATTGGGAGTGGTTCTTCCGTATTTTGAGAACGAAGGTTTTACCTCTTGATAGGGAAATATGTGTCATCTCGGATCGCCATCAAGGAATTCTCAACGCGGTGACGATTGACATTCCTGGGCATCCTCCTTTACACCACTGATGGTGCATGAGACATTTTTGTTCCAACTTCTATAGGGCATGTAAGAGCAAGGAGTTGGTTGATGATCTTCAAGATTGTTGTCTTGCTTTCACGGACCGGCGTTTCAAAAATCTATATCTCAGATTGTGGAACAACAAAAAACTCGATTCCAAGGGTCAAGAGTTTCTCAATAAGCACATTCAGCTCCGTGACAAGTGGGCACGAGATTATGATGAGGATGGCTGGAGGTATGGTCAAATGACAAGCAACATGGCAGAGGCCTTCAACAAGGTCCTTAAAGGTGTCTGTGCATTGCCCGTCATAGCAATAGTTCGATACACATTTGACAAGTTAAATGGATATTTTCTGAACTACTCACTTGAAACCAATAAGCAAATTGCGGGACAAAACAAGAAGGAGTATAAGTACGAGTTCCCACCTAGGGTTGATGATTGGAGGACATTTCAGTCAAGGAAAGCGGACTCCCAAGTTGCCATTGTTTTTTATAACGACGAGCTCATTTACCAAGTGGTTGAGCCTGGAGGAACCACTTCGGATGGTGTCCAACACGGAGGCCGAGCCTTTAAGGTCTCACTAAGGGATTGTGATTGCGGACCGTATCTTTCATTGATACTTCTCCAATGACATGTCGTCCGGCACCTCTTCGTCTTCGGCCTTTACAATAAGAGCAATGATCTCATTAGAGTGATACATGGAAATTCAAGAAAGATGTCATCGGTGAAAGTTTATCTCTTACCGTGGAAGTTGCTCATCGTCCGGGCTGCTTTCCTCTCGTGAAGTGGACTTTGCCGGTTCCTTGGACGACGTCGCAACAACCTCGGTATCCCGACAACCAAGCAAGTTCGCGAAGCATCATAGCTTTTGTGCCTGCTTCCTAATGAAATCCCTTAACTTGCTATTGCCCTCCTCATCCCTCGGGAACTCCAAAGTGCCCTCCAACTCATCCGCCTGCTTCTGGACCTCCGTGCGCTGCATTTCAAGCAAATCAATGACACATTACACAAATCCGACTAAGATAGTAACAGGAACATGAACTACCGACTTACCACAAAGTTCTTCACGGGGGCAAAGGAGGTTTGCTGCCCTTCTCTAACATCTTGGTTGTACTCAAGGTTCCTCAGCTCGTCCCATGACGTGCAGCTCTTCCAATATATCTTCCGGATATGCATCCGGTAGGATCTTCACACAAGTGTTCTCTAGAAACCAATGGAGGTACTTGCTGAAAGCGTCCTCACAATGGGGTTTTGCGACCATTCTTTTTGATTTCTTAGCTTCTCTCACACATAAAAGAAATCTAGCTACGTGTTTCTGGTGAATCTTGCCCTCAGTCTTCTTGCTCTTGAGCTTTATCCAACTTATGTGAATAAAGAGCAACTTTTGAAGCACACACAACTATCATACATTGTCTTCAAAAACATGTATAGAACCAATTTTTCCGATGAAGAGCTTTGTCGGTGTCACGTAATCCGGAGGTGTAGCACGATAGAGACCAAACTGTCTCATAACCCATGCGGCATATAATGCTCAACAACCCACATGCATATCATGGGGCACTCCATATACCATAGATTGCATTCAGACTTTGTGGGTTAAGACGGAACTCCTCACAACCAAAATTGTCCCTAGGACCATATACCTCCCATACAACCTTAATTGCAAACAAGATAGTTCAATGAGAAGAGCACTTGAAAGGAATGCTAAAGCGGTGTATGTTCGTAAATTCTTACTTGCTCGGAGAAGGTTGTCAAACTCATTGGTGTCTCAGTGCTGCGTTTTGTAGGTCGGTTGGAGGCTTTGAGACCACGTCCCAATTGTAAGCCCATGTGGGCCACTTCAACCTTTCGCCATCACTATAGGGTTTGGAAGGCATATGTTTTGCCTACCAACGGAAAGCGTTCCCACATCCACACCGAGAGGAGTAGCAACGGACCGTTATAAGCCTCATTGATCCTTCGACAGGCTTCGTCCATCTACACAAGAAAGCAAACAAACTTAGTCATGCATAAGTTCGAAGAACATATGTAAAGAGGGGAAAAATAGAAACACCCCATTACCTGCCGGTACAAGAAGGCTAATGCCGCCGAACCCCAGCTCCATTTTTTATCCATCACAGTTAAGGCCTTCAGCCAGTGCCAGTGAGCCATGTTGCCCTTACCATCAGCAAATATAGTCTTCGTGATGATATACCACACATACACACGGGCATATATAATAATCTTATCCTCGCTAGCATTCTCAGGACATGTACTAAAGTTTTGTGCTATCCACTTGAAAGTAGCCCTGGTTGTGACTCTTAATTTCTCCCCCTTTGAGTTTATAGTGTCACCAGGACACTTACCACCGGTAAGGCCACACATCCGCTCACGCCAGCCGTCGGAGCCTGTGTTAATACACAGAGGATCCCCCTGGATAGGGAGTACAAGGATCATGGACATGTCTTGCAGAGTGACGGTCATCTCACCGGTACGGAGGTGAAAACTATGCGTCTCCGGCCTCCACCGGTCGACGAGCGCTGTGATAGCAGCAGGGTTCATGTGCGGTGAACCACGATTGACCATATGGATGAATGGGAGCAATCCTAGCGCTTTGATGTGCACCATGTACCGATCATCGTACCGCATCATCTCTTGGAAATGCCCGTGATACCTAAGTCGTAGGGGAACAAGAGGCTGCACACATAGAAGCTCGATTATAACATGTCCATCCAACTTGAGAAACATATAATGATTTTGAGGTTTTTTTTCTTATCTTGATCCCCTCGGCAAGAATGCGGCCACGGTGAACCTTGTCATACGACGGTTCAAGAAGCGACATGCCTTCTACGAACCCGGTTTGTACATGGGGTGGTGTACAAGCTTCTATGAGCATCTATGAGAGCAAAATATATATGTGAACATCTATGAGAGCAAACTATATAAACAATTCTTTCTATATGAGCATCTCTATGTGACAAAGGTTCCAATAGTTATGAAAAAAATTTACAACTAACAAGTACATAAAGAATTCATAGTATGGAAGTTTCCTAGTATGAAACTAACAAGTATATGAAGGATTACTATATCAACAAACTCTAGTATTAATGTTTATTACAACAACAAATTATAACTAAAATGTACATAAGAAATTCTTACCAATTACTACTAACAATAATTTTCAATCTATAACAAAAACATACTATCCCACATTATTATCCACAACAATTACTACTAACAATTCCTACTACTTACTACTAATAATTACCAATTACTAATAAGCAAGAATATGCCAAACTAGGGTTTCCCATAGGGCAAAATGAGAGATTTCTTAGACAAATACCTGGGGGATGTGGTGAAGAACAAGATCCACGGAGAGATTCTTCAAGATCTGAGCAATTGGGGGAGGGATTAGAGGAGGGGAGCATCAACCCTAGTCGCCGCCGCCATGGCTGTGTTCACTGAGTTGAGAGGAAAGGAAAGGAAAGAGAGAATAGGGTCGGGCTGGGCCGACCCGGCGCGAGCTTAAGGGCTCCAGGTGTGCGGCGCCAGCCACCATGGTACTTGATAGGTGGGCGGCGCCACCACTTTGCGCCAAGACTTAAGGGGCCCATGGCGTGTGGTGTCGCGCCAACCCGGAGGCCTTGAGGTGGCGTCTTGGCGCGAGCTCGGTGGCCGCACACGCGAGCCAAGCAGTAACAGGCGGCGCTGGTCCCGGCTGCCAGCGTGGCGGGCCTGGCGCCGTCCGTCTGGCCGCAGGAGGTCATGGTGTCACATGCGGAGTGGCAGAAAAGGGTTATTCCGTTTGAATTTGTTTTCGAATAGGATTAATCTTTGAATTTCTTACGACTTTAGGTTATTTTTATTTAATTTACCCAAGACTTTGGCGCCTCGCAGCGTCGCTCGGTTGGCCTCCTCATTGTCGAAAAGTGCTCGCCATTGACCGTGGAGCTGGAGCTCTAATCTCTAATTTGTTTGCCCGTACGCCCTCGTCGATTCCGTGTACGTTGGCGACAGTGATATCGGCAGCCAGGAGCAGAGTGAGTGCTTTGTAAGGTGTAGACTCGCTCGAGCGCGGGCCTCTTCTATGTGTTGCACAAGTAGTGTTCTTTTATTTTTTGAACGAGAGAAAAGTCCAAACCAAGTCTTGAACTTGTAGAGGTCGTTCGATTTGAACCTTGAACTATTGATCCCTGAAATCGGCAAACTCAACTTACTGATCCCGGTCTAATCTTAACCTCGCAACGTTTTAGGCTAGAAAGTATTGTCTCGGCCAGGATTGTTGTTAGTGGTGGGCCAGCGATGCATCTCACTCAACCACCCTCAGAGAGAAAATATTGGGGAGTGGGCAACGAAATTAGGGTTCATGAGTGAGTTGTCGGCGGCAGAGGGAATTTGGCAACGACTCGGCCTGATAGTGGGCATCGACTGTCCAAGCGGAGAATGTCGTGGTCTTCCGGTGGTTCTTCTGCTCTTGGCCTCCGGAAGAAGAAGGGGGACATCATCGCGGTCGCTTGTGGTCTACCGGGAGAACTCGACTACGTATGATCCAAAGAAGTTGTGTCATTGCAATGCGCGCAAGAAGACTCCTACGTGGATATCGTGGAGTTCCCGAAACCCTAGCAGGAGGTACTATGCATGCATTGATGCAATGGTGAGCTTCAATTTTGTTTTCATTTTTTCTGACTATTTTCTCCTCGCCCTCTGTGATCCCTTTCTTTTTTTAAATAGAATGGGGTTAGATGTGGTTACGTTGAATGGCATGATCCCCTTTTGCCAATGTTTTGGAGTGAATTGATTGGTGATTTGTGTGATGAAGTGTGGAGTCTATGGGGTGAAGGAACTGTCACTCATCAGTCTGAAGAATTAGGAAGTGAAACAATGTTCAAGGCTCTACAAGATGAGCCGAAAGAGAATAATGCAGAGCTAGTCGCAATGAATATGAGAATTTAGGACAATTCAAAAAAAATGAGAATTTAGTGTTCAATTTTATTATGCTTATGTAAGGCTTAGTGGTAGGGTAGCTTTTCATTCAATGATGTGGTCAGTGTGATTTAGTTGTATGCAACTATGTTTGTTTTGTGCACATTTAGTATTGATTGGTGTTCATCTTCATCATTGAAAGTAATGATCTGAAACCTACAACTCCTTGATGTTTTTTCTGCATAAAGCATCCAAGCACAACCAATCCACCCGCACTTGTACCTTACTATGTCTCTCTCAGATTTCACAAAGGAAATGCTCCTTTTATTTGCAATCCCATATCTCCTCAAAGGGTTTACAGAGCTGACCCTTGTTTCTAAACACCATTATCAAGGTAAAGTGGGGAATTTCAGTGTCATTCTTATATCTTGGTAACTGCTCTTTCTTCTAATTGCACTGCGATCTGAATCTGAATCATAAGAAAAATCTTCATCAGATAAGTCAAAGTTCTAGTCATTCTCCTCTTCCCCTAACCGATCCTCCATATTTGAAATCAGATATATTAGGAATGTTGTTGATGGATCTCTACCAATCCAACTCTTTGTACTCCTCATTCTTTTGTTGAATTTCCTTGCATTCTTTCTTAGATCCACCACTTCAAAATCTTCACCACTGTCCTCACTATGAGGAATATACTATATGTCCTCTTATGAATCACTAACTGAACCTTCACTATCAAGATGAGCTACAACAGTATTCTGATGAGGTTCATTAATTTTAGTTGTCGGTCCTTGATTTGGATCACAAATTTGTGACAATGGTTGTTGAGACAAAAGATCTAGCTGACTTGCCACTGGTGTTCTTCTTGCACTTGCATTCTTCTTCATAGGACTCATTGAGTTATGACACTAGTGTCATCAGGAACAAAAACTTATTCAACATCAACAACTTCATATTCACTTTGAGCATCTTCTGTAGTCAATGACATGGTCTTATTCTTGTTCACTTCCAGCACGTTCAACGGTTATGACCATGTCAAGTTCATCTTCACTTAACAGAACTATCTCATCCTCAAAATCAGTACGACCACTGCTATGTTGATTGTCCTCCTCCCTATGGTAAACAATATAAACACTAGCTACACCTCCAACATATATGTACTCTAACATCTTATCACACCAATTGGCATCATACAAGAACACTAACCCATCAGCAATATCTTTACCAAGCAACCTAAAGTAGTACTTCATCGATTCCTTCAAGACCTGATGATCTCATAAATGTCCTTTCACCTCCTGTAATGAGAGCTTATCCCAACTTTGAGATCTCCTCGTCGCCCCACATATTGAAGGGTTCGTAGCATCAAAAACAAAAGTTTTCCTACAATATGAACAACTAAATAACAAGATCTATCCAGGACATGCAAGTAATGGGTGGATATTCATCCAGGGAAAACTTACCCTCGAAGACCGAAAGCTTTACGAGATTCAATCTCGTGGATGATTTAGACTATCTCTTGCCGATCTCAAGATTGAGTTGTAGAGCGCCACAAACCAGCAGCACGTTCGTGCTCGGGCACACGTCCGGCTTGACAACAACCTCTGGGCCCTCGATCCAGCAGAACAACGGAAGCAGCAGATCCCCAGAGAAACTACCAGAACATGTTCATCACTAGTAAGAACATGTGAACCACTGGAGGGAGATAGGAGAGATCCTTCACAAGGTTTGGTGTGAGAGGAGAGGAGCACCACCACTCCTTATATAGGGGACGGGGAATCCCCAATGGGCATGGACGGTGGCAAAGGTGGTGCCCCCGCCTCTCCCTTCATTCATGTGAGTTCAAGTCCACTCACTTTGCCATTAATTTCCACTAAAATAAATGAAAACTCTTATTAAATAAAAACAATTTATTTATTTATATTAATATTTTTCAATTAATTTAATTAACAAACATTTATATAAACCCCCTTGCATATCCAATATTACATCTGAAACAGATTTCAGCGATTTACCTTGAAACAATTCCGTCGCTCCTCGAAATAATTCCAACACTTTCAAAACCTTTCGTTGATATATAATATATCTGTCCATTAGTGTCGGCGTACCTTAAGTGTGTCACCCTATGGTTCGTGAATAATATAGATAAGATTGAGACACCTTTCCGATCAATAATCAACAGCGAGACCTAGAGATCCGTACTAACTCCCACACATTCAATGATGACTCTTGTAATTGTGACAACCATAAACAGTGAAACAAAATCTCTTTGTCTCTCGATATATTACTTGTTCGAGATTCGATCATCGATATCAACCATACCTAGTTTGATCTCGTTGCCGACAAGTACTCTTTACTCGTTCAGTGATATGACATCCTTTATGACCTAGTCACATGCTTGCAAGCGGTGTCAATGTGATATCATCAAGAGGGCTTAGAGTATATCTCTCCTTTATTAGGATGGACAAATCTCACTCTTGATCCATGAGCCTCTACATAACACTTTTGGAGTACCTGAACCCACCTTCATAGTCAGCATGTTACGGTGTGACATTTGATGTTATGAAAGTACTCTTTCGGTGTTAGGATTGACATGATCTCATGGTCTAAGGATTAGGTTTACTTTGTATGAGATGTTATAGCAATGTAAACATAATGACTTGATCGTATTGCTATACTTTGGGTGCATGTTCATCACATCATTCTTCTAATATTCTGATCCTGTTATTAACAACATCCAATGTTCATGATCAGGAAACCTTGATCATCAGTTAATCAACGAGATAGTTATATGAGAGGCTTAACTAGGAACTCTTAGTTTGTTTATTAAACAAACATGCATTAATATTTCCATTTAACACAATTATAACATGAAAAATAAACATTTATCATAAACATGGAATATGATAATAACTATTTTATTATTGACTATCGGGCATATTCCCTTCACATATTGCAAATTCCTTCCAACACGGACGATCTTGCCTCTAAAATGGAAGTTGTGGTTCAAAATCTTCGTTGGATCCATGACTACACTGTAATAAAACAACAATAGCACTCAACTCTGCTAATTTGAACAATATCAACGCACCAAAATTCATTCCTAATCACACTAAAATGGAACCTGACAAGTGTTTATTAATTTGTTTTTGGTACTTTTTATTTAGTTTTCATCCATGGCCCTTACAATTCTATTTGGACGATTGTTCATGGTTTTCCTTACTATGAAGTTTGATTGGTTTACAATTTTGTTTTATCATGTTTCAAATTCTGGGAGTTATAGGCTTCTTGGTAGAATGCAATGCCTTGAGAAATCCTTTGGTGATTGTTAATGTTTAGTGGTTCCTACGGTTTCTATTGGATTATATTTTTGATTGGTGATGATTTGGTTTTCTGTATTTCTACATGTTCCTGGTAGAATCCTGAGCCTGGGGTTTTCCTTTGGTTAAATATCTTATATTCCGATACCTAGCATTCCTATTGGTTTGGTTTTCCTATAAGATCTAGTTGAGATTGTTGGTAGATGACTACCAGGTTACTAATTATTATCAACTAAAGTTGGTGACAGTTCTTAGGTACTGTTGTGATTCATTCTACAGGTTTTTTAGCTCTACTGTTGGGTTCAAATGTTCATAGTGAATCACTATTTTGATTTATCTTATTCTGGTCTTTGGTTTGTTCATTTGCTTCCTAGGCTCAAATTTTAGGATTTATTCCTAGACTCTTATATAAGGATTCTTACATAAAATGGTTTTGTCTTAGGGCAGAACCAACATTTGAACACTAACTAGTGTTTTCTTTGTTCTTTATGTTCACAGGTTTGAATATCAAGAGTTTGGATCAAGACTAAGAAGATTTATAGCGTAGTCTGGGTTTCTAGATTAGGCTTTTCTTTTATTTTAGTTACAATTGTAATCCTGGATCATGTACTCATATTCAATATGAATAAATATCACATTCTATTATTCTTTACCGATTGTATCTGTGTATTGCTGTGATTTAAGATTTGAATGAAATATTTATATTCCATCCCTTGTGATTTATGTTCAAGTGTGTGGAATTTGAATTTTGAATTCAAGTTTGACTTAGTTCAAATTCTATTCTAAACTTATTCAAATTATTTAAAGTTTAGTATTTGAATGTGGTCTCAATTCCCAGCGACCTTTTGGTTGCTAGCAACCTCACTAGAACCATATTCAATTAAGTTATGAAAAAATTCAATCTGACCCTAAATTCTAAATGCATGCTATGCACAATCTCAATTCACATACCTACCCTTTCCTATAATATATATCCATGGGCCATTACAATACAAGAGTAGCAGCGCGACTGTTATATGTTGATCCAAATTCTACAAAGTATAGGCCAACTTCTGACGAGTGGAGCGAGGCCCGTCGCCGGAGTCCCCCGCGGTACGGTACGGATCGTCAAAGACCTAGGTTTTCACCGATATATAAACCCCTTGTAAGCCGCCGGTTGGGATGAGTTGCATCTGTGAAATCCCCGACGTTTGTAAACACTCCTCGATATAGTGAAGTTTCGCTGGCTGGCGCACGTGGTTTTTTCCTCTCTTTGTTGGAGAGGTTTTTCCACGTTAAATTTATGTCCCCTTGCTGTGTTTTTCGTTTTCATTTTTCGTTATCTTCTTGTCGCGATTATAAGAGCGACATCGACAGCCCAACCATTATGGATGAGCGCGAGGTAGAGCCTTGCGCTGCGACCGAGCTTGCCATCGACAACCCAACCATCGGAGTCCTGGTTTCGCAGGGCACATAGCTACGTTGCTGCGGGAGGATCCTCCGAGACGAATGAAACCCATATTCGTAGCGTTCGTTGATGACTTGGCCATTTGGTTCACCGGTTTGAGAAATTGGAAAGAGCAAGGTGTCCGCCGAGTCATGGCGGCATTACCTAACCTATCACATCGGCGCAACCACGCATGTTAATTCTACTCCATAAAAACTCATTCGGCATTTAGGGCCTTTCTAGTGAACGCAGGATTAATCATGACTGGCGTGAGCCGCCGGCATTGCCGCCCGAGAGCGCGACGTGGGCCGAGCACCACGTACGTACCCACCGCGCGCCCATGTCGCCGACAAGCTAGCACCGCGACGCTCTCCTCGGCGCGCGTCCAGGCCGAGGGGTTGCGCGCCATGAACCGGCGCCGCGCCGGTTGATCACTGGGAGAGTGGGAGCACGCGACGCGCACGTGATTGGTCTGTCTAGCCTCGGCTACGGGTACGAAACCACGCTCGTCTGCGACATCCTGACCGAGGGGTTGCGCGCGCCGGCGAGGTCGACGCCGACGCGTAAGAAGCTCGTGGTTCCGTAGGGCGTCGCCCCGGACCGCACACCGCTACGGTACAGGAAAGTGTCATGCCGCTCGCCGCGCCGCTCGGCCGGCCTCGTCGTCATTGTTGAGAAGCTGTTCGGCATGGACCGCGGTTCTCTAATCCGTTTGCCCATCAGCCTCGCGTTCAGCCAGCTGCTCGCCCTTGTCGCGCTGATCCCGCGCACGGCGGCGGGGCAGCCGGCCGGCAGCCGGGAGCAGTGTGCTCTTGTAACAAGGTGGCGCAGACCCCCGGCCCGCGTTGTGAAGAAAAAGAACAGAGAATCTCAAAACACGTGGTTGAAACACGCAAGCTGCTACCACCCACATGTAGCAATTGCCAACTTTACAAGGTGTATTTCGTACTCGCCGAGCTTGCGACGCTTTGCACGCGTAGCTTCCGTAGCGAATCTATCTCTCTCTCTGGCTAAGCATTTGCTTTATCAGCTAGGCACTTCAACATCTGAGGTAGAACAAGCTGTCGGCGTACGAGAGTGTGCCGGCCGGATCGATGACGTGCCTAAAAAATTCGAGTTACTGATTCCTCTCGTTCTTGCCACCGATGAAACGGTGAGCTGCCAAGTTTGTCGTAGCGTGAACTAGCTTCCAAATGCTGACTTCTGAGCACAACTGTGTGACATTAATTTAGCACGTCATAATTTGTCTAATATACAGTTGGGATTTTATTACCGTTCTAGATTCTTAACTGGTTGTATTCATCGGTTGATGCAGAGATACTTATGCACCACCTCCTTTTCGGCAAAAAGATCTGTCTCTTTAATAATCAGTTTCTTTATTTTTCCTACTAAGCTGGTAAGCTAGACAAAGTTGTTATCGGTATATGATTAAGTGCCAGTTGACTGGCAGAACAACTCGATGCATAATTGGTGGGAGAAGATGGGTTTGGGGAGTTCACGTCTATTCGAAAGAATTTGCTAGAATTTTGACACAGCTAGCCACACAAACCCGCGCATGGGTAGCTCGGCATGACCCAACCTAGGTTTAAAAACGGTTTGATTTTCTCTTGTGTTGCCGGAATCGGAAACGAAGAGGAAAACTCCAGAAAAAAACAGGGAATCAAAAATCATCGGAAACAAATATAAAACGGATATGATACGAAAACGGACACTTGTTTGAATATGATACACACCAAAAGAAACATATAACAGCAAAAAAAGCTCACAACTTCGACAAGCGACAATTGAATATAAAGTAACACACATAATTCAACACTTCGACAAGCACATAAGTTTACATAAATAGTTTCACATAAACGCTAAGACACTCACTTGATTCGTATATAGATTGTGACGGTTGTATGTATTACATAGATCTTGCATATATTTTATGGCCCGACAAGAATAAGGAAAATAGTTTCCATACTTATTTATCTGGAATTTTCTTACCTTTTCCGTTTCCGTCAGAAATGGCTTCCTCATTTTGTTTTTCATTTCCATTTAGAATATTTTGTTTATGTTTCTTTTTTGTAAAATGGCATTTCCATTTCCTTTTTAGCTCTCAACTTTCTTTTTCTTCGGAAGCTTGCGTCAGGATGGGTCTAGGCTTCACATATGGACATGTTTTAAGGAGGCGGTCCAGCCCGAGGTCTTTCGGGCTTTTTCACTCCTGGGTTGGGCCTAGGCCTGGATTTTATTCTTGATGGCCAGGATGGGCCTAGGCCTATGTTTTTGCTATGGCCTTTTTTCTTCCTGGCCTGAAGTTTGGCATGTAATATGCCTAAGTATGGCTAGCCACACTGCACTTCTCCCACGCCATGTTAAATATGCCCCAAACAGTCGATGAGTTTTGATATCCGATTTTCACAACGCCACATGATCCCGGTACTTTTTTTTGGCTTGACGGACCTCCAAAATTTATAAAATCCATTAAAAGCCGCCGCAGGGTTTATGGGGCAAAATAGGGAAAGATATTTTTAAAAAGAGTAAACTTTTTTCACGAGGCCATAATTCAATTAATGGATAGAACCTCCGAAGAACCTAGGACCACTGAAAACAATATAGGTGACCAGATATTAAACCTACTAAATTGGGATGTCTTACCAATGCTTCATTGCTAAATCACCAAGAAAACATTAACATGTGCAAACCAACAATACAAAGTTGGAAGTGAGATTGACTCACTTTGTTAGGGAAGTGGGTGTGTACAACCCGAGCAACTGGATTCTAGTCATAACGAGCGTAAATTTTGTTCATATGGGTCTCCCCCAGATTTCACATGCAAAAATAAAGCACCTGGGTATGAACGGTGAATCGTTCCTATTGAAATTGTAGGGGTAAAACCTAGAGCTCGTGTGCAAGAAAACAATAATGATATGTGGTGAAAGTGTACTTGTCAAGACAGAGTTCCCATGCAAGTAAAGAAAGCAGCTAGGTACAAGCGGTGAATTTTGGCTCCTATCACTACAATAAAACATGTGAGGCCTGACGGTTATAATAAATGCTAAGGCACACGTCTAATTGACGGGCTGACGCTAGCATGGCAAAAAAGAAAGATGATATGGATAACTCGTTAGGAAATATGCAAGCTAACGCTAGCGAGGCAGCTACATGTTAATGCCACGGCCAATTGTAGACCAGCACAAAAAAGGTGTCGAACAATACAGGAAAAGGTGATACAAAATCACTGTCTGGTATGGTATCTCTTGGTGGATGCTATATAGCAATTTTGCAATTCAGCCCCCATTAATTATGTAATATCTATCAAGAACACAATAACGTATAACTCACAACACACAGAATACAAGTTCAGTTGAATCAACATGAGCATATATTATATACACATTTATAGTACTTCTCAACCCAACAAGTTCACAACTCACAAAGCTAGCTACATATCTAATTAATGCCAACAAGTTCAAACCACTAAAGAGCATGCATCGTCATGACCAGAGAGCCCGCTTTAACTCCAAACTAGAAGGCACCAGCATCACCTTCTTGTAGATTGTGTTGACGAACACATTCTCCCTAGTCTGATATGAACTAGCAGCACCTTCATTATCATACTTCGCTTTAACCTCACCAATGGCATCTTCGCGACAACCATAGGATAAGTAGATGTTTTTTCTTCTTCAGATATGTAAGGTACCATATATTTGCTGGCAAAATTGGATGATAAGTACCAAACAAGCAGACATGAACAATTATTTTTGTTATAATACCTAGAGTAAGATTGACATTCTCAAATGGTTGGAGTTCAAACAGAATTACAATATTTTTTTTGCTGCTTGTTATTTTGTTGAGGTTGCAAACATAGCAAGATTTTTCTCCTCTATCTTCTAACTATTTTCTTCAATTTTTCCTTCTTATTCTGGTCATGTCAAGTTCATTACCAAACCTATATTGAATGAAGTACTTCTCTAAAGAAAGAATATTGGGACCTGTAACCAAATGAAAGGATATTGTCCATGTTAACTTCAATGCCAAACCTATATGCTTATGTTGAAGGCGGTACATTTTCTCAATTATACGTGTCTTGTGTTGGTACAGCCGTGAACTGAAATAAAGTTACCTCGCATGGTATAGGGAACAACCTGTTGAGACCGGGAGACTTTGTAATTGTTGTTATTCACCATTGCTAGTGCAGCTAGTGAGAGTGATGAGATTGTAAATAATTAAATGAGCAGACTAAGATAGTGGACATCTAAATCATGTGTGTAAGAATATCCTTCCGATATAGATAGTGAAATGATGACTAAAATCTTTGTTTTATTTTTTATATCCGTAGGAATATTCATCGAAATGTGGCAGCACATAGATACTAAACTGAACAATTAAAATGTTTGGGACACATAGACATTACGCAGACAATGAAGTGAAAAATAATTAATACCTTAGATAATGAACTTACAATTAAGCAGTTTCTTAGATCATTGATTACTACCCAACAAGGTTATCTTTTAGATCCCGATGCAGACTAAACCATCAGCTAACACATTATTTTAAGGAACTGTACCTTATTATAGATCTGATGGAAATAAGCCATTTTAAGGGGCACGCGATGCATTCTCTGTCCATCAAGGGAGGTCCAGTGGAAACAACTTCATTTTTTGTTTTTTAATTCTAAAATATTATGGTGTATTAGAAAAGCGTTGTTATATAAATAAGTGAAATTTAAAGTGCAAACTCGTTATTGTTTGGGAGACAAGAAACACACAAAAAAAATCATGCACACGTTATGCAAGATGAATTTGATTTTGAATAATTGCATATTTGTAGAATATTTCCTCCCGAAATAATTTTTGTTAAGAATTTATAAAAATATTTGAAATATAGACTTGTGTGTCACCACTGTGTTCATTGGATATTTTCTTCTGACCACAACGAGAGAAGGCCAACAGGATGATATTGTGCAAGCTACCTTTACAAGGTTCTCACTCATCCTCTCTGCTTCCCTTTCCTAATTAGTGGGCCCGTGAAACCCACAATACTATTTTGTTTGGATTTGTGGGTGCCACATAGGTATTCTTTTGGTGACCTGTGCAGCATGCATGGAGAGACAATCTTCTATTCTACTAAAGCGGGAGTGAGACTAACTTTGTTCGGTTCTCATTCTTTGCAGCAGCAATATCTGTCTCCCGTGTACCTATCGTTATTTCTCTAAATTACAACTTAACAAACTCCATAAAACTATAGCTATAGGTCTAAAAAAACAGTTTGAGTTCTGATTCTTCCCAGCACCATTATATGTCGCCCATGTACGCTGTTATTGCTGTAAATTAACTTCTAGGAAAATCTTTGAGTTACTACAAGTCATAGTCTTTAAAACTTGATTCAGCGGCCAAGTACAATAGCAAGTCTATTTTAAGTTAAGTGTTCATAATACTGGGCTCAAATTATAGAAATGACGGTTGCTCTTCTCGGAGGGAATGGTGCCTTTAGCTAGGTTCCTTTTTATTGGGCATGTTGTGATGTCTAGTTTGCCAACTAACAAGTCCCGGGGCTCAATGCAACTACATGCCTTTTAAATTCCCCCACAATCTGCAAATCATCATGTCAACATGATATTGATTGAAGCTGTTTGGGGTACACTCCTTTCTCATGCATCATTGCCTATGTGTGCATAGCTCAATCCATTGATGATTTGATGAACCGATCGTTGATAAAGTATAAAGTGTGACTCCTTCTACTCATGATTAAGCCTCTTAGTTTGATACACCAGACTATAGTTATTCATGATAGTTATGTACAACATGCATAATATAACCTATGCTTACATTTTTTTTCAGCAGTGCCACCTAGGATTTTTGCAGCATGGAGTACAAGAGTGGTGACGGGGTGGCATTTTTTTGATAAAGGAAATTTATTTATACCAATATTTTTTTCCGAAAAGGGGAAATAAACCCCGGCCTCTGCATCGGTTGATGCATACAGCATTTATAAAACATCATTCAACATTCATCATTCTATAGCAATTACAATTCATGGGTCGCTTAAAGTTGATACATGGATCAACCAGCGAAACAAAAGCAGGAAAAAGGCATTATTTATACCAATATGATACCAACACAGCCACACACTGCAACAACAAAATGTCTAGAGCTAGTTTAAACACCAATGATCAATGCACACAACCAAAATTGAAAAACAAAGAATGAAAGAGAAAAATAAAAAAGACGTAAGAACGATAAGAGGCTAGCAGGAGCATGAACAAACCACTATGATTGGCCACACCTAGACTCCGAGAAAGGTTCTCTAAATATACACCTTCCAGAAAGGTAATAGTGCACAAGCGCGCTATCGTCATCTAGTCTTACCACTATAATCAGATCGTGATTTTTTCACCTCGGAGAGGTCAAATCTTAAGACAATGCCTTAAACAAGGAAACAACTAGCTAGAGAGCCACCATTGCCTGGTACGACCAATGAAGATCGAACCTAGGGTTTTCACCCTAGAAACCAAGATGCGGATCTCAAAGCGCACCATCAAGAATGAAGTGAATATACATGTCAAAGAAACAACTAAAAAGAGTAAATTTTGGTGGACACATGCGTCTTTCCAACTCACACTACTAGGATTCGTAGAACTCATCTGGGTGTAAGGATAGAAACAAGAAAACATCCATGATGGTACCTTTTCAAGCATTGGCAACTCTGTAGTAGACTAGTAGTGCTAGGACAGAAGATTATACAACTAATATGTTGGGTGGATTATAGTATGGTGTGGTTCGTGCAGAAATACATGAGTTTTAGAGCTTGTCTCTAGATGGGATGTGGGAGCCATTTAGATTTCGAAAATTCAATCATCATCATACAGCTACACAATCAATCATTTCTACACAAATGAACCATGTGAACTCCAAACGGAAAGAGAGATATTATCATCTGTTGTTGTACTAAAATAGTACCTTAAGTACTAATCTGAATGCTTTCAGGAACACTCTCCATAAGCTGAGCCCACAAGGAGGTGATACTGCCCATTTAGTGCATGCTTTAGCTAGTCAACAGGCTATCGCATGCAATGCAAAAAAACAAACTAGGGCATATATTAAATTACTATATGTTTCAGTCTTTGAGAGAAGCTTAGGGATGCCAAAATTCGGGGGTTTCTCTTTGTTGAATGGACAGGTCTCTCCCTCCCTCATCTTTTGCAAAGGCGTCCCCGCGTCAGGCTTCCAGTAGTTGGCGGTGGCTTTTCTCTCCCGGGAGAATATCATCACCCCGTGAGCTTTCTAGCAAGGAGGAGTGAGAGGGCCATAGATAGAGAGAGATAAAGAATTAAAGCAACTAAAGTAGAGAGAGAGAGGGAGCATATCAAGAAAGAAGACGCCAAGGAGAGAGTACCACCACCACTACTACCTCTACTACTACTACCAGGACTATACGGTCCGTCCTCGTTCTGCGTGCGGAAGCGAACCCTATTCCTTGTTCTTGAATCTCTTCCAATTCTGTAGCAGAGATCGATCAGATCGAGGAGAGGGAAAAAGCAGTGGGAATTACCCTCCCAGGAGATCTCTAGAGAGAGAAAGATTTAAGAGGGGAGGGAGAGAGAGAGGGAGAATAGAATGTTCCCTTCTACCAAGAAGCCCAGCAGCAGCACCACCGTAAGCTCGTCAATTAGTGATCGGGCTGCCGCCGCCGCATCGTGCGTGCAAGCCGGCGACTCTGGCCTCGTGCTCACCACCGACCCCAAGCCCCGCCTCCGGTGGACCGTCGAGCTCCATGACCGCTTCGTCGACGCCGTCGCGCAGCTCGGAGGCCCAGACAGTTAGTCCTAGTCCTGATTACATGCTTACTTTCTAAAGTTCGATTGTATCTTGCTGAATAATTTCGTGGTTAATTTTGCTTGATGGCAGAGGCAACTCCGAAGACTATCATGAGGGTTATGGGAGTCAAGGGCCTCACGCTCTACCATCTCAAGAGCCATCTTCAGGTGTGCATACATGGGCAGAATTAGGTTTTTGTTTCAGTACTATCCTCTCTCTCCCCCTGTCCAGTCCAGGTAGATCTCCACATATATTTGTGGTCTGACTTGTGATTTTATTTTGCTCAGAAATTCAGGCTAGGGAAGCAACACAAGGAATTTGGCGATCATCACTCGGTCAAGGAAGGTATATATGTATAAAGATATTATCAAGATCTACATACTAAATTGATGTGCATGTCCATGCATGCATGGTTCTGTTCTACATTATCTTGGTTTGATTAGCTAGCTAGTAGTACGGGCTAGGTTTCCATTCCCTCACTTCAGTGAAAGTTAGACCTAGCTTAATGATCTGGAACATATTAATGTTTTCTTCCGATAGGTGCTTAACCTAGCCATGAAGTTTACTCTCGCTTTTAACAAATCTCCCTCGCTTTCTTGGTCAAAAAGCAAAGCACTTTCTTACTCATACATTGAGCGTTTTATAATTATACTCGATCTTCAAATTACCTGTAGTGATGGAGATGCAGCGGAATGCAGCCTCTTCTTCGGGCATGATGGGAAGAGGCATGAATGAGTAAGTTGCACAAAATCATACATCCTATAAAACGAGTTAATAATCATTTATTTATTTTCTTCAATATATTTATAGAAGTCTAAATGTATAGCATTTTTTGTCGGGAATTAACCATCCAGCCGTAGCACGCACATGAACGAGGCGCTAAGGATGCAGATGGAGGTCCAACGAAGGCTCCATGAGCAGCTAGAGGTAAACTAAATTTTAGCATCTAATATTCGTTGTGAAGTTTACACACACATTCCATATATATGGCACCAACTATGATGTGTGTCATACATGTCCCTACATCATCCACACGCATATGCATTTTTCTTGTGCATTGCATGCATCATGCACGTTCTCAGGAAACTTACATTCTTTGCTGGCACCTGATATGGCAATGTTATTTGGGCCCCACACGCATGTCCAAAACCTTTGTGCATGCGTTGTTGCTTGCAAGAACAATATTCTTGGGAAGTTTACTACTTTACTCGGCACACATCTTTTTGATTGCACTCATGAGATTGGCATACATGCGTGCATTCTTACTTTTCCAAGGTAGAAGAAACGAGATCACTTTACATTACAATGACATCAGCATTATTATGTGCACTGCCATGCAGGTGCAGAAGCACCTCCAAATGAGGGTGGAGGCCCAGGGGAAGTACATGCAATCTATCCTGGAGAAAGCCTACCAAACCCTAGCATCCGGCGACTGCAACACATGGCCCGTGCCCGCAGCCGGGTACCGGTCTCTCGGCAGCACCCAGGCGTCGGCGATGCACGACATGGGAAGCTCCATGAGCTTCCAAGACCTTACCCTGTATGGTGGGACCTCGAGCCATCTGGACCTTCAGCAACACATGGAAATGAGGCCAACAATGGCCATGGACAGCTTCTTGGCATTCAACGAGAGTTGCATTGGGGCCGCAGGCAGGAGCAGCTCCACTGGGAAGAGCCCGATGATGTGGGGCACCGGCGATGAGCAGGCGAAGAGTGGTGATGACCTCCTCCAGATGGCACCGTCCTCGACCATGATGATGGAGGTCGCCGGTGGCAGTGATGATGGCATGGATCCGATCATGTCATTGTCTGGCGACTCCTTGGGTAGTAAGGGATATGACGGCCCGATCACCTCCAAGCTTGAGATGAGAGCGTCTCCACAACAAGTAGGAAGTGAGAGGAACTTGTCCTACGGGTAATCGGTAATTAATCATCTTAAATATAATGTGTATTATCTACTTCATTGGAAACTAATTATGGGGTAATTAGTTAATAAGTTAATATCGTGTTGTCATGGACCAAGCTTAATTGGCTCATATTGCTAAGATCACTAAATAAGCATGGTATGAGTTGGGTGAAGTAGACTGATGTATGGTTATGTTATATTCATCGGGCCTATGAGTAATTGAGAGAGAGAGGAGGGCATCATATGCTTGGTACGTGATACCTTTTTTTGCTTGTTTAATTTTGGGGATAGCTAATTGTGTTTTAACGTGGTGATGGTTGAAATTTTGTGAATTTTAGTGTCGATGTAAGGGCATGCCTTGGTGTGAAGCATGCGTGTATCCTAATTCTTATTCCGTGTATGTATTAACAAATAATAGAGAAATTAAAAATCTCTAATGTTGTTTAGTTATGCATGTGATAATATGTTCTTCTTTTGTGTCAAGTGATTTTAGACATGGTGCATGTCTTTTTTGTCTATCTTTTTTTTTCCTTTTGAAACAGATTATTTCTTCTAGGCTAGTTGTTTTGTACGGAGCAACCATCAGCGGGTTGGTTATTGCCATACAAACAACCACACCAAGATCCGTTCATGGAGGTACTTGTTTTGAAACACCAAAAAACACACACAATAATAGCATGTGGTTAGGGTCCAGCAACAAATACGTCAACCAAACAACGGCGGCACCAGGAATTTGCCTCTCAGTATTCATTTGCTAAAATCATTGCATTTTTACTAAAATCATCACTGCTTTGCCAATATTTGAACTGTTTTTTTTCAGAATCTTTGGTATTCACTTGAATACCTAGAAATACCCCTAGCTACCACATAGAATGACCGATACAACAATATCGTGCCATCAATAGCCACTACTATGTCCATCTATGTGGCTATGATCGATGTTATCCGCGCAACCGACCCCTCCATCGCAAGCATAGTATTCGTCTCCATAAAAGAGGGCAGAATCGAGAAGCACCCGCGCTTTGAAGAAGAAAATCACACACCAACAATGACAGACTTGCACCACCACCAAATAGACTTCCCAATAGCATGTCAAGGAGAGGGACAAACCAACGAGGGAAATTCTAGTAAAGACCATATGAGCAGGAAAAACGACACGAAATGACATGGTCGTCGTCGCATCAGACAACACTGTACCACAGCCGGGAATACACCACCCAGAAAATGGTGGGCAGACCTATGTTGGTCAAACCACGAACCCCCTGCCAACATAGTTACTCCAACTAAACCCCTAGGTTTTACAAGGTCGTTTGCAATCTTTTAAGGACAGCCCTACGCGTCCCCGGGGGATATGTGGTTTTTATCCCCCGGGTCCCCAGCCAACCACGTGTCCGTTTTTTGAATTCAAAATCCCGCTTTTGCTACATTTGCCCCGTTTTTGCTACATTTGCCCCGCTTTTGCTACATTGTAGCAAAAAACGGTTCAGTCCAGAAAATAAAAAAACAGACTGGACCTCGTCGGAGATTTCGCCGGAGACCTCGCCGGCGACCGTGTAGCAAAAAAGTTATGCTAATGTAGCAAACCCGACCTCACCGGAGACTCGCTGGAGGCTTTCGCCGCTAGACCTCACCGGAGACCGTGTAGCAAAAACGTTACACTATTGTAGCAAAAATGCAAAACGGTGGTAGCAAAAAAGTTTTGCTAATGTAGCAAACCCGACTTTGCCGGAGATCTCACCGGAGACTTTCGCCGGAGACCTCGCCGGAGACCGTGTAGCAAAAATTTTATGCTATTGTAGCAAGAGTACAAAATGTATGTAGCAAAAACTTTACGCTTTTGTAGCAAATTCATAAAACGGTTGTAGCAAAAAAAAACAATTATAGCAAGAAAAAGCTCTATCGACAGAGAACACGATGACACCAAAGAAGACGCCGCCCTACCTCTGTAGCAAGGCCGTTGTGCCCCTGTAGCGGGGCTTTGCACCATTTGTAGCAAAAACGCTATCACCAGAGAAGGTGATGTCGTACCTCTGTAGCAAGGATAACGTCGTCGCCTTAGAAGACGATTCCATACCTCTGTAGCAAGGTTGGCATGCCTTTGTAGCAAGGTTGTCGTGCCTTTGTAGCAGAGCCTCACACCGCTTGTAGCAAAAGACGCCTCCCCCTATACCTTTCGTCCGCCGTTCCTATGTAGCGAGGTCGGCATGCCTATGTAGCAAGCCCTTTGACAGCTTGTAGCAGAGCCTCGCACGGATGTAGCGGGGGCAAGGAGTAGCACCACCATCAAGGCGGGGCAGCACCACCACCGGCGCCAAGAAGACCGCCACCGCAAACCGCGCAAAGCCACCATCCACGCGAGCACAGCTCGTCGGCCAGATCTCATGCCCATGGCGGAGTACGCCCAAAGATGTGGAGGCTGGAGTCGCCGAGGTCCGCCTCGATTCTTGGTAGAGCGCCCGTGCAGCGGCGCGGGCGACAAGGCGAGGCGGCGAGGCAAGGCTGCGCGAGGTGGAGGAAGAACGGGTTCAACGGCTTGATGACGCTGCACGCGTCGCGGCGGAGAAGACGGTACTAGCTCCGGCGAGCAAGACGGCGGTGGGCCAGCATCGAGAGCGAGCAGGAGGTGGCGACGGGCGCGAAGGGAGGGGCGGAGGAGGGCGCGGGGGCTCCGGCCAGCTGGTGTGCACCGGCGGCGCTATCCAAGGTGCAGCCATGGCTAGACAGTACACGGGAGAAAAAGATTGGGGAGCGATAGACTAGCTGGCCCACCACGACGACACGCCACGTGACCCGGGGGATAGAAGTTACGGGATCCCCCGGGGGTATTGTATCGTTTTCCATCTTTTAAGTAGTAAACGGTGTAGTACGACGCATTCTTAGTTGGGAAATGATACATATCACCCGGATCGCTTCGCTCGCTTGCTCCGGAAACTACAAAGCGTACCTACCCGTCGCTTTCGTGGCGGGCTCACGGGAGCTTTCCTTATCTCTTCCCCAATTTCTCTCTCCGCTCGCTGCTTTGCTCACACCGCCTTGCTCGGCCGCCACCGCCGTCCTCGCGCCCGGTGCCGCCAGCAAGAACGCCTTCGCTCGGCCCTGTACGCGTTGCCGCTTTGCCCGATACATGCTGCCACTCAGCCCATTGAGGCTGCTAATCGCACGGGCCATGGATGAGCTTCGAGCTCTGTCGCGCTCGCTCCAACAACCTCAGACCAGCACACCCCTGCCTCCTCCTCCTCCTCCTCCTCCTCCTCCTCATTCCGTAGCCGATGTGTCCCCTCCAAGCTCCGTCGCCGGATTGACTGCCGCCGCGCAAGGATCTGTCGGGGAAGACGTTGTAGAGTCGCCGCCTTGCTCCGCCTCCGACCTCCTCCCCCTGTCGTAGCGCCTCTCTACCGACATGAGGTTGCCAATCTGAATGTTGCTGCTGTTAGGGGATATTCGGAGATGCTACCTGTGGCGGACGAATTTGCTACATACCACGTCTGGTATTGCTACCACAGTTTAGAGCGCTTGCTACTCTAGTTGGCCGGTGTCACCACTTTTGTGTATGTCTTTGCTACGAGCTTTTTCTATCTTAGCATATTATTTTTTCTATGTACTCATATATTTTCTGCTACTTTCGCACAATTTTTGCTACAACCACTCTATGGTTTTGCTACGAGGTCTTCGGCGAGAGTCTCCGGCGATGTCTCCTTTACTATATTAGAAAAAATATTTTAAATACAGCTATTTTGTGGTTTTGCTACAATAGAGTAAACATTTTGCTATATGGTCTCCGGCGAGGTCGGATCTGCTACATTAGCATAATTTTTCTACAAGGTCGTCGACGAGGTCTTCAACGAACTCTCCGACGAGGTCTAGTCCGTCTCTTCTTTTTCTGAACAGAACTGTTTTCTACTACACATAGCAAAAACGAAACTTTTTATAGCAAAAGAAAGATAAATATAGCAAAAAACGGGATTTAGACTTTTTAAAGGACACGTGGCAACAAAAGGACCCCGGGGATTTTGGGGCATTATCCCCCGCGAAGGCGTAGTACTCCCCTTCTTAGTTTCTTCCACGGTTTTGGTTACACATATCATCTACTACCTCCATTTCCTAATTATGAAATGTTCGGCAGGCTAGAATAGTCTGCCAAATATTTTATATTGTGGAACGGAACGTAGATGTAGTACCATACAAACGAGTTTGCAAGAAAAAAAGTCAGGACACACCCAAAGGAAAGGTGCAAGCACGGATTCCGAGGAAGCTTCTTCTTCCTCTACGGTCTTTACTTTTGCCTAGTACTGTGAGGCGGGCACAACTCACGATGCAGATCGTCTGCAGGGTTGCCCTGTACTGTATTTCACGCCGCTCTGAAGTTCAGGCCTCTCTGAAGTCTGAAGGAAACCGACACTCCTGGTCCAAAAGGGTACATGCAGCTTTGAGCGGCGGGCAAAAGAGAGAGAGAGAACACGCTGCAGTCTGCAGGCTGCAGCCGGAAGCTTCCCCTGCGTTTGCCTTGTGCGCGGCGTGCAGTACAGCTTGCCTGGATCAGACGGCGTATATAGGGACCTGTTTGGTTACTCGTTTTTCTGTTTCTCGTATAAAAAAATAAGAGCTTTTGGTTTCGCGTGGTGGATAGAATCTTTGCATTATACAATTCTTAAAGCGCCCCTTAGACAGGACCCTGAAAGAACGCCGAAATCGGGCGTTTTCATGGAGCCAAGTTTTTCTCGCGCTCGCGGAGAAGAAGCTGCACGTGCTCGTGCAAGGGAGGGATGGCGGGAGCTCGCAAAATCCGACGGAAGAAATTGGGGTTACTGCCCGCCGATTCGTCGCGGCTATTTACACTGCCCTTTCGCCGGCTCCAAAATCCCCGCCTCCATTTCCCCCAATTTCGAGCTCTTCCTCCAAATAATTTTCCTCACCGACGAGCAGGTAAGCGGCGCCTCCTACTCTGGCGGATCTAGCTCATATCCAGCAAGTATTCCTCCTCGGCTATGTCGGACTTGTCGTCCTCGTTAGGCGAGGTCAAGAACGTGGTAAGAAACATCTAACCCTAGCTCTCGCAGCTTAGATATGTTGCCATGTTCTAGCTCACAGTTCTAAGCTGTGAGCTGGTGTTCTAGATCTGGACCTAAGCATGTTGTTCCGTGAGAATTGCCATGTGCTATAGGTAGGATTAGTGGTATAAGTATAGTTTTTCGCCTAGAACTGAACACATTATTATTCCTGTTGTCGTAGGAGAAGGTTGCGTCCCCTGATCTAGCCACAACCTTTGTGCTGCCTCTGTGTTATGTGTCGATGCCTGATGTGGTGGCCACGAGGAAGTTGTCCATGTTATGGCCAGCATCTCTGTCCACCTTCATCCTGAATCGGGTGGTCTAGTTGATCGAGAAAGGGGGTTCAGTAGTGCAGGGATTCAAATAGCCGGACATGCGTTTGGTTGCAGATGACGTGTTCAAGTTCTATGACTGGACAGTCACTCCGAACCAGGTGTACAGCTTCGGTGACCCAGCATACCACTACATGATCTAGTACACTATATTCGTTGACATAACACCAATGAAACACCGCTCACTAGTATTACATCCCTCAGAGTGGTACAACAGAAACACAGCAGGTCCAAGACATGACTATAGTTTACAACTCGACTCTTTACAAAAGATCCGGAGAACACTCTAGGTATATAGAGAGAAAGCAACTTCTTACAAAGAAGAACAAGAAATAACAATTCACATCCATCATACTAATAAGACTAGTATCTTAACTATTTGGTTTGTAATTGCTTTTATTGCATTGCTCTACAGAAGTAGGTTTTATGGCTAGATATTGTACTCCTATCTAATCAGCAGTTTCGTCTTCACTTCAGTTGATGTATATGCTGATCTCCTTGACTTCCTTGAAGAACTTAAGCTTTTGGTGTCGATTCCTTTGAGCAGAAGTTGAGTAGACGTCGTCTTAGTTGGCTTCCGAATCTAGCAAGGGTTAATAAGGTACGGTTGAGTACGAGCGTACTCAGCAAGTTCACTAAAAATGAGTGTTTGATGCACTATCTACATCAACAGACCGTAGGTCGTAGGCTATGCAGGTTTTCTTAAACATTTCTTCAAAGGTTGCTTTTATTCTAAAAAGCTATGCCGTCAGCCTTCACAGGATTATCAGAACTTTTGTGGAGTTCCTTTTCTGCCGTGTTCATAGCTCCTTCCCGGAATAGGGAGTAACAAGTTATAGTTCTTACACTCTGCATAGGTGCGTTACTTTACCCATGAGAGATCTTAGCTTTGTTGCACATCTGAGCCGCGAAACCGTTAACACTTTCTTGGTATGAGGCCCAGACTAAGATCCAAGCCAATCACTGCCCTTCTCCGCGACCCCATATGTCTGCACAATCCTTTGGGGCTGACTACATCTCCGCTAAGCCCCCTTTTGGGAAAGCTTCAACCCTGATGAGTTTCCGAAGACTCTATGAGCCGGTTGTGCCCCTGGCAAGCTCCATAAAGGTCCGACTATAGCTTTGGCATCCGCTAACAGATAATCTAGACACCAAAATCGTGGGGCCTAAGGGTGCCCACCCATATGCTGGATCCTCGGAAGGAAACACAACGTCACATTAAGGTCGTCTTACCTACATACGAAAGGAAGAAGATCCAGATGACTTCTCCGTCCCATTCCAAATCTCATGGTTAACGCATGATATACGACGCAAGAATCACTGACGATATTGGTTGTTAAGTCCTAGATAATATGTTTCTTTACCACTGGAACTTGCATAGTAGGTTATTACCTCTTGGTAAATAACCTATAATCATATTATTATGAAAATAGTGTTTTTGGACCTTTTTTGAAATGTAGGTGATGATAACACTGGATTTTCAAAATACTTGATAGAAAATAACCAAAGGACATGATCAAGTGTGAACTTGCCTTTTGTGATTGCAAGATTATGCACTCACGGTCTTCCAGACAATAGAAGATCCAATATCTAAAATCAACATCATTGGTCCCGTAAGGACTAATGTTTAAAGAAGCAATATGCTATTATGCATAAGTAATGCTATACATTTTATAAAACTCCCAAAGTGAATTCCCAATAGTATAGGTGGTTAAACTTAGGTGATTTTTTTAAGAGTTGGTTTATTTTCAATTTTTACTTCACAAGCAAATGCATTTATAAGGAACTTAAGTTTTCACATACAAGATATAAAAACGGAGTACAAATTAATCTATAATTGAGGTTAACTACCTTCAGGTAGCTAGGATGAAAGTCTATGTGTTGAGTTGTTAAGGGTTGAAAGAACTATCATATAGTTGTTGTTTGAAGTGGCAAAAAGAATAACATTTGAAGAAATTAGTGTTTAGGTTAGATTAACCGATCTTGAAGGTTATTAGGGTTTACATTAGGGGTTTTGATGGTTACAAACGATGTTGAGTTATTATACTTTAATTGGTTATATATGTGACCAAAGTGTAATACCCCGGCATTTAGGAACCAATGAAGGGTAGAAATAGGAATCTAAGCATGTGCATGCATTCATCTGTAAAAATCTGGGTAAATTTTTTGCCAAACAAAAACCTAAAGGGATCAAAGTTTCTTTCACTATCTAGAGGTAGGAATAGCTCTTTATAGTGATTGCTATAAATTTGACCTTTAGAAATTAATGAGTTTTGGGGGAATAATTTGAAATTAAATTTTTTGGAAAAAGATTGAAAATTAGAAGTTAGTTATATTAAGTTATTTTCCAAAATGATTTGGTAACATTGTTTGATTATATTAAAGATATATTAAACAATAATAAGAATTAAGACAAGGAAATTTAAATAAGAAATGAATTCTTATTTCTATTCTTTATTCCATAACAATATTACAAAGTGAGATAGATAAAATAAATAAAAAGGAAAACATTACAGGAAGTGAATTACAAGGAAATGCAGCTTTATTAAATTATAAGAATATTATTACAAGATTCTTTACAAAAGAATAAAAAGAATATTACAATAAAGACCTAAACTACCTATCTATCTCTACACTAAATCTTGAGCATCCAGATTCTTGTTCCTACAAAAATAAGAAAATCAACTCAAAAAGGAATACGATGTTAGTTGGCTATTTTTACTCTCAGTGAAGAACAGTGTAATGCACTGTTCATATTACCTCATTGAGTAGTTAAAGGGGCAAATTTCACCAATACATAGCATCTTATCTTTCAAACAAATAGCTTCAGATCAACATAATTATCACAATAAAAGGGGCAAGTTTCACCTGAAGGGAATATGCCCGAGAGGCAATAATAAAATGGTTATTATCGTATTCCTTATTTATGATAAATATTTATTTTGCATGCTATAATTGTATTAATACGGAAACGTTAATACATGTGTGTTTAATAAACAAAAAGGAAGTTCCTAGTTATGCCTCTCTTATAAACTAGCTCGTTGATTAACATGATGATCAAAGTTTCCTGATCATGGACATTGGATGTTGTTAATAACGAGGTCACAACATTAGTGTAATGATGTGATAAACATTCATCCGAAGTATAGCATTACGATCAAAGTCATTGAGTTTATATTGCTATAACAACTTACGAAGTGATCCTAATCCTTAGACCATGAGATCATGTCAATCACTAACACCGGAAGAGTTTCTCGATGACATCAAACGTCACACCGTAACTGGGTGATTATAAAGATGGCTTCAGAACTACTAAAGTGTTATGTTGAGACCCATGGATCGAGAGTGGAATTTGGTCATCCCGACGACGGATAGCTATGCTCTGGGCCCTCTCGGTGATATCAGATTGATTAGCTTGCAAGCAAGTGATTTGATCACTAGAATGTTATATCACGGGAACGAGAAAAGAGTGCATATTGGTAACGAGATCAAACTAGGTATGGAGATACCGATGATCGAATCTCGGACATGTAATATATCATGAAACAAAGGGATTAAGATACTAGCGTAAAAGGTTCACACGATTACAGAAGTCATCGTTGAATGTGTGGGAGTCAGTATGGATCTCGTGTCCATCGATTATTGATCAGAGAAGGGTCTCGATCATGTCCGTATTATTCGCGAACCGTAGGGTGACACACTTAAGGGATACCGACACCATTCGGAGCAAATGATATGCCAGAGAAAGAAAAAGGAAAGCGCGAGAATTTATTTCACTAGACACCGAAACTGTTTCGGTTGAAATTGCTAAAACTGGTTCTGCATGTGAAATTTAAATGTTGTAAGGGGTTTTATATGAATGTTTGTTAACTAAAGTAATTAACAAAATTCTGAATAAATAAATAAAAGAGTTTTATTTAAATGAGAGCTTGCATTAAATTTGGTGTAAATTTAATGCATGTGAGTGGATTTTTGAGTGGATGCTTTTTAATGGGAGTGGAGGCTTTTCATTTTGAGTGGGAGCTCCACCCACATGAATGTGGAAGAGGTGGGGGCAGCCCCATGGCTGGGCGCCATGCCCCTTGGGTGCCCCCCTCTCCCCTATAAAAGGCCCCCTCTCCTCCTCTCAAAGTACACCTCCTCGCGAAGGATCTCTCTCCCCCCTTTAGAATTTCCCCATGGTCTCGGATCAGCGAGATACATGTTCCCGGTGGCTTTTTCTGGAAGGATTTGTTGCTTCCGCTGCTTCGCTGGAGCGAGGGCGCGGAGGTTGTCGGGGTACCCGTACGTGTGTGCGATCACGGATGCACCACTGCTTTGAGGTGCTGGACTTGATCGTGCTGGACTGGCTGGACCAGATGGACTTCATCACGATCTTGAGATCGGCAAGCGTTCGTCTACATCATCCACGAGTACAACCTCGTTAACGCTATTCGGTCTTCGAGGGTATGTATTCTATGGATGTATATCCACCCGTTGCTTGTATCTAGTAGATAGATCTTGGTACATAGATGTTCCCATCGTAGGAAATTTTTTGTTTTCTATGCTGCGAACTCTACAGTGGTATCTGAGCCGGATCTATGCGTAGATGCTTTGCACGGGTAGTACACATATGAGTATGTGGGTGATGATGATCATTTTATTGCTTCTTAGTTGTACTTTGGATATTGGTGGCATAGTGGGATGAAGCGGCCGGACAAACTTTACATGTCCTCGCACATGAGACCTGTTCCACGCTTGACATGCAACTAGTTTTGCATAAGTGGCTAGCGGGTGTCTGTCTCTCCTACTATAGTCAATATCTAATTTGCAACGAGTTGTCAACAATTTGGTTATCCTCGTTGTGCTTCATGTTCGTAGGTAAGAACGGTTCTATCTTCGAAAGCCCTAAGCCACGTAAAACTTGCAATGGATAAATTAGAGGCGTCTAGTTTAGATTGTTGCTGGGCTAGTGTTATGATATGGTGATGTTGTAAGTAGAATTATGAGATGATACTCTTACAACACACATAGCGTGTAAGTTCCATTGACCTTGGATTTACACATAAAGGTATGATAGAGATCATACCACGGTGCACATGATGGAGATCATATGCGGGAACCGTATCATTTCACTTATTAACATGAGATGTTTTGATTGCATCTTATATTGCTTGTTTGGCGTTTTATTAGCATAATAAGATGATCCCTCATTTAAATATCAAGATAAGAATGTGTTCTTCCTTTAGTATGCGCCGATTATGTTCTCGTCGCTTCAAGACATCACGTGATGATCGGGTGTACTTGAATCCACGAGCATATCTAGGGTGTAAGACAGTTACACACGCGAATACTAAGGTTCTTACTTGGCGAGCCTAGCATGTACAGACATGGCCTCGGAACACGGACCAAAAGGTTAAGCATGAGTCATATGTTTTGATATGATGACCATATGGATGCTCGCCTTTGAAGCTACACCGACTCACGTGATGATCGGACTTGGTGTAGTGGATTTGGTTCATGTAATCACCAAAAAGGCACGAGGGATGTCGTTTTTGAGTGGGAGTTCATTTCTAATTTGGATTAGTAGAACTCAATTTATCATAAATTAAATCAAAGTGAATTTGCATAATTTGTTGTAGTCATTGGCATTCGTTCACCACCTTATGCATAGTTGTAATTGAGATAATAGAACTATAGAATTCTGGATATATACTTTACGAACTGGTATCGTATTGTGTTGAGTGTCAATCTAAAGTTTAAAGTCCTATTGCAAACTTTCAGCAAAATTATATTTACTCCGTGAAATTTAATAATTGGTATTAAATCGAGAGTAACCATTCCAGTGTTAGTATCTTAAGTATCATGTTTGCCTCCATGATTCTTGATTGTTTTAATATCAAGTTTATCTAGGAGCTGAAAGAATTGTTTCAGAAACCATCATGTGTGCCAGATATAACGATATCTGAAACAATGTTTTGGTTGCAATATGATAGAGTATAATATGTGTTCTCATATAGGATGAGAATTTACAAATGTTGGAGATGCTAGACATCCTAATCATCCAAAAGGGTTTTGGAAAGTAATGTTATACTCATGATTCGCCTTTATAAGCTACAGTAGCTTGATCATGAAAGTCGTCATGATAAGGATAAATAGAAGATGTATGTAAAGTGTTTACTATACTAAAAGATTACTAAAGAATGGATTTTGAAAGAACGCCGATCATTTGATGATGGTGATCTACTTCAAAGTGCATGTGAACAGGTATTATTATTTGAATATACACACTTTGGACTATGTGTCATGTATATGGCGCCACTGTTGATGTTGATAAATTGTTTTAAAAAGGAAAAGGAAATGCTGAAAGAGAATCTATAAAATATATTTGGCAAAAAAGAAAAGATTGGAAATATCCAATTTAGGTATATGGGTGATATACATGTTATGGTTGTATTCTTTGCTTGTTAAACAATGTGGTTCTTGGGTATTGGATACCGAATTGGTTGGTATGAAATTTCATACGGAACAATGCAATTCATGAACCACAATAGCCTAAGTAACTAGAAAGAGAATATGTGATGATGTTCATCGAAAACAAACAAACCGTTGTTTGTATTTCTCGTTGACATCAAAGCTTGACTTCAAGATTTGTTTTAATAATTGTTATTTAAATCAGGTATTATGAGAACAAAGGTTGTTCAAATAATTACCATATTCCATATTAGATGGATGATTTAAAAATCTAGTTGGAGAAATCACATCCATAAAACTTAATGCTAAAATGTCGCAAGACAAATGATTGAAAGATCACTTACGAAGTGACATCGCTGTTTAAATTATATTGGAAATAAAACATGAAGAAACTCCATTTTCATGGATTTTTGGAGTCTTTGATTTGATCAAGTGACGCTTGTGAGACTTTCCTCGGGATAATTAAAACATCGTTCAAAGGCCAAAGAAGAACGAACGACTAAAATATTGGAATTTATACATATCGATGTATGTAGTCCATTATTTATAGTAAATGCGTAGTTATGGGTTTCAACTTCATATACTTTCTCTGGAAATTTGAGTGAATGTTCACTTAATGAGAATGAAGTATGAAATATTTGAAAATGTTTCAAAGACTTTCAAGATGAAGTGGAAAATCATTGTAACAAGAAAATAAATGGTTTATGATTTTATCATAAGGGATTTGTTTGAGTTACAAGTGTAACAAGAAAACAAATGAATTATGATTTTATCATAAAGGGATTTATTTGAGTTGCAAGTTTAGCAAAACACCTAGATTTACATCTCCCAAAACACAATAGGAGTATGGAGTGTTTGAGATTTGTAATGAAACCTTGTTTGACATGGTTGGATCAAAGGTGTTATTTATAAAACTGCCATTATGTTTTAAAAGATTAAAGCTTTAGAGACTACCGCTTTTACACTGAAAAGAGCTCCATCTTGATCCGTTGAAATGACACCATGGAAGTTATGGTTTGGGGTAAAACCCGAGTTGTCATTTCTTAAATTTTGGTATCCTAAACATAAGTAAGATGTTTACAACTGAAGTCGGATGAGCATGTCTTTGTAGGTTATTTCGAATAACAATTGGTAATTTCTTCATAACACCAAGGACAAAAGGGTTTGTCGCTTGAAACGTGAAGTTTCTTGGAGAAGGAATTTTTCGTAAAAGTTAAGTGGGAGGACAATAGAACTTTGATAAGGTTAACGAACCTTAGCTAAATGTGCTGAGTTAGCTTGTCGAAATCGTTCCGAAGGCTGCCATAATGCTCATAGCTTATGTGCCTCAAAGATTGTGGTCACGGAGATCTAAGTTCCTATTGAACCAAGTAGGTCGGTTAAACAATCAAATGCTAAGATTCGAGAGTAAATCATTATTGTTTTACAATGATGAACCGAATACATGCAAAGAAGCGATGATGGGCCCTGACTCCGTCAAATGGCTTGAAGCCATAAAATCCGTGATAAGTCCATACACGATAAATCCAGTTTTGAACTTGGAAGACCCTCCGGAAAGGTGTAAAAACCTATCGGTCGTATTTGGATCTATAAAGAAACATACATGGATGTTTCACATCTATGAAATAGTTGACATGTCGTAAAGTATTTTATGACAATGTTCAAGGAGTTGACTATGACAAGATTTGATCTTTCATAGCGATATTTAGTCTGGATGGATTAAAGTAGCAACCACTACATATAATTTGGTATATGGTAGATGAATAAACAAAACAAAGTTCTTCTAATAGAATGGTTACCTAGGACGTGTACATGACACGATCCAAAGGGTTTTGTTAATTCAAAGGATGCTAAAAAGGGCATGCAAACTTCAATGGTTGAAGTAAGCATCGCGGAGTTGGAATCTTCACCATAATGAAAAAGGAGTTTTTCATCAGGAGACGATGAAGATGCTTGCATTTGCAAGAAATTAAGTGGGAGCGCTAAGACATATTTCTAATACATTTTGTGGAGGACATCTTGTTGATTAGAAATGATGTATATTTTATTGACAAAGGTTAAGAATTTCATTTCGATGAAATACTTAGGCAAAACCCGAATATTTAGCATGGATGTCTATAGTGGATAGACTGTGACGCTAATATGGTTGTGCCAAACGTACATATATAAGATACTGAAGGAGTTCAATATAGAAACGACAAGAAATGGTTCTTGTCGCATGGAAAGGAATTGAATCAAGATTGAAGTGTATCGACACTTGATAAGTGAAACAAGATTCAAGTGCTTTGACACTTGATGAGTGAAATCACGAGAATGTTTTGATCAATCATACCATGATATGTACACATCCAGATATGTCCTATGCTCTAAGTGTTATGAGCATATACTAGAATGAATCATAAAATGATCATTGGACGATAGTGAGGATATTCTTATGATCTTTTGGAAGAACTAATAATATATTTGTGTAGAGGTGATAAACAATTACAAATAGTTCATTGTAAAGCGTTACATTGATACTAGTTTTGTCGCAAGATGCAAATTAAGTTTATCTTAATTTAAACTATGGGTGGCACAATGTAATGGAAAGGAGATTCCATGATGGATTTGGAAGAGTTCCAAAGTTAAGACATTGTGACGAATACTACAACAAAAGGCTAAGTATATGACTGCTATACAATGCCATGATGGATTTCGACGAATACTACAACAAAAGGAGATTCCATGATGGATTTCGACGTGTTTTAAACCCCAAGGAACTAAAGGTCTCACCGAAAGACAAAATTTATACAATGCCATCTCATTGGAGAATGAGTGATGCGTGAAGACGCAAAGACATGCAAATACACACGGACCTGAAAGCATCAGATCCGTAGATTATGTTAACCACTTGCAGTTACGTATATGCAGTTGCGTATATGGAACACCAGAAAGCTATAGGTGTTCAATACGCAAAGTTTTCAAACTAGATTATTGTCTCTAGTGCAAGTGGGAGACTGAAGGGAATATGCCCGAGAGGCAATAATAAAGTGGTTATTATCGTATTCCTTATTTATGATAAATGTTTATTTTTCATGCTATAATTGTATTAATACGGAAACGTTAATACATGTGTGTTTAATAAACAAAAAGGAAGTTCCTAGTTATGCCTCTCTTATAAACTAGCTCGTTGATTAACATGATGATCAAAGTTTCCTGATCATGGACATTGGATGTTGTTAATAACGAGGTCACAACATTAGTGTAATGATGTGATGAACATTCATCCGAAGTATAGCATTACGATCAAATTCATTGAGTTTATATTGCTATAACAACTTACGAAGTGATCCTAATCCTTAGACCATGAGATCATGTCAATCACTAACACCGGAAGAGTTTCTCGCTGACATCAAACGTCACACCATAACTGGGTGATTATAAAGATGGCTTCAGAACTACTAAAGTGTTATGTTGAGACCCATGGATAGAGAGTGGAATTTTTTCATCCCGATGACGGATATATATGCTCTGGGCCCTCTCGGTGATATCACATTGATTTGCTTGCAAGCAAGTGATTTGATCACTAGAATGTTATATCACGGGAACGAGAAAAGAGTGCATGTCGGTGACGAGATCAAACTAGGTATGGAGATACTGATGATCGAATCTCAGACATGTAATATATTGTGAAACAAAGGGATTAAGATACTAGCGTAAAAGGTTCACACGATCACTGAAGTCATCGTTGAATGTGTGGGAGTCAGTATGGATCTCTAGGTCCCGCTACTGATTATTGATCGGAGAAGGGTCTCGATCATGTCCGCATTATTCGCGAACCGTAGGGTGACACACTTAAGGGATACCGACACCATTCGGAGCAAATGATATGCCAGAGAAAGAAAAAGGAAAGCGCAGGAATTTATTTCACTAGACACCGAAACTGTTTCGGTTGAAATTGCTGAAACTGGTTCTGCATGTGAAATTGAAATGTTGTAAGGGGTTTTATGTGAATGTTTGTTAATTAAAGTAATTAACAAAATTCTGAATAAATAAATAAAAGAGTTTTATTTAAATGAGAGCTTGCATTAAATTTGGTGGAAATTTAATGCATGTGAGTGGATTTTTGAGAGGAGGCTTTTTAATGGGAGTGGAGGCTTTTCATTTTGAGTGGGAGCTCCACCCACATGGATGTGGAAGAGGTGGGGGAAGCCCCATGGCTGGGCGCCATGCCCCTTGGGTGCCCCCCTCTCCCCTATAAAAGGCCCCCCTCTCCTCCTCTCAAAGTACACCTCCTCGCGAAGGATCTCTCTCCCCCCTTTAGAATTTCCCCATGGTTTCGGATCAGCAAGATACATGTTCCCGGTGGCTTTTTTTGGAAGGATTTTTTGTTTCCGCTGCTTCGCTGGAGCGAGGGCACGGAGGTTGTCGGGGTACCCGTACGTGTGTGCGATCACAGATGCACCACTACTTTGAGGTGCTGGACTTGATCGTCTTTGGACCAATGGACGGATGGACTTCATCACGATCTTGAGATCGGCAAGCGTTCGTCTACATCATCCACGAGTACAACCTCGTTAAAGCTATTCGGTCTTCGAGGGTATGTATTCTATGGATGTATATCCACCCGTTGCTTGTATCTAGTAGATAGATCTTGGTACATAGATGTTCCCATCGTAGGAAATTTTTTGTTTTCTATGCTGCGAACCCTACATCACCAGGGCAGTAACTAGCAAAAGGATGGAAGTGAAAACAAATTCACTTGATCCGATCCAAACTATCTCAAACAGTAAAGCAACTCAGTCAACTAACCGCATGTTATGTGATGTCGACATAGCAGCAGCAACACAAGCAGTCAAAAGGAAACACTCAACCGTAGCACATTTACTAGTCATCTCACTCTATTGTCACATTCTCAAGCACATAGCCAAGAACACATTGAGCCTTCCAAATTCCCAACAAATCCATCAGCCAAGATACACAACAAATCATTCAATCATCCACAAGATGGTGACTTAAGGAGGGGGTGGTGCAGGTGGATAGCAAAGCCAAGTACAAGATCACAGGAGCTAGGAGGAGCAGGATTAGTACCAGAGGGTGTAGAATAAGATCCTGGAGGTGATCAAGCCAGCAAGACCAAGACAACAAGACCAATTAGTAACACAACATCATCACCAACAAGCAAGTTGTGTGGTGAGTCCATATAAAACCATCACATGATAAATTTATCTTAAACTATCAGATCATGTGTTGTTTCATATAGAATCTTCTCAGAAAAACACCCAAGTGGGGTGTATCCATCACAGAAGAAATTAAACAAAGCCAACCATCAATCCTTCCAAACCATACCAAGATCTTAACTTGTGCATCACTGATCTTGGATAATAATCCCTATTGTCCCAATCAGATATACAAGAAGCCTTAAAGAAATAATTATGGGCACATCTTTTGAAATAGTAGCACCTCAGAAATTATTTCATCATAAGAATGCATCTCAAACAGTAAGGATCTGTCATATGGTCATTCCAAGGGATTGTCAAATTAATTCCCTAGCTCTATAGTAATTATACTTGGGATGATCCGTCATAGATTACTGAACAATGGAGGCAGCAGATAAAAACAAGTGTTTTTACCTAGCCATGCCACAGACCAGCATCACAGGCCAAAGGAAAACCATAGGCATCATGGACTAATATAATCAGTAGAGATTTTCATCTTTTAATAACACCAGGCCACTCTAGAACACAGATAGAAAAAGCCCAGTACCAGAATAAACTTTTGTGTACCATTCCAAGGAAGGTGTCACAAAGAGTTATTCTAACCAAGCAAATCCTACACAGATATTTCACCATCAAACTTTTGTAGAGAGATATTAAATCATATTCCTAATTAGGAATCATATTGCTTTGCATAAAGGAACCATCACCAGAGGCATCAATAGTAATTGCCAGGAAGCCAAATACATGTTCCAGTACTGAAACTAGCTAACCATTACCAACAACTAGACATTAGACTAGATCAGAACCACCACATCATCATTTGTGCAATGACAACATTCAATATCAGATAAAATTTTACTAACAGAGCCACTAGCAATTCCAAAATTCATCAGTAGACCATAATTCAGCATAGTATAACCACCACAACTAATCCTAAATAGTTCATTATCTCGAATGATCAACACAAAAGGGGTAACACCCTAATAGCACAGATGAACCCTAATTAGGGAATTCCTCACTGTAAACACATAGAGGATAGCAAGAGAGGCAGTAGGAGAATAAGAAGGGGAGCAGAAGAAATTACCCGAGGTCCTCGCTGGAGTTTAGAAGAGTAAACAGATCAGCCGACGAGCGCACACGGCGACACAAGGAGCACCCGAGGGCGCTGCAACCCGCGCCAAGCCATGGCACGACGTCCATAGCTACACAAGCAGCTTAGCAACACCATAGAGCCACCATGAGCACATCACAACACCACTAGGAGCGGCGGAGTACACATAGCCGGTGGAGCACCAAACCCTAGGGTTTGTGTTGGTGACATTCTAGCCATGAGAGAGGTCTAGAGACGAATCGAACATGACCAATCGGTGGAGTGGCGTCAACTACCTCGACGACGGCCGGAGAGGCCTAGATCGGCCGAAATCGAGCGGCGACAGCAACGTCAACACCACGTCACCGCGGGACGAGAACGAGAGAGGAAAGAACGCGAGTGATGAAAGAGAAGAGGGTGCGTACTAAGCCGGTATGGTCCAGTAACACTCTGGTGAGTGGGTTTACCAGCCTAGATGGGCCAGGTCAACGCTGGGCCAGCCTAATGGGATAGGTCCAGATTTCAAATAGAAAATCTAAAATAATTTAATAAAAGGCCAAAATACCACTAGGACTTAATAAGTCCTAAGCAATAAAATAAAAATCCTAAAAATACAAATAATATAGCTATAAGTTCATAAAAATATAAACTACCCAATAAAATTAAGAATTCTATTTTTAATAGAATAAATTTAGGTTAAAGATTTTTAGAATATATATTCCTTATGGATTTTATAAAATACCTATAAATAAATAAAATTTACTTTTTATCGTTCTTAATTAGTGTAGTATTTTATAAAAAATACTAGATTGCTATTTAAGATAGCGAAATAATATCTTATAAATTAAAACCCTTATTCTTAGAAAGAATATTAAGAAAATAAAAATAGGAGTTAAAAATAAATAAAAATCAATTTTAAGCTCTTCTATTAATATATTATATTACAAAAATATTAAATATAATATTTGTAATAATGTTAAGAATTATTCTTTAAACAACTTTCTTTATTACATAAAGAAATTTAAAAAATTAATATAATGGGTAAAACACACAAAGAAGATAAATAATAAATGATGCATTGCATTACTATGCATATTCATTTTTCTTCTTTAAATATTGTCCTTACCGGGCAATAACGGTGTTCTGTAGAAATAGAAGCTCAAGGTCGAGTGCAAGCATCCGACTTCACTACCTTGCAATCACAAGGCAAGTTCATCACTTGCTCATGTACTTTGATGAGTCTTTATCAAAGTAATTGCAAAATTGTGTGTTATCATTTATGTTCTGACAAAATAAAATATTATTTTCCCAAACAAATAAGATGAATTTATCATCCTAAGTGATGGTAAAGATGAGATGAGCAGTGGAACTTATGTTTCTAGTTGCAATGAGATTCATAACATAGGAATTAATAACCCATGACATTAGTGATTCTAGCGCCGTATATTACGCGTTAACCATGAGATTTGAAATGGGACGGAGAAGTCAGCTGGATCTTCTTCCTTTCATATGTAGGCAAGAAGACCTTAACGTGACGCTATGATTCCTTGTTCGGATCCAGCATATGGGTGGGCACCCTTATGCCCCACGATTTTGGTGTCTAGATTATCTGTGAGCGGCTGCCGGAGGTATAGTCAGACCTTTATGGAGCTTGCCAGGGTCATAACCGGCTCATAGAGTCTTCGGGAACTCATTAGGGTTGTAGCTTGCCCGAAAGGGGGCTCAACAAAGATGTAGCTCGGCCCGAAGGATCGTTTAGCCATATGGGGTCGCAGTGAGGAATAGTGATTGGCTTGGATCACCTACTGGCCCCGACATCACGGAATTGTTGACCGGAAAGTACGCCCGGTTGTGCAACAAGGAGTTGATCTCTCATGGGTAAAGCAACGCACCTCTGCAGAGTGTAAGAACTGAGTTTAAATTTTCCAAATTTTCTAAAGCTCCTTGTGAAAATAGTTTGCCTAATGAATATTTTACGATGGGACAACTTGCTTCTACTGATCCAGTTTATGACCTTGGACCTCTTTTTGGTGATTGTAAGTATGCTCATTCCGATGATAAAGTTGTTGCCAGTGACAGTTATATTGTAAACTTTATTCAAAGTGCTACTGAAAGTTATTATGAGAAAGGGAAACATGGTTTATGCATCTCAATAATGTTAAGTTTCCCCGTTTTATGTTGAAAGCTTTGAAGCTGCATTTGTTTTGTCTTCCTATGCTAGTGCCTTTTTGTTTTAACAATTTGTTTTCTCATGATACCCCCATGCATAGGAAGTGGGTGAGACTCAAATGTGTTGGTTATTTGCTTCTTGATGCTCTCTTTCACTCCAGATATATATCTCCTATGTGAGCATCATTGAAGATATCAAGCCTAACTTAAAGGAAATCAAGAAAAGTAATTCTTGGGAGATAACCCAATAGTTTTGCCGAGTCTTGAAAGTTATTACCTCAGTAATAAACACTCCTTATCCTTTTTGTTTTGGTTTTTGTGTCAAGTTCAACTACTTTTGAGAAGTGGAGGAGTTGTGAAAAGTGGCCGTCCTGGGACAGATTTTTGTGCTGCATCGTAAAAATTCGTGAAGGAGTTCAGTACTTCGGATGGAGCTGTATTTTTCTGTTCTTGTTATCCAAGTTGTTACCCAACTTTCATTAGTTTTGCACTTTTTGATTTGAGCAACAGAAGGTTTTCGAAAAAATCAATCTTTACCTGCTGGTCTGTTTTGACGGATTTCTGCCATCATTTGCATTTGCCTCTTATAGAAGCCTTTGTTTTGTTGGATTCCAGTTGAAGTGAGAACCTAAAGGTTTGTTGTTTTTGCTTATACTAATGTTGCCATTAAGGTTTGTGTAATGCCTTGCATGAAATAAATATCCAGGAGAAGGAGGAAAGGAGTCTGCAGAGTTCGTCTTTGAATAGGTAAAAGTGGTGAAAACAGAAGGTTCGTGAAGACCCAATATTTTTATATTTTTGATGTTTTTATTACATAAGGAAGGTTACGAGACAGAACAGAGGAGGAAACGAAGCCCGGGGTGGACACACCCACCCCAGGCGCGGGTCCCAGTTGGCCGCGCCTGGAGGGGGTGTGAGCCCCACGAGCTCCGTCTCCGCCTCGTTTTCATACCAGTACCTTCCTTATGCATTGAAACTTCATAATATATAACCCCCCCGGATCCCCCGAGGTTCGTGCATCGTGTTCTCGTCGTGTTTTCGTTTCGATCTGTTTCTGTAAGGAAATCTTCTCAATCTTAGAGCACCATGGTCTCCGCCAACGACAAAGGCAAAAGGCCCGAGGAAGATGACCCTCAAAACCCCAAGGAGGAGGAGATTTTGGTTGGGGATGAAGAAGACATGGAGGAGGACGAGCATCTGGACACCCGCACTACCGTTGCAAGCATTGGAGTGGTGGCAAAACCTACCAAGCTTAGGAGGACAGCACAGATGTCTGCAGGAGGGAAACCTCCACGTCTTATCTTTGTTCCACGGTCACCTCCTCCACGTACCAAGAATGCCTTCCATACTCTTATACATGAGCATCAATACCAACAGGTGCTGTCACATCCCAAGATTTTCCAAATCTTGTAATGTGAAAATAATTGAATAAAATAAAACTTTGTTTGATTTTCAGAGCCAGAAGAAACTTTTTGAATTCAATTGGAACTTCAAACCCATTTGAATTAAAATAAACCTAAAGGGATTTAAAAAAATATAAACATTTAATAAAAGGAATAATAAAAACATTTGGAAATATTATTTTTAAACAATTAAATGAAAAGATTTGTTTTTTCAAATGAAATAGAAGTTTATAAATAAAGAATATTTTATAAAGACAAATTAAACCTTGGCCAAGCTTTGGGAATTAAAACATTTTATTTAAATAAAATAGCAAAAGTTTATTTAAAAATAATAAAGGATTGCTTAATAAAATAATAAGGAATTAATATCCAAACTTTATTTAAATAAAAGGTTTTACCAATTTAATTAGAACCTCAAAACTTATTAAATTATTTAAAATAAGTTTTCCAAATATTTGATATTTACAACTAAAACCTACTAAAGTGTTTTGGCTTTATTTTAGATTCAAAATAAATATCTCAAATAAAATAAATCCTATTTGAAATAATAATGAAAGTCTATTATATTTAATTAATAATGGACCCTAAAATAAAAGGTTATTTTCTTTTAAACAAGTTTTCCAAATATTCTTTATTTCCAAATAAACTACTGATTAGTTTTGAAAGTATTTGGATTTCAAATGAAGATTTTATTAAATAAACCAAACCCTATTTTATTAATAAACCATGGTCCAATTTATTTAATTATAAATGGAACCTTTAACAAAATTGTTATTTATTTTAAACAAGCTTTCTAAATATACCTTATTTCAAATACAACCCACTATTTTGGTTTTGGAAAATATATGGATTTAAATAGAGTTTGAAATAAATCAAATCCTAATTTGATTAATTAGCAATGGACAATTATTTAATTAATAATAGACTTTATTATTTAAAAATTATGAATTTTAGATTTAGGTTCAGGCTACTGAACAGAACCAAGTCAAACTTCCAAAGTTTTGGTGTTGGTTTGAATTGAATTGAAACTTGTTTGTTTGTTTGAAAACCAAAACAGGAAAATAGAAATAGAAAAAGAAAAGGAATCGAAATGTAAAAAATAATAAAGAGGCGACCCAACCCGAAGCCCAACAAGGCCAAGCCAGCCAGTTTTCCTCCCAAGAAAGCGGTTCACACCCAAGATTCGACCCCTTGAGAGGCGTGGTGGACCCTTCGCTCACTTCTTTCCCCACTGACTACTGGACCCATTTTCCCTGTTCATCCTCCCCACCCCGCGATTGGTTCTTATTTCCCCACGTCGCCGTTGCTGCCTCTAAATTACTCGCATCAATTCGAGTAAATGACTGAGTGAATTCTCCTGGTAACCTCACTCATTTAATCGCCAGTGTCTCCGCCTCCTTTCCCCTCCGTTTCCTTCCCCAAGCACGCCTCCAGGCCGCCACAATTTCTCCTCGACTGCCCTGTCTCCGACGACGCTCCGACGCCGATTCCGGCAGCCCCTCGCCACCCCTTGCCTCCCCGACCATGCTCCTGTGATCCCCACCTTCTGGCGATCATCCCCGTAGCGCCAGCTCGCCCCCGAGCGCTCCAGAACGTCGGCAACAACTCCACCTATACGCCGCCGTCGTCTGCTACCTTTCCGGCGAGTCCTCCAGGTACTATCTGACCACCCCCTTTCCTCTCGATGATGCATACATGACTACCGACCACATGCGCAGCTAACGCAGCCCCTAACTTTTCTTAGCGTGGTCCTAAACGTCGCCAACGACGACAACCTGAGAGCACCGTCGCCCGCAGCTTCTCCGACGAGCAATTAGCAGCAACCCCTTGCGCCCCTCGAGTAGCCGACCCCACCTCGAGCATCAGCAGGTCTCTACGAGCCTGGTAAGCCTTGCCAGCCTCTCCCTCGCTTCTGCGCCGCTGCTCCGTCGCTAGCGTCGCCGCCGCTGCTAAGCGCCGCCAGTAGGTCGAGGCCATCTCCGGGTTAGATGCGGATCGTAGGGCAATGCGTAATCACTTAACGCGAAGGGGTATGCGTTCAGGGTCGCACGACCGGACTTGATCCAACGCGCCAGAATAGTCAATCCGAGCGAAGCGGTACTGGCAAATGAAAATAGGACGCGTGGCACCAGGAGAGTTAAAAATAGGATTTGAAATCAGATTGAAATGCCATTTTGAAAACCCTATAACTTTCAAACCACACGTCCAAATTTTACAAATTTTATATCAATGAAATCAGTAGAACAAGCCCTAGACAACCATGCCCTTAGTTTAGTAAATAGTATCTGTTATCTTGTTTGAATTTGCAGAAACTTTTGTATGCTTATTTAGAGTATAAAAATTGTTTAAAAATGATTTTTGGATTAAGACCTTTGCAAAATGGTTTGTTGTGACCTTACTGACTCTAGGAACCAACCCTTGGTGTTAAAAATGATTTTGGTAAAATTTAGGTTGAATTATTTGACTTAGCCAATTTCTAGCCAAATAAAATTATTGATTTTATTATGAAAATGTTTATGGAAAGGAAACTTTGAGAAAATGGTTTGGACCAAACCTACTGACCCAAAAACACCAAGCTTTGCAATAGAAACTCATTTGGTGAACAACTTAAGAGTTTTGCCTTAATAAAAACATTTTTCACCACATGAAATGATGAATGGATTTAAAAATAGTTTTTGGACAAAAACCCTCTTGCTAATGACTTTGACACTTTGGTAAATGACCAATTTGGATCTTACAAAGTTTAGAAACCCCATAGAGACCCTTTGCAAAATAAAACTATCTTGTGCATACTCCCATGCATGAATTGGTTTCCATTGTCTTGTGTGTGTGTGGAATTTGTTTGAGTGATTATTGGTTTGGAATGTAAATTGAATTAGTGTTTGCTTGATTGACTTGTAGTGAAGTGTGAGACTAGCAAGATCAAGGAGTGAACCACCATTCACTACCAAAAAGGCAAGTGATGCTTCATACTTTTGTCCCATTACTTTCCCTATGCATTAGTGATTTTGCTAAGTAAAACTTGCATGGATTTTGCTAAGTATGAACCTTGCTATAGGAAAACCTAGTAGATGAATCCTTAGTAGGATATCCTAAGTTAAGATTCCTATTACAATCAAGCTTAGCCTAGCTAATAGAAAACATGGGTGGAATATATATTCATACTATGGAAAAATATTCTAAGTCTGAGGACTTAGGTTTTGTTTAATAAAACAACTAAGTTAATGAATCACCTGGGTGGAAATGGAAGGATTGGGTTATGTTGAGTGGTTACAAAAGACCATGGACCTGGCTTGTGTATCTCACTTGTGGATGGCCACCCAGGAAACAAAGGGATTTGAGATGTCAAATGTTGAGAAGCTTCAAGTGCAACCACTTGGCAATATGGGCTCTGCCATGATCATATAGGTTGCAAGAACTTAGCCATATGGACAGTGGGTGGTAGTGTTTGATAGGTTGGAACGCGTCCATTTTGGTCTAAGGGAAAGCTTCTGAAAGATTTTGTCTTGGGAAACCAAGTCTTGTGGGTAAAGTGCACCACCTGTGCAGAGTGAAAAATCTAAGTACTTAGCCATGTCCCTGGTAAAGGACAAATTGAGCATCAAGACATGGAAGCAATCAAGAATCTCATCATTCAAATTTCTAAAGTTAAAACTTGTGGATTGAACAAGGGTTGTTTGAATTCTTCAATCATTGATGGAGAGATGGCTTGGTACAAGGATCTTGAAATCTTTGATTGAGGGAAATGATTTTGTCAAGCAAAAACTTAGTATTTTCAAAATGATAAGAAAAATCTATTTTGAGCAATGCAAGCCTCAACTCCACTTAGCCAAATGCATTTAGATGATAGACTCCACTATACTACCATAGTATCACTTGCCAATACAATTCAAATGTATTGACCCTTTGTGGCTGTAACTTGCATGTTGCAGGTTTGATTGATTTTAGTGAAGATTGATTGTTTAGGATTACAAAGTCTACAACCAACATCTGCCTGTGGAACTTTGAAGATGAAGGACCACTTGACCATAGTTATTCCGCTGCAATGTAATGTAATAGCCAAATGAGCTATGGTTGATGTAATGAACTTATGTTATTCCTGGTTATAAAGTTATATTATGACCTTTGTTTCTTGATATTACATCTTAACTGTGGATGCTAGCTATTGATCCAGGGACTAGCATTGTAAAACACAGGAGGACTCTACCTTATTAGGTTGGGACCCTTACAGGTGCCCAAAGGGAACTTGCCCTCGATGTGGGATTTGCCTCGTTCTAACCATGCAGGGGAGGAACACACTAAGAAGGAAGAGTGGGGAAAGAATAGCAAGGATCGGGGCTCTTGGTCCGCTATGATCATGAACCACATTGAGCAAAATTCGGAGTTGATTCATACTCTGACCTTCGAGATTGAGGATTTGAGGAAACTGATTGAGGAGCTTATCAAGAGAACACCACCACCGAAGGAGTAGTTCGTCATTAGGTTTGGCATCCCCTTGGCTTGTTTCAAGCTTGGGGGAGTGCCGCGGTATCACACCATTATCTTTTATATTTTACCTTTTTAGATTCATATCTTTTGTAGAGGTTATCTTATAGGTTGGTTTGCAGGTGGAAGTATCTCTCCTTTAGTTGATTATCTATGTATCCCTTGGTGTGAGTGACTTTATGGAATATTAATGAGAAGTTTCATCTTTTACTTTTTGCACTTCTTATTTTAGTTTGCAATCTCTATTATATGATTGATCTTGTTGATCAGTATTGGCATCACTTTGGGAGCATCAAGTAAATCTAAATTGGTTTTGGCAAACCGAGCTCTGGTCAGTAGCAACACTTTTTGAGGTTTGAAAGAAAAGGAGAAATAGCTTACAGGTATTTTGTATCATTTATTTTATTTCTTGATTGTCTCATAAGCTTAGTATTCTTTATTTAATATCTTTTTTATCTTCAAGGAAGATTGCATGTTTGGATTTATCACTTGTAGGTTTGCTTGTTTCCTACAACTCTTTTGCTTGCTACCCAGTCTTGCTAGCCAAAAACCTGTTTTGAGAAGACATACTTCTCATGCATCCAACCCCTTTGAACCAAACCTGTGCCATTTGTGTCCACCATATCTACCTATTAGCAATATTGCCATTCCAAGCAAATTCTCAAGCTTCATCTATCTTTCGAATTAAGAAGTATTTGGTTATGTGAAAACTAGTTAGTAAAGCTCTCACGAACTTGATGGCACACCTTATTTCCTTGCCCCTAATAGACTTGAACCATTGTGTCATCGAAGTTGTATATGCTTGCATTTATACGTTGGGATTAACAGAACCGTGCTGTCACGGGGAACGCTTTCAACACTTATGGATACATATCCAGTTGATATCATGCTCTTTTGTTTGCGGATGTCGTCGGTGTGAAATAAAAAGGGAGCTTGTAAGTCCATGGAGTTATGTATGTGTGTTAGAGAAACGCCTGGGCTGCTAGCCTAAGCCATGCCTAATCATGGTGGAAACTTGCAACATCACCATAATGAGCATTTTGTGAAGCAGCCTCATTAAAAAGCTATGCACATAATAAATAAAAATATCGCTGAGATGCTCATTGTCTGCTTGCCTTGTCATTTTGGTTATGGGATAGCTCATGTATCATGTGCAAGGGGTACCCCATTGGCGGTTATTTATGATACACATGTACTTACAATGACAAGAACTTACTAGTGACTAAAGTTGAGTAGCATGAGGAGTGGCCCTCGTACTCAAGGGACATGATATTGCCAACTTATATTTCGTCAAGCATATACTCCATCCTTGTTTACTTTAACCTTAATCGTATCAAGATGCCTATGATAGGGGCATTGAGGGCTCAAAGCTAGTAAGTACCATAATCTTTTGGAAGCTCTTTTTGACTTGAAATCCCTGCTTCCCTCTATGAAGGGACCTTGTTCTACTTCTAAGTTGAGTCAGTAAACCTACTTCCTCTCTATCTCCAGCATGCATTTGAGTTGTTGTGTTGCAAGCATTCATATGGTGATTTATTCAATCATGTTCTTTATCTTCCTTGTTTGCACAAGACTCTTATCTATTGAGTATTACTTTGAAAGCCATCATTGTGAAAAACCTTTTTGAGTAAAAAGTGCTCCTGTTTTTGAAGACTTCTACAAAAGCTTTTTGTGAAACTGTTTTTCAGCTATTCTATGACCAAGAACAAGAGTTTGTCAGTTCCAATTATGATTTATCTTTATGCATCTCGATTGTGACTCCTATACTTGTTGCAAGCTAAGTTATATAATGGTGAGTTGATTTCTTCTATGAGTTGTGTAATGGTAAGTGTAATGCTTCTCGTCCGTATTCTTTTATCGAGACTTCACTCTATAAACCTGTGGACATGTTTACTGAGCTCAGTTTTCGCCTGGGGACAAGCGAAGGTCTAATATTGGGGGGAGTTGATACGTCCAATTTGCATCACCATTCTATATCATAATTTGCCTCTATTAATTGATATATGTCTTATTATGAGGTGTTACTAATGTCTTTTCCTCTGTTTTTGCATGTTAGATGATTCTTGGAGGATGAACTGCTGGAGTCAGGTTTCTGATGGAAAAAGAGGTGTTTTATGCAATTTCGTGAAGATCAGAAAAGACCAGAAAAATATTGGAAAATTATATTTTCCCAGAAGACGAAGGAAGTCAGAAGGGGAGGCGTAGCTGGGCCACAGGGGGCCCACACCCCTAGGCGCGGGTCCCCCTAGGCCGCGCCTAGGGTAGGTGTGGCCCACCTGGCCGGCCTCTAACTCTGCCCTCTTGCCTATATATTCCTCTCGGAACCCTAATACCAGGGGAGCGACCACAGAAAAATTCCACAAAAAACACCGAGAGAGAAAGAGATCTCTGGCAGACAGATTTCTGACGGGGAAATTACGTCCCGGAGAGGGGAGATCGTCTCCATCAACACTGTCATCAAGCAAGGCTTCATCGAGATCATCATCCACACCATAATCTCCACCAGCACCATCATCACCACTCCATCCCGTTGTAACAATTGTGTTGAATACTTGCATAGATCTTAGGGCAAACTTTCCCGGTGTTCATTACTATTGTAGTTGATACTTGTGAGTGGAACCATTGGATTATTGTTTATGTTCAGATTTTTATCCATCACCATATCATCTTTGATCTTGATCCATATGATGTCTTGTGAGTAGTTCGTTTAGTTCTTGAGGACATGGGAGAAGTCATGTTGTTAGTAGTGGATTTGTGTTGAGATATTATTCAATGGTTTAGTATTTAAGTTGTGGTGCTATGCTTCTAGTGGTGTCATGTGAACGTCGAATACATGATACTTTACCATTTATGGGCATAGGGGAATGCATTTTGTATTCGGCTACTAATTGTGGGGTTGCCAGAGTGACAGAAACCCGAACCCCCGTTAGGACACCTTTACATAAGGGAGTGTAGGATCTCAGAGTTTAAGGCTGTGGTTAGGTTTTTATCTTAATTGCTTTCCTGTAGTTGCGGATGCTTGCAGGGGGCTTAATCACAAGTGTGTATTAGTCCAAATAAGGTCGGTACATTAGCACATGTTCACCCACACAACACTTACAACACCAAAGAAGAGTACTTAGCTATTTGAAGCGAAAGCACTTGACAGAATTCCCATGTGTCCTCGAGAATGTTTGGTCCTTATAAGTATTTCCACCAACTTGTCCTTTATCAGAAAACCCCTAAAAATCTGTTTGCTAAGTATTTACAGAGATTTCCTGCTCCTTACCACTAGTCAACACCTTCTGCTCCTCGTTGGGATCGACACTCCTATTTATCGAAAGTACTACGATACAACCCCTATACTTGTGGGTCATCAAGGCACGATGAGTTCTTTCTTGGGATCGGCCATTGAGCCGATTACTCTGCTCGATGGTATGTGGTGTCACTTCCGAGCCAACACATGATGTTGGGTGCAAATATATGATGGTGATGGTTCAATGATGTTGTCATTAATAAACTTAGGATTTTCCTAGGATACATGAGATACTACTAAGTGCCATGCTTCAGTTTGGATGAATATTCATCCCCAGCATATGTTAATTGGTGATATACACATTGTGTTGAATTTGAGTGACTAAAGTCTAGTGGCTTGATTATTTCACTTACGATTTTGAAGAAGAACTGAACAGTGTGATACTTGAATCAAAAGGATTCCTAAGTAGTTGACTAGGAAAATGATTTATATTCCTATTGGAATTTTTGGTAGTGGTGGTTTTGGTTAATGGCTTTGTGACTTCTGTAATTCACTATTGTGGTGTTTACCTAGAAGTGTATATTCCATTACCGGAAGAATTTGCTATTCCTATTAGCTGGATGTGCTATGTTCATATATGAAATATATTTGGTGAACTGAACATATGGTTTAGTGATGATCTTGGTCCCCTCTTGAATTTAATTGCATCACTTTAAATGTTTCCTAGCAAAAGATGACTAGGGAAATGATTTGGACTCTTCTTTAGTTGCTTGTAGATGGTTTTGAATAAGCTAATGATGATCAGATCATGCACATGCATGATTTTGGACAGATATGAATTGGAATATGCAAAGTAGATTCTCTTTATCTACTTAATTTCTTGATATATAGATAAATGATTCCTAGATCAAATTCTCTAGCAAAATTATTTGAAGAGCTTCTTAAGGATTATAGATACCATAGTGTTGTGCTTGGCCCTTTACACATCTGATCTGTTGTAGCTTTGCTTAATAAGATTCTATTTGTGCCATTTTAAAATTAGTGGATTCTACTATTTGGAATATGCCACCGTGGTGCCTCATTAGAGTGTGCACAGTGGTGATCCCATGGTGGTATGATCTGCTGCCTTTGCCCTGCCAATGATGCAAAAGACTGAGGCCTTTTTTCTTACTAAGAACAGATATTAAGGTTTGCCTTTTCAATTCTCTGTGATTAGTTTTGCATAGCAGCTCTATGCAAGTCTAAGAGAAAATATTACTTATCATCCTCCTAGACCAGATCTGGTTGAAGGGTAGTTGTAATCATTTATCGTGGATGCATTTCCCCTTATCTACCCCTGATCCTGGTGATGCAAGCTATTAAGAACAGACGCTACATGATTTGGCAGTTGTGTACTGTATCTTGGCTTCTTAATTTACTGGTTGTTAACTCGAAGATCTGCTAATTTGTATCTACTCATTGTGGTACTTTTGTCTTGCCCTTGATCAGCTACATCTTGTTCTTCTATTTTTGTTACTCCTCCTCCTTGCTGAACCTGCTACTGGTAAAATTTCTCCCATTGCCTCCTCTTCCTTGGGTTGCTATCCTGCTCCCCATGATGTGTACATACTAGCTGGTTTTGTGATGGTATCTGGTGATGAGCATGAACAGATGATGTTCTTGCAATTTTGGTGATGGTGTGATGATAGATAGGTAAAATAAGAGGTGTTCTTGAGTAATGTAGAGATGGTGTGGATGTGGTTCGATGATGAAGTGATGTAGCCGGACTTTCTTGCTACGGTTTAGGTCAAAGATAACTCTCTTTTGTACCCCCTGTGAAATGCATGATGTGGTGACAACACACACGCATGCAGTTATGTGTGTGTGCTACTTGCCTACTTGTTTGCTCTGTTGTCGATCAAATCAAAGAATACATGATATTTGTCGTGAGGTTAGCATTTGCCTTTTACTTGCCTTTGGTGAAAATTTCCCTTAGCCAATGATGTTGTACTGAGGTCATTTGATATAATAAGAACAAATTCTACACTTGTTCCATTTATAAACACTCTATGATGAGCTTAAGCATATCATTAGTATGCTAAATCTTAGAGTAAGCTAATACACCAGCCCCCTTTTCATTTTATTACTTTTTTCATGTTGGATTTGTTTGTAGGTATAAAATAGGACGAGAAGATAGAGAATCTTAGATTAGGAAATGGTTAGGAATTAGTTTAGGACTCATTTTTTATTGATCCTTATTGTAATCTTTCATTGTTTATTTAAACATTTGTAAAACATTAATAATATTTGCAGTATTGTAATAAAGTTACTATTTCCTGATGTAATCTTTATTAATTATCCTTTTGTAATTAATTTATTTACCTATAAAAAACAATGTAATATAGTCTGTTTTAAATAATAAAGGTAATGTTTTCCTTTACTTGTAATTTTGTACATTTCTTTTATTCCCTTATTGTAAGGGCAATGTAATGTTTATATTTTTAGTTCTTTTGTAATTTTAGACTTATAAATATGGAATCTTATTCATAAATAAGAATTCAATTCTTATTCCTTCTTTTATAATTCAAACATATTAGTTGAATACTCAAACTTTGAAATGTTTTAGCTAAAAAAGAATTCAACAAATGTCATGTCAAAATCCATCGCACCTGCCCTGATGTTTCCATCAAAACAAGAGAGATCTCGATCCTTCTATAGATTCTTTAGTTTTGCGCGAAAATTCCCCAGATTTTATTATGCATGAATGCAATGCACAAACATGTGTCATGCCTATTTCTAAGTGCTAATTCCTGGGATGTTACAACAACCACATGAGGCACTGGAGAGTGTGTTGGATTCGGGTGCTGATGATCAATAGGCTTGAGAAGGTGTGCTGGGTTGAGGAGACCTCTGCTATCATGATAGACGATGAAGTTTACTATGATCACATCAAGGTATGATATATTCACACTTGCAGCAGTTTTTGTAATGATCACATATGCACTACATGTCATGAACTAACTGTGATTCTCATGTAGGTTTACCCATCAGACACCAAGTTGATCAACAAGCCCATTGACAACTATGCTCAGATGAAGATTATCTATGGTCCTCGCATTCCCGTTGTGTCTGTCTCTATGACGGCGATCCATCGTCCTCTTACCCACCTGATGGAGCACGGTGGACAAGAGACCAGGTACATTGCCATGACCCCTGAGCACAGGTTGAGCTGGTTCACGACTTTCCTGAACAAGCACTACCTCTGAGCAGCGGACTGAGATGTTCGAGGATGTGCTGGTAGCGGTGTTAGTGATGATGGCTGTGAAGTGTATTTTGGGAGTAGCTAGGCTGATGAACTATGGTTGCGATGACTCCTGAACTTTGGTCTGTATATTTTGGGAGGTGGCATTCAGTTATAACCCCTCAGTATGTGATGAACTAGTGCTACATCATGGGCAGTTGCTCGTTAACTCATGCTGCAGCACACACCCCGTGACTTATTATATCGAACATGTGTTAATATAAGCTAGTAGTTCTCTGGATTGCACTTCTCTGAACTTTGTTCTCTTGTTTGATGATGTTGGGTAAGCTCACCTCACTAGCCAGAAGGTAAGGCTAGCAGGGACAATGCAGCTCTCCAAACATGCACCAATTTGCTGAAATCCATGAGGTTGCATTGCCGCGTGCAGCTTCCGTGGAGCCATGATCTCCAGGTGCGAGTAAAAGACATGAGCAACCAATCACGCCCTAACTCTTTTTTGCTCGACCCTTAAAACTGAATCTAGCTTCTCGGTGAAAAAGCAAAAGCAGGTAGAGTAAAATTCATAGAAGGTCATGGAACTCAGAGGTCATTACTCGTCTGGGTCACTGTACATAAAAATGAGCAATTTATGAGGGACGCTCGCTAGGGCCCATAATGTAGGGACACCGACCTAAGACTTTTTATTCTATATTAGTCTACTTTTAAATATTAATATTAAAGATATATAGCTTAAGAGCATCTCCACTCGTTGGGCGAACCTAGGCCGAAATGCGGACCAAATTTTGGCCATACGGAACTTGATTTCGGCCTGGGAACGCCGAGTTTCCTCCTCGCGTTCCCAGCCCGAGTTCACGCGTTCGGCTAAATTTCAGCCGAGTTTAGCAAATTCAGGAGGATTTCATTAAATATGGGAGATATATAGGCGAATTACATGGAATTTAAACTAAAGTACTAGATAATAAACTAAGAAACATTAAAAAGGCCGCCGCCGTCGCCTTCGCCGATGCCGTCGCCTCTTCTACATGCCGAAGTTGCTGTAGAACACCGTGTAGCCGGGATCGGCCCTGCCATCATCCTCATAGCCGTCGTCGTCGTCGTCGTCGCTCGGTGGCTGTGGTGGGCGGGAGCGCCCCTGGCTGACGTCGCCGCACTTCCACGGATGGTAGGAGGGGTCGGCTTCGTTGTCGTCATCGAGGACGACGAGCGGTGCGCCCTGCTAGGAGAGGACGCGGCCAGACCAGGCCTGGTGTTCGGCCTCCTGCTGCAAACGATGGACGCGTAGCCGCTCCGTCTCCTCCCAGTCCATCCTGGACCATTCCAGGATGTCCAGCGAGGATGGCTCCACCGGTGGCTGCGGCGCCGCCTCCCAGTGGGACTCCTCCACCGCCATCTTGATGGCGAACGCGTCCTCGTTGGCCCGCGAAGGCGGAGACGGCCGGTGGATGGCATCAGAGCACGTCCCTCGTTGATGACAATGTCGCGGGACCTGGTCCTCGGCAGCGAACAGATGGGCGTCTCCGGCTCCCCCTTAACGAGCCAGAGAGGTGGCGAAGCCACCAACGCTGAGCCGGCCGAATGGGAGGACGAAGAGGAGAGGCTGGCCATTCTCCTCGGGGGCTAGTTGGCCAGAGGGCGCCGCCCCAACCTGGCCGTCGGCGTGGGGTTGCGGGGGAAGGCGAGGCAAGGCTCATTTCCGGTGTGGATGTGCTCCGGCACGGCGGCGAGTGTGTGCCCTGGAGCGCTTCAAAGGAGGCGGCTCCCGGCCGTGTTGTTCCTCTTTGGCGGCAAGCCTGGTGTCCCCTCGTGGCGTGCGAGCGCCTGCTGCCGCCGCTCGGCGAGATGCTGCTCCCAGAATACGAGGTTGCCCAGATCCTCGGCGAGGTCGGGGTCATCCATGGCGGCGATGGCCGCTGCTATCTCGTCGTCGAGATCCTCAGGCTTCGGTTCTGGCGGGATAGGGATCCCACCGCCGCTAAGCCTCCAACCGGCTAGGAGGCGGATGTCCGACGACCCATGTAGCCCGCCTCATACAACATGCGCGCCTCCCAAGGCTGGAAGGTGCGGCGGCCGAAGCCATTCGCCGCGGTCGGGTCGCCAGGGTACCTCTCGCCCATGGTTTGCGGGAAAGGAGAACTCGGAGTTCGCCGGAGCTGTGGAGGGGAAGTGGAGGAGCATCGGAGGTGAGTGAAATGAGCCGGCGATGACGCCTGATTATATAGGCCGAGAGGGGCAGCGATGGCGGGAGGGGTGTAGCGACGAGGACGGGAAAAGGGGAAACGGCGAGCGCCGGTCCTTTGCGGGAGCCGACGCGGTGGCGCCGTACTTCGTCGATGTGTGGCCGAAGTGACGGGCAATTATTGTCCAACGGTCGCCACGTGGTTCCGAGGAGGACGACGACTCGGCTTTCGTCGCTGACTCGGTGGGTCCACATGCCGCTTCATTTTTTTCGCCGATTTCGCTGCGTCCCGTGTTCCCAGAGGCGTACCCGGGATCCTGGGAATGGCATGGAGAGTCCGGACCAAAGTTGGCCCAAATCCGGACGAAAACAGGTTCCTGGGTACGCGACTAGGCCGATTTTCGGCGTGCGGACCTAAATTCGGCGTCTGGATTGACGTCCTGGGTTGGAGGGTGGAGATGCTCTAAAGATATTTTCTAGAGCGAGGGATTTCCCCCCCGCCCCCCTTCCCACAAACTCAGCTACTTTAAATACATGCTTCATAGGAGGTCACCGGAGGCTATAGATCTACATATTTGCTGACGTAGCAGCATGTCAACCCCATATTTCAGGCTCTAGTTTTGTTTTACTTTGCAAAAGATCCTATATTTTGTCTTCGTTAGAGCATCTCTAACACAGCCTGCATCGCGCCGGCATCCACAAAATTCCGGCGGATTTGCGGTTTGCGGGCTGGGTGTGCGCTTAGCAGGCCCGGCAAACGGGCCAGCCTGCAAAATATCTTTGCAGGCACCCGCGAATGCTCGGCACCGACCCCTACTTATAGCGGCCGGCAGAGCGAGCGAGGGTCTCAAACCGCACTCCTCCGTCGTGACCTAACCCTAGACGCCGCGCCGTGTCCCCAACTCCGGCGAGCAATTACTAGCCTCCGCGCCGCAAATCTGCACTCCTCCGCCATGTCTTCCACTCGCGGCAGCCGGGGCCACTTCGGGCTCGGCGGCGGGCGCGTCGGAGGCGGCGGGGGCGGCCGTGACCACGATGAGGAGCGCGCCGCAAGCTCGTCACGATGGAGATGGAGAATAAGCGGAAGCGGCCCCCCGGCCGTGCCTCGACTACGCCGTATGGGAAGGGAGCTCCCACGGCTCGTCGTCGGCCTCGTCCCCGCCCGCGTTTCCCAACAGCGGGCTCATCTACGCCCGCAACGACGCGGAGGAGCACGCCTACCTTGAGGCCGCCATCCGTGCCTTGGAGGACGCGCTCGCGGAGGATCTCCGATGCGAGTGAGCGAAGGCGGTGATGGCCCTTGCGGCCATGCGCGCGCGCAAGCGCCAGGAGGCCGTCGAGCTCGCGGCCGCCGTGGCGAAGACGGACGGGGACGCCATGGACGTCGACGTCGTCTTCCTCAACGACTAGGCCGCCGCGCCACCTTTCGGAGAGCTCCATTTTGCATAGATCAGGGCCGCGCCGCGGCCCCGCCAAGCTCGCCCCTACTAATCCACTAGTATTAGGGTTTTTATTTTGCGCATCTGTGCGCTTTTGCATTGTACATATTATGTAATGACGATGAACAACGGTGATCCATGATGAATGCGCACATCTCATTTCCCAGAAATTTTCAAAAAAATTTTGCAGTTCATCCCTGTTTAAGCTATGATCTGCGTCATGTTCTCGCGAACTGCAAATTCATAGTTCAGTGGCCTGCAACTCGCGAGTTCAGTTCTCGCGGTTACGGGCTCTGTTAGAGATGCTCTTAAACCCAAAGGTCCCTCCTCAGTTGTCAATGCAAAAAAAAATGGCACAGTTGTTACTCGTCCCTCGTCTCTCTCCTCTCCCCTGACGTGTCTTCTCGCGCGCTGCAAGATGAGATTTGTTAGAGAGAAAAAGTTGACCTCCCACAAAAGATTGCATGTAGATATGTACGCGAAAGTCACTGCGGGTGATTGGCATGATCTGAAGCATCGTCACTGCTTATAAAACTAAGCTTGGTAGGAACACATTGGATCACAGCTCTCCACCAACTCAGATCAAACAGCGTGTATTGCTCTAGCGACATTGCGCGTCGTTCCATACTAACGTGCGACAAATTTGAAAATTTGGACGATTCAAAACGAAATATCTCGTTCTATTTGTATAAATTATAAACTGTTTTTATTTTTAAGCTCCACGTGCCGTGATTTTTAAAAAGTGGATCCAATGTTGATAGTTTTTAGACAACTCTTTTTATACTTTCAAAACCGTTGTGCTTGTACTTTAGATTACTTTAGTTCTGTAGTTTTATACTTCGGGCTGTTAGTGTATTTTGTGTTGGAGTTACTTCAGTGTATTTTGGCGGTAAGTATATTTATACTTTTCTGTATTTCGGCTTCTAATACAGTAGTATTTTCGTGTATTTGGCTCTAAGTATGGTTGTACTTTCTTCTACTTTGATTTCTAGCAAGGTTATATTTTCATGTATTTGGAAAGCGAAAACAGGGTCGCGAGACGCTCTCACCCCCGCGCCGCCTCCCTGAGCGAGGCGGCCGGGGCCTCCCTTCCGCCCAGCGCCAGTCTCCCTCTCCTCGTTCCTTCTCCCGCCGCCGCCGGCAAGCACCGCCGGGCGGTGCCCGCGCGGGCCGGTGGCGGCGGGCTCTTCTCTCCTTGCGCGCGCGAAGCTCCGGCTCGGGAGGGAGTTTCCGAGGGCAGTGCTTCTCGGCCAGCAGCGGTCCAGCAGCCTGGCGTGGATCCCAGGAGGAGGGTGGGCGGAGGCGCGGCGGTGCCGGCATTGGCGGCGGGGCAGCGAGAGACTGCATGCTGGCGGTGTCCTTCTCGGCCCAGATCTAGGCCCGTTTGGGCCCCATCTGGGTTGGAAGGGGCCTGCCGCTGCGAGTCCCTTTGCGGTTCTCTGGAGGTGGAGAAGGGCGACGACGTGATTGGGACGGTGGTGGCACTCGCGGCTTCCCTTGCTGCAACGTGGCGATCGGGGCTTTGCGGGCCCTTCGGGGCCCGGCCGGGTCCGAGAGCTGGTGTGCCCTGTTGCCGCGTCCGGTCGGCTACCGCCACGGCGGTGGAGGTAGTTCCCTCCCGCGCGGCTACGATGCTACTACCCTCGATACCACTGTCCCCTTGCTCAGACCTCGAGGCCTTGCGTCGATGCCTATAGAGAGATGATGAAGATGGCGTCTTTTTTGCGGTGGCGTGTGCTAAATGGCGGTTGGTTTGGTGGAGCACTTCGGACTGTCTGGGTGGTGGGTTTGTGGGGGAGGGTGAAACCCCTGTCGGCCCCGGCCGACACCGATGTGGTGGCGCCTGCGGGTGTCACCTTTCCTTCCTGAAGGGTGTCGAGTACCTCCTCCCCATCTTCCTCCGTGTACCGGGGGAAACCCTAGGTCTAGTCCGGGCAACAGCGGCGTCGTCGTCACACTTCTTGCTGAAGGTGTTGCTTGGTACACGGCGGTTCAGAATGCCAGGTGCGCGGTGGGACATTTTTGGTGGACGCATCGGTAGAGGGCCGTCTTCTTTTCATCGATCTGCCAACGATGGACGCATCGCCGCTCCGTCTCCTCCCAGTCCATCCTGGACCATTCCAGGATGTCCAGCGAGGATGGCTCCACCAGTGGCTGTGGCGCCGCCTCCCGGAGGGACTCCTCCACCGCCATCTTGACGGCAAACACGTCCTCGTCGGACTGCGAAGGCGGAGACGGCCGGTGGGCGGCGTCGAAGCACGCCCCTCGTTGATGACGATGCCGCGGGACCTGGTCCTCGGAGGCGAATGGACGGGCGTCTCCGGCTCCCGCTTAACGAGCCAGAGGGGCGGCGAAGCCACCGGCACTGAGCCGGCCGAGTGGGAGGACGAAGAGGAGAGGCTCGCCATTCTCCTCGGCGGCCAGTTGGCTGGAGGGCGCCGCCCTGACCTGGCCGTTGGCGTGGGGTTGCGGGGGAAGGCGAGGCGGGGCTCGTTGCCGGTGTGGATATGCTCCTGCACGGCGGCGAGTGTGTGCCCGGGAGCACTCCAAAAGAGGCGGCTCCCGGCCGTGTTCACTACTAGGAAAACGGCTATAGGTAATCAGCACATCCGTGGATCACATGGTTGAAGTGCCCCACGGCTAAAACAGGCGTGGCTCACCTGTGGGCAGTGCCCTACTAGTAACTAGAACAACCGTGGCGCACATGACAATAGTGCGCCACAGATGTGTGTGGGCCAGGGCCCTGTTGGCCGCACGCCAAACATCTGTAGCGCACTATAGTCATGTGCGCCACGGTTGTTAGTGTCATCTGTGGTGCACATGAGGGGGGTGCGCTACGCCTAAGCGCACGCCCCCTCTGCTGTGAAACGGCCACACACATCTGTGGCGCACTAGGCCTAGTGCGCCACAGGGAGTAGGCGCATCTGTGGCGCACATGGCATGGTGCGCCACAGATGTTTGTACTCCCTGTGGCGCATTGGGGCCGTGTGCGCCACGGATGTGTCGATTTTTTTAGGACAGCTCTTTATGTGCACATGTGTGACCACATCCCACCACCCCACACTTCACTTTCCCCTTCTTCTTCCTCCTTAGATCTAGTCGGGATCTTCTCCTTCCCACCTTAATTTCTCCACCCATTCACCATTTTTAGCATGTAAAACTTGCTTTGGATGTTACATAAGTAATAGAGGAGGTCTCTCATCTCCTTCTCCGGTCGACACGCGCACCTCTCCTTTCCATCTTTCTCGCGATCGGTCTCTCATCTCGGTAAGTTGTCCATGTAAGGATGTGTTCATGTGTATATGGATGATGTGCTCATATGTATGTAGATGATCGATGCTCATGATGTGTGTATGTGGAGAGGATGGTTATATGTGTGTGTGTATATGGAGAGTATCGATGATGCTCATGCATGTGTGTATGGAGAGGATAATGATATGTTCATGTGTGTATGGATCGGTCTCTCTCTCTCTTGTGTTTGTATGTGAACAAGTTGCCATTTGTTTTTCCAAAATGTTGATCCATTTCCATTTTGGCAAGACTTTGGAATTTCGCAAAGGTCCTAATTTTAGGATAGGTCATGCCGAAATTTTCTATCGACCATTGCATGCATGCATTCATTATGTGGTTCTAATAGACTTCAAAATTGTACCGTGTACACCGTGCAGGCAAAAATGGTCCGCATAATGAGCGAAGGCATTGTGGCTAGATTTTTAAAATGTGCGACGGCCGACATGATACGAAATAACAAGACAGATATAAGATGTCCGTGCAGAAGATGCAAACTCAACTGGGTGATCGACCATTCCGAGAATCTGCAGCGCACTGCTCCGCCATGGTTTCATGGATGGATACACTCGTTGGATAAGCGGCGACGAGATGATGGAGACGGTGAAGGTGGCCAACATGACGATGATCATCATCACAGCGAGAAAGGGCGAGATGATGAAGAGTCTCCGGAGATGGTGAAGGTGCGAAGGCACGGGATGATGATGATCTAGATGCGGAGGAGCGTAGCGATGGAACAACGTCAGGCTGGGTGCAGGACCCTTATGTGCAAGAGCTGCTTCTCAAGCAGACGAGTAACGCCAGTGCTGCCGCTAGAGAGAAAGCCAAGCTTGCGCAACTTGAGAAAGACGCGGTTACTCCATTGTATGAAGGATGCAGGCCCGATGATACCCGGTTGAATGCAACGCTCAAGGCTATGGAGATGAAGGCAAAGCACAAATTGAGCGACGCAAGCTTCGATGATATGATGGCATTCTGGCACGATCGTCTCCCGGAGCGGAACACATGTCCAACTAGTATCGAGGATTCCAAGAAAATCGTCTGTCCTCTCGATCTACCACACGTTAGATATCACGTATGCATCAACTATTGCATCATTTATCGGGGCGAGGACGCGGAGAAAACCACATGTCCAGTGTGCGGCGTGAGTCGATACAAGAAAGGGAAGAAAGCACCTCGAAAAGTGGTATGGTACTTTCCTATCACTCCTCGTCTGCAGCGCTATTTTGCGGACCCTAAGGAAGCGAAGCTCATGCGATGGCATGCGGAAAGGAAGAATACAGGAGATGATGATGACCCCGAAAAGGATGAGCTGCTGACGCACCCTTCAGATGCTAGCCAGTGGAAAGCATTGGACCTCGAATTCCCAGAATTCGGTGGAGATTCGAGGAACATCAGGCTTGGTGCGAGCACCGATGCACTCAATCCGTTCGGTAGCCAGAGCAGCACGCACAGCACTTGGCCCGTGTTTGTATGGATGTACAACCTACCTCCATGGTTGTGCATGAAGAAGAAGTACATACAAATGAGTATGCTAATTCAAGGGCCGAAACAACCTGGTACCGACATCAATCTGTATCTCGGGCTGTTGAAAGAGGAGCTAGCCACGTTATGGGAATCTGGAGCCAGTACTTACGACGCCGTCGCACAAGATTATTTCACTATGAGAGCCGCGTTGGTCACTACGGTGCAAGACTATCCAGGTTGCGGGTATATCTCGGGGCAGGTTATCCAAGGATTATGCGCATGCGTTAGGTGCATGGATAACACAAGCTATATCCAACTAGAGAAAGATCCAGGGTCATCGAAAACCGTGTTCATGGCGCACCGGAGGTGGCTCGGCAAGAATGATCCATGGAGAAAACGTGGAGACCTGTTCGATGGCAAATCAGAGACCCGAGGAATCCCAGAGCATAGGAGCAGCGAAGAAGTGGAAGAGTTGCTGAAAAACTGGAAAGATTGTCCTAAGCCAGGAAAGAAGCGAAAGAGGCAGCAACAAGACAAGCCACTGATGAAGGTATGGAAAACAAGGTCTGTTTTCTGGGAGTTGCCATACTGGAAGTTTCTCCGCACGCCTCATAGCCTCGACATCATGCATATCACGAAAAACGTGTGCGAGAGTCTGGTCGCCACCATAATCAACATGCCAGATAGGACGAAAGATGGTCCGAAAGCAAGGCACGACCTGATATGCTTGGGTATCCGGAAGGAGCTTCACGGAGGATGCACTACTCCTGATGATCAGGAAGATGACGATGATCATGAGTCGGAGACGACACAAGGTCGTCGGAAGGGTAAAAAGTTCAAGAAGAACGAATATTACTGCCCTCCTTCTTGCTTCACTCTAAGCCAGGATGAGATCAAACAGTTTTTCAAGTGCCTTCTAGGAGTCAAATTTCCTTACGGCTACACGGGCAAGATAAGCAGATACCTAGACGAGGCGAAGAGGTTCGGGCATGAAGTCTCACGACTGTGCCGTGCTAATGACGCAGGTACTTCCGGTCGCACTAAGAGGGATAATGGACGAGCACGTCCGTGAAACGTTATTTGGCCTATGCAAGTTTTTCGACGTCATCTCTAGGAAGTCGATTGGCGTGAATCAGCTCGGAAGGCTACAGGAGGAGATCGTGGTGATACTATGTGAGCTTGAGGTCTACTTCCCACCCGCATTCTTCGACATTATGGTGCATCTGTTGGTCCATGTCGTGGAGGACATCATACAACTCGGGCCGATGTTCCTCCGCAGCATGATGGCGTTCGAAAGGATGAACGAACACATCAAAGGATACGTTCGCAATAGGTCCCGTCCAGATGGAAGCATAGCCAAGGGCTTTCTGGCCGAAGAGTGCATCCCTTTCTGCACGAATTATCTAGACATCGAGAACCCTGTCAGTCTTCCCGTCAACAGACACCTTGGCAAGCTCGACGGATCTGGTCATCGAGAGGGTCGTCGCATACTGCATGCAAACTTCGATTTTCGATGCGCGGACTTTGATCGAGCAAACCCCGTCGTGCTACAGCATTTAGAACTGGTCGATCCTTGGGTACAGAAGCACAAAAGGTTAATCGAGAAGAAGTACAGTGACCGGGGCATACAGAGGACGCAGGAAGAAATAATCAAAGAGCACAACTCAGATTTCACGCGTTGGTTTAGGCAGACGCTCCTTGATAATCCCCCGCGCTCGCATTCTTCTGACACGGAAAAGATCATATTCACCTTGTCGCAGGGACCGATGCAAAACCTGGTGACCTATCAGGCGTATGATATCAACGGCTACACATTCTACACGGAGGAAAAGGACAACAAGTGTGATTATCAGAACTCAGGCGTAACGTCGGAATTCTACACCGATGACAACGTGAAGGAAAGATTCTACGGAAGAATCGAGGAGATCTGAGAGCTCGACTACTGTGGAGAAAAGGTGCCGATGTTCCGTGTCAGATGGGCAAAGAGCGTCGAAAGAGAAGACCGGTATTTCACAACCATGGTTATACCCGAAGCAGCCAAATCCAAGGCCGCCGGTGCAAACGTGGCCGCGAAAAATGAACCGTGGGTACTGGCTACCAAAGTGGACCAATGTTTTTTCATTACCGACCCAACAAAGCCTAGCCGTGTTGTCGTGAGGAGAGGAAAAAGAAACATCATCGGAATCGGTGGAGTCGCCAACGAGCAAGACTTCGACCAGTACGGCGATCCAAAGATTGAAGATGACGACGACTATGATGCAGCAACATACATCACAAGAAGAAAAAGGACAACCCTACCCAAAAAAGGTAGCCCGTTCGAAAGAAGAAACATTAAAGTGTCGGGGCTAAATTATTCAACCGCGACAAAGAAGGGAAAAAAGATTGTAAAACGCTAGCTCAAAAAATATTGTAAAACGCGTGGTCGAAAAAGATTGTAATATTCATGGACAAATTATTATGAAATTTAGTTATACTTTAAATCATATTTGTACCACTTTTATGACATATATTATCACTTTTGGGCATTTTTGGAATATTTAAAGTATTTTAAAATCAAAATAAAACTTATATGGCATATATCACCACTTTTGGGCATTTTTTGGAATATTTAAAAGTATTTTTAAAATACTGGTGCTCTCAGGTTTAGAATAGAGTAGTGGGCAAAACCAGTGGGATAGGCTAGTATAGTTGTTAGCTAGTGGGGCTGTAGTTCTCTTATGCAGTAGTTAGAAGCCGATAGGCGTAGCGCACTAGCCCATAGTGCGCTACAGATATCCGTAGCGCACTATGGCTCAGTGCGCTACGCCTAAGTGGCTTTATCCACACGTGGCGCCCGACCCCCCTCTCTCATCCCCATCTCTCCATCTCTCAGCCCGAGCACGATCCGCCGCCGCCGCCGCTCTCGATCCGCCGCCGCCGCGTCTGAGGAGGAGGAGGCCTGCCCGCGCCCGAGGAGGAGGAGGTCCGCCCGTGTCCGAGGAGGAGGTCCGCCCGCGTCTCAGGAGGAGGCCCGTGTCCGAGGAGGAGCAGCCGCCGCGTCTCAGGAGGTGGAGGCCGCCGTCCGCCGTCGAGGTGAGCGCCTCTCCCTCTCTCCCTCTCTCCCCTCTCTCCCTCTGAAATTCACTCACCTTGTCCTCATCTTTTTTATCAACACAATCTCAGTCTAGTAATACAATTTTCACTACTAGATAGCATCAGCAAATCAGACTTATGGATAAACAAATGGCGAAATGGAATGATGGGACGGACCAGTGGGTTGGGTGAGAGGGAAAATGGAGGATGCGGTCATGGGATACAGTCAAGAGTTGGTGATTACGCATTGGCGCATTATTATGGTTTTTCAGGATATTTGCGATTGTGAGGCCATCATCGAGTGTGCGTAGCTATCACTGAGTAAAATAACAGAAAAAGCTTTACGCTTCAGCCTTTCTGGTGTTGTTGATTATAATTATCCAGGAAACAGTCCTGGCGATGGAACCAGCAGTGCTGTCTGTTGGGCACCTAACTTAACTAGCCTGAACCGTAGGGCCGTATGATAAGTACTTGTGTGAAGGTGAAGTCACGGTACAGGAGAGAGTACCAACCTGATCGCTCTGTCCTGGTCATGAGTTCATCATCAGCTCACTGTTGTCAGGTTAAAAAAAAACTCAAGAACAAACACAATGGAAAACAAATTGTTAGAGAACTGCTCAGCAGAAGCAATAAGTTTTTTTTTAGAATTTAGCAATTAGCATTTTGCTAAAAGAAGAAGAAGCAACAACTGTTTCTTTCTTTCTTTCTTTCATCTGGGAAGTTTTGTTTTTATTTTGGGCCAGGACATGCTGCGAAACGAAGGCACTTAATCGACAGAGATAATAAGAAAAAGAAAAGGATAGTTCAATTCACAGGTGCATATCATCATCATCTAGTAATCTGTGTCTTGGACTTGAAGCCTAGACATGTCTCGACAATCCTTTTGGGAAACACCATTTATTTGCTAGACTCTTAGCTGTAGTGATTTGAGAGATAAGTTTGTTTCTTGTTCTGCTCCGATCTAGCAAGAAGGGTTTTCTAGAGTAATATGTCAGTAACATTCTTGTGTCATTAATTGTGAAGTTGTCATCATGTGTTATCATATCTTATTTTATGGGAAAAGTTGTATTTTTCATTTGAGATCATATATCTGATGGTGGACACCTTTGCTCTCCCTACAATCAGAAGCACTTGTTGAATCGGTGTTTCTCTATCTCTTGATATATATATTCTGTGTGATTATGGAAAAGATGTATTCATCGAGGATGGTACTGTGTTGCATCATGTTGTATTGACATAGATGGGGCACTGTCCAGGATGCGGTGTGTTGAAACTTGTACATTTTCAGTCCTTATGGCCAATCCTTAGTGACCTGCTAGTTTCAGTTAGATGGAGTATAACTGATTGCTGGAAGCCTGTAATCTAGACAAGGAGGAATAGTTACCACTATGCCAATGTAGTAGTAAATTGCTGTCAATTGCTGCTGTCATTTGTATTCTCATTTGCTTAGTCTGAAGTAGTAAAAGAAAACCCGGCTGTCAATTGCTGCTGTCATTTGTATTCTCATTTGCTTAGTCTGAAGTAGTAAAAGAAAACCTGGCTGTCAATTGCTGCTGTCAATTGCTGCTGTCAGTTGACAGAAACATGTATGCTTGGGTTTTAGTTGCTGCTGTCAATTTCTTGGGTTTTATTTGCTGCTATCAATTATTTATTTGTAGTAAAATGGAACTTTGATGTCATTTTCTTGCTATCAGTTCCTTGCTGTCATTTTCTTGCTTGCTATCATTTGTGCTTCTAAGTTAGATGTTGTAGGATTGCAGCAAATGACAGCAAGCATTAAAGTGCAATTGGTTATGAAGCACTTGAAATTGTGCTTGTGCTTGTATATGAAGCACTTTATTATGTGTGTATGCAGGTTCTTGTATGAAATGAGTCCCGATTCTTGCCGGAATGTTGATTAACTTCCGTTTCGGCAGAAATCGGGCACTCCTAGTTTAAGAAAATTAGCAAAGGTCATGCCGGATTTTTCCGTGCATTTAACCAATTATTTGTTTTTTTAGTGCAAAGATGTGTGACAACGACGAGGCTGGATTTTCTAAGCACATCAGCGCTGAAGGAGAACTCAGACCTCCAAATAAACAATTGACATTCTGGGAGGCGGCCCAACGGCTAGAAGACGACGAAGAATACCATCCTTCGAAGAGCGAGGATGATGAGATGGAAGACGTGGAGGAAGAAGCCGAAGGAACGGCGGACGATGAAACCACTGATGGCGGCGAGGGCACAGGGAGTGGTAGCAATCCTCCTAAGAAGAAGAAGAAGCCGAAGGACCGGCGCCCGAACACGGTCGGCACGGTCAGGGAGGAAATTACCGAAGTGAGCCCATCAGGGGTTCCTTTGGAGCCCGACCTTGTCGTCAAAAGCACGGTGGGCAAGTGGCGATCACCGGACAACCATCTCGATCAACACCGAGAATCTCGGCATAAAGATAATGGCCACTTGCAGACTCCTCTTCGAGAAGCTTCACGCAAGATACAAGTTCCCTAAGTATCGTAACACAAATTATCATGGGAACGGCAGTAAACAAATCCGCCCTCACAAAGATGAGCACCGCCTGGCCACTGGAGAACCCGGATAAAGAAGAAGATCTATAAAGAAGGCAAAAGTCTCGAGGAGATCCGGAAGATTGACCCGCAGATCACAAGATCAGTTCGGAGTTCAAGGAGAGGTGTGAATCCGAAGAGCCCGCCAATAGTAATTGGGGAAAGGTGCCGCGGCGATGAATATAGGTCATCACCATCTCGGATCTGGTGGATCTAACATGGAGGCCAAATGGAATAAGGAGGACGAAGATTATAGATCCAAGGGGATAGAAAACCCCTTTGCTAAATTCGAACCCGGGCAGGTTCGAAACTTCATCAGGGTCCGTTACCATGTGGACCCAAAAACCAAACAACTCACCGCGGATCCTGCGGTGAATGAATTCGAGGAAACTGTGGTAAGTACAATCTAATTACCGCAGATCAACACGATTGCAATCTAATCGATGATCTAAATTATTCACTGTTACTTCTTCTGCAGGAGGAGGAAATTGTTGCTAGTCATGGATCCCAGGGTTCCACATCCCAGGGGTCGACGGCGGCCACCCGGTGGGATAACCCTTTTAACAGGGCGATGAACCGGGCCAAGAAAATAGAGCGATTCTGAAGAAGTCGTTGCCACCGCCGTCTGCCGCCTCGGGATAAGAATTGGGTGGATCATTTTGGTCCACTGCCGAGGACGCATGTGGCGCCGTCGGGAAGGAGCGAGGAGGAAAACCAAGAGGTTCAAGAACTTAAGGCACAAGTGGCGCGGATCCGGCAGATCGTCCAAGACAACCTGGCAATCACCCTCACGTCCTTCCGCCTACCTTGGTGGAGTCAATAGCGAATCGGAGTGCGAGTGGTCGAGTAGGGCCGTGCCGACCAAGAATGGTCGTGCCACTCGAACAACGCGGCGCCGACGAATCAGCGAACTACGTGTTCGTGACTCGCCCAGCACCGCTGGGCGCCGCAAGTGTTGGTGATTCCCCTGCCATCACCGCGTGCCGAGTACATGTTGGTGCCGCCATCGCCACGCGGCACCGGAGCTCCAAGCACCCGTAGGGAGAATACACCGCGCCAGCACCGCGCCATCAAGCAGCCCTCGTCTCTTGCACGCCTGTCGCCAGATGCGGTGCGTCGACATTAGCCGATCTCGACGCCATCACGGTAAACAAATTGCTTTAATTACCGCCTTTCATGCCATCTATTACTCTTATGGCATCTCGCTCTGACGACGCCGTACATGTTTTCCGCAGACGGATGTTCCTTGCACTCTCTTATGCTACGTGAACAACGAGCTGAGGGATGTTGCCAAGGGTACCATCATTCAACCCTTGCAGCGCACGTTCCACTCAAAGCCGATGCCAGATAGCGTTGTAACACCCTCAGAATCGGACCTATGCAAGTTTGAGCAAAATTCGCCAAACCCGCATAGAAACGATTCAAAGGTGCCCACCAGGCACTTTCGTGCGGGTGGAAAACGAAGTAATAACATTACACAACAGTCCTCGATGGGACCCACAGAACAGATATATATGACAGCGACTCAAGGAGTCAAGAATACAGATATACGGTACAAAGATCCAAATCACCTTGAAAATAGGGAGCGTCCGTCTATGGACAAGATGCAAATGGGGCTAAGAGCCCTGGAGAATAACCAATGGCGTCCATAACCCTGCCCAGGCCAAGCCGGAAGGGTAACCCTGCTAACGACGTCGATCTCGAAACCTGCTTAAACAAAAGGGGTGCCGACAAAGGGCAAAGGAAAAAAAAGAAGGAGCGTCAGTACTGAGGCCATTACACGGCGAGGCTAGAATTCGGCGGTCCTCGCCTACATAGGTTTGGTGGTCTGAAGCGGCAGCGGCAGCATGCACTAAACAACCTATAGAGACTCGATACAACTGGCGGCAATCAGAGAGAGGTAAAAGAGACCTAATCGGAACCAACATGATACTATCATCAAACAAACCCATCCTGGCGTTTCCCCCTCGAGACCAAACGAGGAAGTCAACCGAGGAACTCACACAGTTGGCAGTTTTACTTATTCAGTTATAGTTGTGGCACTTTACTAGTCAGGTTTAGATAATCGTCCTGATAAAGTAAGCAGTGGGCACTTTTAGTTAATCGTTCCGTGATAGTGGCAACACTTACTAGTCAGATACATTTATCATGAGATAACCCAAAAACCCAGCAGTTGTTGGTACTTTTATTCAGCCATTCCGTTGTAGTTGCAATACTTACTAGTCAGATACCATTGTCACAAGCGACAAACCAAACAAGCAATTGTGGGCAGTATTATTTAGCCATTCCATTATAGTGAAGCTGATTACTAGTCATTATAAAGTCAAATTTACAGCAATAAACTTTAGTTATGCTTGTCTATGATCGAGATACTGTGCTCCAAGTCATCCATATCCGCGACACGGCTTTTCGAAAGTTTTACCCGGCGGTGCACCAATAGCAACACACGCTCGATCAACCTCGGAAAAACCAAATCAAAACCCAACGAGGCTTTCACGATCGAACAATCACAGGATTCAGAAATATTTCTGGGCCACCCATTGAGTAGATCCATAGCGGAGTAAGCAAGCTCGAGGCGGACTCAAGGTTTGCGACAATGGTAGCGATCGGGAACCCGAAAGTGTGGCTGGGCTTGTCGATGCAGCGTAATCACTCCGCTTACCTAAGCGATAAAGTGTGCTCCTCGCACAATTTAAATACTAAGAAAGCATGGCATAAGTAGGATCGTAAATAAAACCTCAAACTAGTTGTGGCCCCAAGAAATAAGACTGAATCAAGCTCGGCTGGGGTCCCATATAGCTCCCGGATGTGGATAGCGATAAATCAAGGAACAGTATCAAGTACTCGGGGTCTTACGGGACACAAGTGGGCGTCGAAACCAAATATTTTCTATCACCCACCGATGCCTCTCGCTTATTTCAATTTTAGTTGTTAAACAGAAATTAAAGTGAACGATAAGTAAAACTATGATCATCTCCATCATCAACATGCGGCAATTTATCAACAATCGTGGCACTTGACAACCGCAAAGACTTGAGCAAGAGATCGCGAGCGCAAGTCCAACTATCTACCAAACAAGGTAATAGGTTGTGTCCAAGGCAATATAAGGCTAGGGATATCACGGGTACGAAAACTAGAGCATCGCAACACAGATAGCAATAGATCAACAGGAGGGAATAAATACTATAAAAGTAAGATAGGTAGAAAGGGGGAGATGCTCGCCTGAAAACATTGTCGAAGGTTCAAACGAAGATCGGGGCGAAGCTCACATCAACTCAACGGCCTTATCCGCGAAGAAGCAAAACGCTAGCAGAAACACCGGATGCAATATTTAATACTATGGCAGAAGATCGGCATGATGCATGTATGATGTATGGCATGGCAAGGTGCGATGCAATTAGGCCATATTAAGTGGAACCGGGCCCCGACAATTAATTAAATGGTTCAAGTTGTTTAGAACCCCCGCAAATTAAATGTTGTTTTAGCATGGCAAATGATAGCACCGGTTCGCTACACAAATTTGAATGAGGCCGATATGAGACTAGATTTGCCCGCATATGGACCCCATATTTAATTATTAGGTGAATCGGCATAAGACCCCCAAACCACACAAATATGCATGCAAGTATGGCAATTAATGTGCAACAAGTTGATATCATTTATGGAATAGGGTTCTCGGATAAGAGGTTCACACATTAGGGTTCTCGACGAACTTGGGGATCCGGGGTTCGGGGTTGGTCTCAGGGTTCGACGGAGTTCGGGGTCGGGGTCCAGGGTTCAGGGTTCGACGGCCTCGGCGGGAGCGTTCTCGGGTGACTGGGGTAGATCTTGTCGCATTCGCGGTCTCCGGGTCATGTTGTCGGTCATGGCGTTCGGGACGGGGTACTTGTCGTATCGGTGGCGGTCTTGGCGTTCCGGGGATCTTCGAGTCGGGGATCTTGGATCTTGTCGGCCTTCTCCAGATCATGCATCGCCGTTCCGTGTGGAAGGCCTCGAGGGTCCGGTGACGGAGATCTTGACGGGTCCGGGAGGAAGAACTTGGGTCGGCATCGGATCGGTCTTCGGGGTTCGACCATCGGTTACGGCGACGGGGCTTCGAGTCCATGAGGTAGATCTTCATGTCCCATGATGAAGATCTTGACCGTCCTTGTCCGAGTACTTCGGGTCATATGACCACTTGTCAGTTTTGTCGCCTCGAACCAGGGAAAACTCATTGTCGTGGTTCCACACTGTCATCTCCACGCCTCCATCACCACGACTCAACTTCACTGATTCCCAACAACATACCATGGAGATAAGTTCAGACTAGGACCAAAACATATCAACATGTAGTAGCTGTGGGTAGGAGGTGGCCACGGCTCAGGCCGCGAGGGGAGACGGCGACTAAGCGGGGCAGGGACAAACGGAGAGAAGCGGCGCCATGGTGGCCCGAGGTGGAGACAAGCGACGGCGAGGCCAAGGGAGCGGCGCAGGGGCGGTGACCGGCGTTAGAGGGGAGGCCGCGCGCGGAGGCCGCAGCGGGGGAGGCGTCTGGCGGCGGCGGACCGGTGGCCTGGGGCGGAGATGCTCGAGGGGGCGCCGCGGTGGCGGGGAAGCGGAGAATCATTGGCGGGCGGCGCCAAAGGCAGCAGCGGCGAACGGAGGCGACGCAGCGACGCCAGGTGCGGGCGGAGCGACGAGAGGAGGCCGCACCGCGGAAGGAAGGAGACTCGTGCCGGAGGCCGAGGAGCCGGAGAGGAGCCGCGGGCGGAGACGGCCGAGGTGGGGCTGCTGGCCCCGGCAAGGGCTAGCGCCTGAGAGGAGGGCGAAGGCTGACGGGAGCGCGGGTCGAGCCGGAGGAGGCGAGGGGGAGGAGCTGGGCGCGGAGGCGGGACTGCAGGCGGCGGGGTCCTGGCGGGGCGAGCGGCGAGGTGAGAGCGTGCGCGACGGGGGAGGTTGGAGAGAGGGAGGGAGAAGAGGAAGAGGAATAGGGACGCTGGCGGGGGTGGGGCCCGCGGGTGGGTCCCAGGCGGCAGAGAGGTGGAAAGGGAGGGGCTGGATTGGTGTGGGTGCGTGTGACGCGGGTGTGTGGGTGTGTGGGCTGGGGAGGACCGGGTCCAGGGGGAGGTGGAAGTGGGGCCAGGTGGTGGCGTGTATGAGGGAGAGAGAGAGAGGCCACGTGGCGGGTTGGGGTTGGTGGGGATCTGGGGGTGGCTGATGTGGCGTTCAGGGATTGGAGGGGGTGAGGTGGCCAGGGGGTGTGGGTAGGTTAGTTGGTAGGTTTAGGATTATGGGTGGGACTGGTTGGACCGATTTAAAAACCTGGGGGTGGTCGTTCGGGTCGATCTGGCCCGTTCGACTGCCCCCACTAAAAAATAATTATAATTTTTATTTATTTCAAACAAGGCTTTTGCAAACCGATATCGGGCAAAAAAAAACATTCCGGCGACCCGGATTTTGGCGTTTGAATAAAGATGGGGCGTTTGGAAAAACAAATCGGGCGTTGCGAAAATAGTTTTATGCAAACAATGCATGATGATGACGATGCAATGCACAAATTCAACGCGATTTTCTAGTAGTGGTTTTGCGGGATGCCACAATTCGACACCACTAACAATGGATCTCGCCCTCGAGATCCGCCTCATGGTACCGGAAGGAAGGTCGGCGGTCTGCGTCTCCTCGCTTTGCGTAGATCCTCGCGACACCTCTAACAAGAGGTCGTTGTCCGTGATCGTCGAGAGAACACTCCGGGAACAAAAGGTCGAAGGTAGAGGTATCAACAAATAAAGCCACCTCTAACTCCGATAGAAAGAGGGAACCGATGCATTCTCATCCACTTCAAGGTACAAAAGCGAATAGAAGGGGTAGTCGGCATGGGGGCCAATCCATCACGCACCCAAACTATTACTCCGCACAATCAGTAGAAAAGGGTGCACCCATTCTCGGAATCAGACTGAAGATCTCGACAAGCGAGGTTCGGAAACAAAGGAGTGATGCAGACTCTGCATCGGATCTGGCGTAGAGGATGTCGTCGCGTCGGAAAACACCGGAAGGTACGAGAAGGAACAAAGGGAAGGTACCACAGACGAAGGATTCCTCAGGCAGCTTGAACACCGGATGGTAGATCACTGTTATCCAAGAAGGAAGCGAAACCCTAAAGGTACGACGGAAACCCAACCACGAGAAACAATGCATGATGATGACGATGCAATGCACAAATTCAACGCGATTTTCTAGTAGTGGTTTTGCAGGATGCCACAAGCGTGCACAGGGTTAAAATTAGTCGGGTGCTAAGGGGCTGCGACGACCTGGAACCTCCCATTCAACCCCCAGGAGCGGATGAAGAAGAGCCGTCTGTCCTCAGAACTTGCTTCGGCTTATTCTTGCTATGGCCAAAGAGCATGATCCGTTTGGGGACGGCGGGGGCCATCACGCCACAGACAAGCACCGCCGTGCAGCGACAAGCGGTGGCAAGGCCCCCCTTACCGTCACCTCCACGCGTGGGTCGGATGATCATGTTGATGATATGCACATGGCGCAGATCCGCCGAGGATGACGAAGACCGGAATGATCACTTCTTCAAGACTCGCCATAACGAAGAAGACCTAGCTGGTGGCCCCAGAGAAAGCCACTATCACCAAGCGTCTGCTTGGTTCTCGGAGACGCCCATTGCGCCTTTACAGATCCAAATGATACAACCAACCGCCCTTTATTCTAAGCCCGACACACTACATAGGGCGGCCGGTGCTCGATTATGTGCCTGCCCGCTCTCCAAAAGGAAAAAGGGCGAAAAGAAAATCTAGCAATCGAGCCAGCCGTGGCGTCAACAATCGCGAATCCGATCAGTTTCGGACGGGCCACCAAGACCCGAGGGAATTATGTAGAGGATTCATGTGGCGGTGAGCCCATGCTACCTAAGAATTTATGGAAGCTCGCCACTGAATCGCAGAGTGTGCATGACGTCTTGACGATAGAGACGCCTTCTATCGGAGAAAGATCCTCGCACCCGGTATTCATGGTTAAGGTGCCACCAGGCTTGGGCTTCGTCGACAATGCCCTCGGATCTGTTCTTCCTGCGTTCGACGATATCTTCAATATGTTCCACCTATACCACCGTGCACTATACCATGGTCCGTCTGCTTTTCTCACCGCCATGCAGATCATTAGAGAGAACACACCGGCATCGCTATAGTGGACCCCTACTACATGCGTGACTGCTTGGGTTACCCAGCCGAACGACGTATCGTGGCCTCGTACCTAAAAAGAATCCTCGTGGCGAACAAGACAAAGGAATACATTCTCGTGCCTTACTTTCCCGAGTAAGTCGTTATTCACTCGCCACCATCGATTGGCTTTATTAGATCATCATCATTCTTTTTCCAACACATCCCATTTGAATTTTTTGCGCAGAGATGAACACTGCACGCTCATCTCCTTATCGCCGAAGCATTCCCACGCCACGTATTTCGACTCGGGGAGTCTAGAAAAGAAGAAAAACTACGACAAGATCAAGGAAGTTCTGGATGATGCTCTCACTGCTTTGCCTCGACGGAAGGCACCACCTTCGTCGAAGGTCAAGTTCGGCAGCACGTCTTCAACCACGAACGGAGTTTCCTGCGTGAAGCAGCCGTAGAAGAAGGAAGCCTACTACACACTCCATCACATGAGGGCGTTCCTACTTGACCAGCAAAATTCTACGCTGCCAGATCATCTCAAACAGTGGGCCGAAGCAAAGGCCAAGATCAATGATTCGGATATTATACAAGAGATGTATCGCATCCAACAGAAGTTTGGGGCAATCATCTTTCGTGATGTCATGACTTCGGGGGGGATCTTCTATGGAGGAAATATCCCGAATAACCGTGACATAGAAGATCGCCTAGAGATGCAGGGTGACAATAGGAAGTTCATGACAGTATGCCCTCCTGTTCCTAAGCCGAGCCAGAAGGCTTAATGTTGGCCTAGTTGTAGTTACAAACTATAGATGACCTTTGTGTGTGTGTGGACAAGTGTACTTATCTTATTAGGTTTATGAATCATCGCTTACTTATTTTGCTTATTATTATTATATATCAATCAATGCTTGGTTTTTTTGCTTACTCTTTGGTCCTTTGCTCAATTTGGTCCTTCTTTTTTTCCTTACTCTTTTTTCGAGAATAATGCTGATGATTGAAATGTCGTGGCACACTATATATGTGAATGTGCTACGATGGGACTGTGAGCCTTGTGATATGCACAAGTCCAGGTCTTGTGTATCCTACTTGGCTCACCGTTCCATCGTAGCATATTCCTGTGTCCAACGACCTATGTATATATATGAGGTATTCTTTTCGAGTTATTTTTGTCTTTTTCGAGAATAATGCCGATGATTGAAATGTCGTGGCACAATGTATATGTGAATGTGCTATGATGGTATTGTGAGCCTTGTGATATGCACAAGTCCAGGTCTTATGCATCCTACTTGGCTCACGGTTCCATCATAGCATATTCTTGTGTCCAACGACCTAGCTAGTTATATATGAGGCATTCTTTTCGAGCTACTTTGGTCTTTTTCGAGAATAATGCCGATGATTGAAATGTCGTGGCACACTATATATGTGAATGTGCTACGATAGGATTGTACGCCTTGTGCTATGCACAAGTCCAGGTGTTGTGCATCCTACTTGGCGTACGGTTCCATCGTAGCATATTCCTGTGTTCAACGACCTAGCTAGTTATATATGAGGCATTCTTTTCGAGCTACTTTGGTCTTCTTCGAGAATAGTGCCGATGATTGAAATGTCGTGGCACACTATATATGTGAATGTGCTACGATGGGATTGTTCGCCTTGTGCTATGCACAGGTCCAGGTGTTGTGCATCCTACTTGGCGAACGGTTCCATCGTAGCATATTCCTGTGTCCAACGACCTATGTATATATATGAGGCATGCTTTTTGAGTTACTTTGGTCTTTTTCGAGAATAATGTCGATGATTGAAATGTCGTGGCACACTATATGTGAATGTGCTGCGATGGGATTGTTCACCTTGTGCTATGCACAGGTCTAGGTGTTGTGCATCCTACTTGGCGAACAGTTCCATCGTAGCATATTCCTGTGTCGAACAACCTAGTTATATATGATACATGCTTTCTGAGTTTGGTATTTTTGACTTAGGAGTACTTTCTATAAGTGTATCTTCATATGTAACTTTAATTATATATGTTTTTTTCAATTATCGGTTAATTATTATTGTCAACTTATAGATGACGTGGTACGTCGTGTACAAGGGACGGGTTCCCGGAGTCTACGATGATTGGGAAGACTGCCGGAGACAGGTGCACCGTTTCAGCGGCAATAGCTACAAAGGGTACAACACTATGGCGGAGGCGGAAGCTAGATACACGCGCTATCTAGCGGGAGTTAGGACAAGGAACCGGATGAAGACCTACACCTTCATCGCGGCGGTGATCATTCTTATCTTTTTTGGTTATTTATCCCGCGTTTGTGTCTAGCTAGCTAGTTTAGATGTCTAGGCGAGCTTCCAAGCTCTAACTTGTTCGATCGACACATGTATTCGCATGTTACCAACTACTACTTTGTAACATGATCGAAACAATGTAACTTAGACTATGTATTCATGTATGAGACTTATCTATATGTATTTGTTTCAATCTTGTTTTTCATATTGAGTATTTATATATATAATTGTATATCTTGTATCTATGTGTGTATATCTGATGTAATATTGTATATAATCTGTATTGCATATAATCTGGCTCGGAAATTAAAAAAAAACAAAAAATGTATCTGTGACGCACATGGACTACCTTCTGTGGCGCACTACACCTAAAGCGCACTATGGAAGCTTAGTGGCGCACTAGGTAGTGCGCCACAGAAGATCCCAGGGGTAGCGCACCAGCCCAAACATCTGTGGCGCACTAGCAGGTAGAGCGCCACGGATGATGTTTCCAGGTGCGCCACTAAAGGCCATTTTCCTAGTAGTCGGCGGCAAGCCCGGTGGCCCCTCGTGGCATGCAAGCGCCTGCTGCCGCCGCTTGGCGAGATGCTGCTCCCAGAAGACGCGGTTGCCCGGATCCTCGGCGAGTTCGGTTCACCAATGGCGGCGATGGACGCTGCTATCTCGTCGTCGAGCTCCTCGGGCTTCGGTTTCAGCGGATAGGGATCCCACCACCGCTGAGCCTCCAGTCGGCTGGGAGGCGGATGTCCGGCGGTGCCATGTAGCCCGCCTCATACAACATGCGCGCCTCCCAAGGCTGGAGGGTGCGGCGGCCGAAACCATTAGCCGCGGTCAGGTCGCCGGGATACCTTTCGCCCATGGTTTGCGGGAAAGGAGAACTCGGAGTTCGCCAGAGTTGTGGAGGGGAAGTGGAGGAGCATCGGAGGTGAGTGAAATAAGCCGGCGATGACGCCTGATTATATAGGCCGAGAGGAGCGGTGAGGATGGGACGAGTGTAGCGACGAGGGCGGGAAAAAGGGAAACGGCGGGAAGTTAGTGCCCGCTGGTCCTTCGCGGGAGCCGAGGCGGTGGCGCCGTACTTCGTCGACGCGTGGCTGCAGCGACGGGCAGTTATTGCCCAATGGTCGCTGCGTGGTTCCGAGGAGGACGACGACGACTCGGCTTCCGTCGCTGACTCGGTGGGTCCACACGCCACTTCATTTTTTTCCGCCGAGTTCGCTGCGTCCGGCGTTCATAGAGCGTGCCCGGGATCCTGGGAATGGCCTGGAGAGTCCGGACCAAAGTTGGCCCAAATCCAGACGAAAACAGATTTCTGGGTACGCGACTGGGCCAATTTTCGGCGTCCGGACCTAAATTCAGCGTCTGGATCGGCGTCCTGGGTAGGCGAGTGGAGATGCTCTAAAATTGTTTTCTGGAGCGGGGGATTTGCCGCCCCCCCCTTCCCCACAAGCTCAGCTACTTTAAATACATGCTTCATAGGAGGTCACCGGAGGCTATAGATCTACATATTTGCTGACGTAGCAGCATGTCAACCCCATATTTCAGGCTCTAGTTCTATTTTACTTTGCAAAAGATCCTATATTTTTCCTTCCTTAGAGCATCTCTAACAGAGCCGCATCGCGCCGACATCCGCAAAATTCCGGCGGATTTGCGATTTGCGGGCCGGGTGTGCGCTTAGCAGGCCCTGCAAACGGGCCGGCCTGCAAAATATCTTAGTAGGCCCTCGCGAAGGCCCGGCACCGCCCCGTACTTATAGCGCCCGGCGGAGCGAGTGTGGGTCTCAAACCGCACTCCTCCGCCATGACCTAACCCTAGCCGCCGCGCCGAGTCTCCAACTCTGGCGAGCAATTACTAGCCTCCGCGCCGCAGATCTGCACTCCTCCGCCATGTCCTGCACTTGCGGCGGCTGGGGCCACTTCGGGCTCGGCGGCGGGCGCGTCGGAGGCGGCGGGGGCCGCCGCGACCGCGACGAGGAGCACCGCCGCAAGCTTGTCGCGATGAAGGCGCAAAACAAGCGAAAGCGGTCCGTCGGCGCTAAAAAAGCGCGCGGCGCTCAGATGGTGCAACCGCGACGAGTCGCCGCCGAGCTCATACAGCTGCAGCCAAGGTGGTTCCGCCGGCCGCGCCTCGACTACGCCGCCGGGGAGGGGAGCTCCCACGGCTCATCGTCGGCCTCGTCCCTGTCCGCTCATCTACGCCCACAACGACGAGCATGCCAACCTCAGTTGTCAATGAAAAAAAATGAGACAGTTGTTACTCGTCCCTCGTCTCTCTTCTGTCCCGTGATGTGTCTTCTCGCGCGCTGCAAGATGAGATTTGTTAGAGAGAAAAAAGAGCTATATCCATCTTTAGTCCTACAACTTGTCTAACATGTGCAAATTAGTCCCACATATTGTAAAATAGCTATACCAGTCCTATAACTTGTCATGTGGTGCAAAAGCTAGTCCAAACAATCCAGAAACTGACATGTGGTGACATATTTTTTGCAAAAGCGCCCCTATATATTCCTCTTTGGCACATGTGGTCTTAGTGCTGCCTTACTTTTGCGGGTTCCACCCGTCAGTCTAGGAAGAAACAAATAAAAATTATTGTGCTACGCGAGGATTCGACATAGAGAACAAGGCACGCAAGCCATGTTCACTAGCCACTCCATACGATAATCGTTTTTGCTGCAAACAACAGTAAGACATTTACTTGTAGTCGAAAATCTCCACGTTCTTTAAATTTGATGCTTATTTTTCTAGCAAAGCTGTTGTAAAAAGGTTGTTTTACATTTTAACAACAATTGAAAAACTGATGTTGCGGATTTCTCATTTAACTCTTCTCTAAAGATTCTTCGTAGACAACATGATGTTATTATTTGACTTACCAAGCAAATATTTTTGTTTGGTTATAGTTGTAGCCAATCTGTATTGGAAAATATATATTGCTAGAAGAATTTCAATGCTATTTAATATGCACAAGAACAAAAGCAAGGTGCATATGCTCATCCCATCTAACTAACTAAATTTAGAGCTGGCATTTTGACGCGAGTAGCGAGAAGTAGCAAAATTTAAAGTAACAAAATGTACGAGCATGCTCTATCCAACATTTTCTGTACTCATAAGATTAATAGATGAGAGCTTTATCAACACACCAGATCATACGACGCGATGGAGGACCGACTTACTCATGGGCGTAGACGAATGTGCTCATTGGCAGCATGCTCGGCTACCTCCGGCACTGTTGTGGCCCTCCTCGAAGGCCGGCACGATATGAACAATCTCCCCAACGCTGACATGGGCGCCACCTGAGTCAACACACTCTTCACCAATATTGTCAGCGTGCTCGCCAAGCATCCCATTATCTTGGACGGGTAGAATGTCACAATACTCCGTCTCCAAATGCCATCGTAATCAGTGCAATGTGCTCAAGGCTAAATTTTATGCGTCGACGACCCGGCTCAAAAAATTCCAGTGTGGCCACAACGTCGTTGTGAAAGACGGCATATAGCTGGGCGTGAGCATTGGTGGGGATGGCGACGAGCATAACAAGGCACTTCCTCGAAATGTTTTTAACAATAGAAAAATGGTTGTAATAGAAAACATCAAATGTGGTGGTCCGTAGTGGCAAGATGTGTCTGAGAGGAATATGTAGGGGCTCTTTTGCAAAAAGTCATTGCCACATGTCAATTTCTGGATTGTTTGGACTAGTTTTTGCGGCGCATGACAAGTTGTAGGACCAGTCTAACCCATTTTGCAAGATATGGGACTAATTTGTACGTACTAGACAAGTTGTGGGACTAGAGGTGTATATAGCTCATTGTTAAAAACATTTCGAGGAAGTGCCTTGTTATGCCCTGTGGCTGTTGGGGAACACGGACAGGGACGAGGCTGACGACGAGCCGTGGGATCTCCCCTCCCCGGCGGCGTAGTCGAGGCGCGGCCGGCGGAACCACGCCGGCGCGTACGCGCGGAGGCTCGACAGCGGCGACTCGTCGCGGTTGCACCATCTGAGCGCCGCGCGCTTTTTTAGCGCCGACGGACCGCTTTCGCTTGTTTTGCTCCTTCATAGCGACGAGCTTGCGGCGGCCTCGTCATGTCGGGCGGCGGCCCCGCCGCCCGACGCGCCCGCCGAGCCCGGTGGTTTCACCACCGCAAGTGCAGGACATGGCGGAGGAGTGCAGATCTGCGGCGCGGAGGCTAGTAATTGCTCGCCAGAGTTGGAGACTCGGCGCGGCGGCTAGGGTTAGGTCATGGCGGAGGAGTGCGGTTTGAGACCCACACTCGCTCCGCCGGCCGCTATAAGTACGGGGCGGTGCCGGGCCTTCGCGAGGGCCTACTAAGATATTTTGCAGGCCGGCCCGTTTGCAGGGCCTGCTAAGCGCACACCGGCCAAGAATCGCAAACCCGGAATTTTATGGATGTCGGCGATGCGGCTCATAGAGATGCTCTAAGGAAGGAAAATATAGGATCTTTTGCAAAGTAAAATAGAACTAGAGCCTGAAATATGGGGTTGACATGTCGGCCAAGAATATGTAGATCTATAGCCTCCGGTGACCTCCTATGAAGCATGTATTTAAAGTAGCTGAGCTTGTGGGGAAGGGGGGGGCGGCAAATCCCCCGCTCCAGAAAACAATTTTAGAGCATCTCCACTCGCCTACCCAGGACGCCGATCCAGACGCTGAATTTAGGTCCGGACGCCGAAAATTGGCCCAGTCGCGTACCCAGAAACCTGTTTTCGTCTGGATTTGGGCCAAATTTGGTCCGGACTCTCCAGGCCATTCCCAGGATCCCGGGCACGCTCTATGAAGGCCGGACGCAGCGAACTCGGCAAAAAAAATGAAGTGGCGTGTGTACCCACCGAGTCAGCGACGGAAGCCGAGTCGTCGTCGTCCTCCTCGGAACCACGCAGCGACCATTGGGTGTTGGAGATATGCCCTAGAGGCAATAATAAATGTAGTTATTATTATATCTTTGTGTTTATGATAAATGTTTACATTCATGCTATAATAGTATTAACAAGGAAACATTGATACTTGTGTGATTTGTAAACTTAATTTGAAGTCCCTAGTATAGCCTCTATACATCACTAGCTTGTTGGTTGATAAATGATTGTGGTTTCCCTATCATGAACATTGAGATGTTATCAACAACAAGATCATATCATTAGGAGAATGATATGGTGGACATACTCCTATAGATAAGCGTAGCATAAAGATCAAGTCATTTTAATAGTTCAATTGCTATATGATTTCTGATACATAGTAACCTAATTCCTTCGACCACGAGATCATGCATATCACCTTTACCGGATGGATGCTTTGATGACATCAAACACCACACCGTGAATCGGGTGGCTATAAAGGTGGCATTGAGTGTTCGGAAAGTATTGGTTGAGACACATGGATCAAGAGGGATTTGTCCATCCGTATGACGGATAGATATACTCTGGCCTCTCGGTGGAATGTCATCCAATTAGCTTGCAAGCATGTGACTTGGTCACAAGGGATCACATATCACGGGAACGAGAAAAGAGTACTTATCGGTAACGAGGTTGAACTAGGTATGCAGAGATACCGACGATCATAACCTCGGATAAGTAAACTATCGTGAGACAAAGGGAAATTGGTATCGTATGTAAGTGGTTCATTCGATCGCAAAGTAATCGTAGAAATATGTGGGAGCCATATGAATTTCCAGATTCCTCTATTGGTTATTGTTCGGAGAAGTGTCTCGATCATGTCCGCATAATTCACGAACCGTAGGGAGACACACTTAAGGATTCGACGTTGTTTGAGTAGTTATGGTATGATGAGAAAGAGACCGAATGTTGTTCGGAGTATCGGATGGGATCCGGGATATCACGAGGAGATCCGGAATGGTCCGGAGAATAAGATTCATATAAGGAAAGTCCCGTTTCGGAGTTCGGTAATGATTCCGGTGTTTTCATCGGGAATGTTCTAGAAGGTTCCGAATGTCCCAAGACTCGAAGGAAGGGTACATGAATGTGTCATTGCAAGTTGGAATGATTGCATCATGTACTAAGTGTCATCATCGCTGTTCCAAATAAAGGATTAATTCAAATCCTAGTTTGAAAAGTCAAATAGCTAGTTTGAAAAGTCAAACGGCTAAAATTGGAAAGAGGAAAAGAGGAGGAAGTGGGAAACCGAGTTGGGGAGGGAATCCCTCCTCCAACCGGCGGCGCCCCCTCCAAGCCGAGTTGGGGAGGGACTCCCCTCCCTCCCCTTGGCCGCCGGCCCCTCCACCTATATAAGGAGGGGCAGGGCTCCCTCCTAGCACACACAAGTACCTCTCCTCAAACCCTAGCTTGGCGCCTACCACCATAGCCGCCGCCGCCCCCTAGGGTTTTACCCTAGCCGCCGGCTCTAGCATCCCCTCCTTGGTGTGTCTAAACCCTAGAACACCGAGGACTCTCTCATACTCCACCATACTCGCTCCGGCTTAAGGCGAAGCCCTGCGAGATCTCCTCTCTACTTCCGGTACCACTGCCCGTTGTCTTTCTTAGGAAGAGTGCTACAACCTCGCCTCATGGAACAAGGAGAGGAAGGTCTTCGAGTACCAACGTGTGACCGACTCGGGAGCGCCTTGAACGCCGGAAGGATCGTCTACGCGATCTTGAGATCGGAAAGAGTACGACTACATCACCCACGAGAATCCGCTCTCGTTAAACACTTGGAATCTTCAAGGGTAAGTTATTCCATCGACTTTTTGCTACAATCTAGTAGATAGATCTTGGCTTGTTTGTGTGTATACGATAGAAATTTTTTGTTTTCCATGCTACGAAACCCTACATTGGGCAATAACTGCCCGTCGCTGCGGCCACGCGTCGACGAAGTACGGCACCACCGCCTCGGCTCCCGCGAAGGACCAGCGGGCACTAACTTCCCGCCGTTTCCCCTTTTCCTGCCCTCGTCGCTACACTCGTCCCATCCTCACCGCTCCTCTCGGCCTATATAATCAGGCGTCATCGCCGGCTCATTTCACTCACCTCCGATGCTCCTCCACTTCCCTTCCACAACTCTGGCGAACTCCGAGTTCTCCTTTCCCGCAAACCATGGGCGAAAGGTATCCCAACGACCTGACCGCGGCAAATGGTTTCGGCCGCCTCACCCTCCAGCCTTGGGAGGCGCGCATGTTGTATGAGGCGGGCTACATGGCGCCGCCGGACATCCGCCTCCCAGCCGACTGGAGGCTCAGCGGTGGTGGGATCCCTATCCCGCTAAAACCGAAGCCCGAGGAGCTCGACGACGAGATAGCAGCGGCCATCGCCGCCATGGATGACCCGAACTCGCCGAGGATCCGGGCAACCGCGTCTTCTGGGAGCAGCATCTCGCCAAGCGGCGGCAGCAGGCGCTTGCATGCCACGAGGGGCCACCGGGCTTGCCGCCGAAGAGGAACAACGTGGCCGGGAGCCGCCTCTTTTGGAGCGCTCCCGGGCACACACTCGCCGCCGTGCAGGAGCATATCCACACCGGTAATGAGCCCCTCCTCGCCTTCCCCCGCAACCCCACGCCAACGGCCAGGTCAGGGCGGCGCCCTCCAGCCAACTGGCCGCCGAGGAGAATGGCGAGCCTCTCCTCTTCGTCCTACCACTTGGTCGGCTCAGTGCCGGTGGCTTCGCCGCCCCTCTGGCTCGTTAAGCGGGAGCCGGAGACGTCCGTCCATTCGCCTCCGAGGACCAGGTCCCGCGGCATCGTCATCAACGAGGGGCGCGCTTCGACGCCGCCCACCGGCCGTCTCCGCCTTCGCAGTCCGACGAGGACGTGTTTGCCGTCAAGATGGCGGTGGAGGAGTCCCTCCGGGAGGCGGCGCCACAGCCACTGGTGGGGCCATCCTCGTTGGACATCCTGGAATGGTCCAGGATGGACTGGGAGGAGATGGAGCGGCGACGCGTCCATCGTCTGCAGCAGGAGGTCGAACGCTAGGCCTGGTCTGGCCGCGCCCTCGCCTAGCAGGGCGCGCCGCTCGTCGTCCTTGACGACGACGATGAAGCCGACCCCTCCTACCAGCCGTGGAGGTGCGGCGATGCCAGCCAGGGGATCTCCCGCCCGCCACAGCCGCCGAGCGACGACGACGGCGGCGGCGAGGATGATGGCAGGGCCGATCCCGGCTACACGACGTCTACAGCAACTTCGGCATGTAGAAGCGGCGATGGCATCGGCGAAGGCGATGGCGGCGGCCTTTTAATGTTTTTTAGTTTATTATCTAGTACTTTAGTTTTAAATTGGAAGATAGTTGAAAACAAGAATATACTTGGAATGGTGTAACACACCATGCATAGGAGTTTATAGTGGACACTTTGGAAAAACTTGGTTTCTTGGGAGTTGGAAGCATGAGTAGAACTTACTCATACAAGTGGAGGCTAGCAAAAGACTGGGAGCAACCAACTAAGAGAGCATAATGGCCATAATCATGCAGTGCAATAAAGCATACTAATCAAAGCAAATAGTGGTACTACAAGTCAAGGACTAAATTATCATAGAGGCTAATGGTGACTTTTCATAGTCATAACATGGTGTGAGCATGTGCCAAGTCAACCCAAGCAAAGCATCAAAGGAAAATACCACAATACTATGATTTTGCATGCTAAAACAACGCATAATTTCTTCAAGGCACACTAAGCAATCCCAATTGTTTGGAACAAGACATGCTACAACAATAATCACTAAGCATAATGCTAAAACAACACCTAGCATGTCATGTTAAAGTCTAAGTCATAGTCAATGCAAGCTCCTCTTGCACTTCAGGCAAGAACTTACTACTCCTTTCCAAACACCAAGCAAACTTATTTGCAAAACAACACAGCGAGAACGGGGGTCCAAACTTCTTTATTCAAGCAAACTAAATAACCTAAGCAAAGCAAACGAAAACTAAAACGCTCCAAAAACAACACAAATGTGCATGAAACAATAAAAGTGAAGTGTCTAGACAGACCTGAGCTTTTTATTGATGAAGAAGGGGATGCCTTGGGCATCCCCAAGCTTTGACGCTTGTACTTCTTGGATATTTCTTGGGGTGACACCATGGTGGCATCCCCAAGCTTGAGCTTTTGTCCATTCTTCATCTCATTGCATCATTCTTTCTCCACATGTGAAATTTTTCCTTCATACAGAACTTCACACAATCTTCATTAGCAACATTAGCTTATTCAAAAGATATTAGACCACTGGCAAAGCTTTGGAACAACAAGGATTTTCACTAAAAACACAAGCTACTGAAGTAACTCCTTCAAACAAACTTAATTTACCTGAAGAGAGCTCAAAAAGGAATCAATAAGAAGCAAATGCAAATAATGGCAGAAATCTGTCAAAACAGACCAGCGGGTAGAAATGAATTTTTTAAAACATCTTCTGTTGCTCAAATCAAAAAGTGTTGATCTAAATAAAGTTAGACAACATACGGAGGTATTTATTCATAAATTTTGAGCTCAATCCGAGTTACAGAGCCTCCTCACGATTTTTTTTGTGGAGGACAGAAATCTGTTTCGGGACAACAACTCCCCAAATCTTAGTTCCCTCTCATTAGAGGTCATTCTTGGCACAAAAATCAAACAAAAAGGATAAGGAGAGGTTGTTACAGTAGTAATAACTTCCAAGACTCTAGGAAAATCTTGGGTTATCTCCCAACAAGTACTTTTCTTTAACGCCTTTAAGTTAGGCACAAGAAGCAAGAAGAATCAAGTATTTTCAAATGAAGAAGCATTAACATGAAATCTTGCTTTCAAAGGAGGAGCAAAAAGCAACTTCTCTCTCCTCATAGGGAAGTGTTCAATACTTTTCTTGAATGGAAATTGATATTTGATAGTGTCTTCTTTCATATCAATGATGGCACCAACTATTCTAAGAAAAGGTCTTCCCAAAGTAATAGGACAAGAAGCATTGCATTCAACGTCCAAAACATAGGAATCAACAGGGACATAAGCATTGTTAACCATAATGATAACATCGTTAATACTCCCCATGAGTTTCTTCTTAGCATTATCATTGAGTGGGACATCGAAATAACAATCTTCTAATAGTGGTAAATCAAGAATTTCATAAATCTTCCTAGGCATAATAGAGACACTAGAATCAAGATTACATGAAGCTTTGAGATCAAAGTCATTCACTTGCATATTAATAATAGGTTCCCAACTATCTTTTACTTTCCTAGGAATAGAAGCTTTGTGTTTTATCTTCTCTTCTTTAATCTTAACAAGAGCATATGTAATGTGTTTGGTAAAGGCAACATGCATATCACTAGCATCAGGACTTCTAGCAAGCTTTTGTAGGAACATAATCACTTCAGAAATATTGCAACCATCAATATCAAAATCAAACTTAGCATCACTAGCAGTAGGATCAATAGGCTTAGGCATAGTAGGAGGAGGAATAGGGGCTACTTGTGGTTTAGTGGTGATAGTGCACACACTATTGTTTCTATCCATTTCAGCTTCCCTTTTCCACCTAGCATGAAGTTGAGCTAACAGCCTAACATTTTCATCAATATTAACTTGTATGGAATGAGTAGTAGCAAAGGTGTTTTCCATAGTTTCAGGTTTAGCAGCCATTTTATTAACCAAGGAAGTTTGAGCTTCAGACAAAGAGGATATATTTATATCAACAGTTAAAAGCTTTTCCTCTATAGTCTTATTTAAAGTGGTTTGTTTACTAATAAAGTCCTTGCGCATGACTTCAAGTTCAGAGGGGGCACTTCTAGCATTATTGTAAGAGCTTCCATAGGAATTGCAATTATTAGGAGGATAAGGCCTATAATTGTTGTTGCTACCAAAATTATTCCTATAGGCATTGTTGTTGAAATTGTTGTTTCTAATGAAGTTCACATCAACTTGCTCTTCTTGAGCAACCAAAGAGGCTAAGGGAACACTATTAGGATCTAGAGGAGCTTTCCCATTAACAAGCATAGCCATAATAACATCAATCTTTTCACTCAAAGAGGAACTTTCCTCAACAGAATTTACCTTCTTACCATGTGGAGTTCTCTCAACATGCCATTCAGAGTAGTTAACCATCATATTATCAAGGACCCTTGTTGCAACACCCAAGGTGAGTCCCATAAAAGTACCTCCAGCAGCAGAATCCAGCAGGTTTCTTGAGGAGAAGTTCAAACCTGCATAAAAAGTTTGGATAATCATCCAAGCAGTGAGTCCATGAGTAGGACAATTTTTAAGCAAAGATTTCATTCTTTCCCAAGCAGGAGAAACATGTTCACTATCGAGCTGTTTAAATTTCATAATGTCACTTCTCATAGCAATAATCTTAGCAGGAGGATAATACTTTCCAATAAAAGCATCTTTGCACTTAGTCCAAGAATCAATACTATTTTTAGGCAAAGATAGCAACCATTCTTTAGCTTTTCCCCTCAAGGAGAAAGTAAAAAGCCCGAGCTTAATAATATCTCCATCTACATCCTTATACTTTTGCATCTCACAAAGTTTAACCAGAAAATTGTTCTCTCATCACAAGATTAAACAAAGCATGCTTAATTTCATAAAAAGTAGCATCAGGAGCAGGTGGAGCAATAGGTGTACTTAGGAAATCATTGCTGTTGGTGCTAGTGAAGTCACACAACTTGGTGTTCTCAGCAGAGTTCATTTTGGCAAAGGTGGGCAAGCCAAAAACAGCAGCAGCTAGAGCAGGAACTAATTTTTTTGTATTTTTGAATAAGGCAAGGAAACCAAACTAGACTAATTTTTTTTGGATTTTTTGGAAAGAGGCAAACAAAACCAAGCAAAACAAACAAATCAAACTAAAAACAAAGTAAAGAGAAAGGAAGTGAAGGACTCCCCTAGTGAAGACGTCCTTAGCCTCCCCGGCAACAGCGCCAGAAAACTTGTTGATAGCGCTTGACGAGGTGGAAGAGGTTGAAGTAGATTCCCCAGTAATGGCACTAGAAAGCTTGATGGCGCCTGGTGTTTGACGTGGAAGAGCTTCATTCGAAACCCCAAGAGCAAGGCGTGAAGAAGGAAGCAGCAAGTCTTCCCTCAGTAGAGACCGAGGTTATCGATCCAGGAGGAGGAAGGAAACGTCAGTCAGGTGTTGCAAACAACGTGGAGACCCGCACAACATAAATTCAAGACTTTGCCCCAAGGAATCAGTGAGGTTTTCAAGCTCACCGGTTTGCTATAACAAAGGATTAAACGTATGGTGTGGAAGGTAATGGTTTGCAGCAAGTAAACAAGGAACAATGGAAGATGTATCAATGGTAAAGATTGGAACGGGGTCCATAGTTCACTAGAGGTGCTCTCCTTAGATAAACAACATGGCATGAAGGGTAAACAAATTACAGCGGTGTAATTGACAGGAACTGAGCAATGCATAACAACGCAATTACTAGCCAGAAAGATCCTATGGGGTTGATTGGGCAATACAACAATATACATAGACCGTCATCCAACTGCATCTATGACTAGAAGTCCACCTTCAGGTTATCATCCGAACCCCCTCCAGTATTAAGTTGCAAGCAATGCATAAACCGCTAAGCAAAGTGTGTAAGGTAAACAGTCCACATGTTCCATGAACAAGAGATCGTTGTTTTCTCCCTAGTAGAAACAACACATCTACAACCGAAGATATTATTGTAACTTCCCTTGGAAACTAGAGGCATGAACCCACTATCGAGCATAAATACTCCCTCTTGGAGTCACTAGCAACTACTTGCCTGTGGCGTCCCGCAAAACCACTACTAGAAAATCGCGTTGAATTTGTGCATTGCATCGTCATCATCGTGCATTGTTTGTCAAAACTATGTTTGCAAAACCCGTGTTGTTTTCTAAACGCCCCTCTTTATTTTCAAACATCAAAACCGGGTCCCCGGAATATTTTGTTTTGGCCGCTATCGGTTTGCCAACGGCCCGTTTAAAACAAATAAAATTTATATTTATTTTGGAGGGGCAGTCGAACGGGCCAACCCGACCCGAACGACCGCCCCAGTTTTTAAAACGGTCCACCCCAACCTGCCCCTCTAAATCCCATTCCCACCAAAAACTCTACCCACCCCTCCCAGCCACATCACCCCAACCTATCCTAGCACGACACCTCACCACACCCCTCACCCCCACTAAGTGGGTCGCCACGCAAGATCTCTCTCTCCCTCTTTCTCTCACCCTCCCCACCCCAAAGACACAACACCAGACTAACTCACACAGACGCCATCCTGCTCTGCCCACCCGTGTCCGGCCCCACCACCCCACTCACACGCCCCACACCCCGCGTGGCTCCCTGGGTCCCACGCCTGCATCCCTCCTTCCCTGTTCTTCTTCCTCGCGCGAGCACAAGCCTTCCTCCTGCTCCTCCGCCACCGGCGCCCTGCCACCCCTCCCTTCTTCCACCCCATCGCTGCCACGCCAAAGACCCGCCTCCACCGCCACCAAGGCCTCCTCCGGCCACCACCTCTCCCTACCTCCGCCTCGCCACGTGCTCCTCCCACACCCTCATTGCTGCTGCCGCCCTAGCTGAGCCTCCGGCTCCGCCCGCCTCCTCGCTGGAGATCCTCTAGTCGCCAGAACCCTCCTCCCTCAGCAGCCGCCAAGACGCTGCCGCCCACACAAGACTCGCCTCCACCAACTGCCGCCACGCCCCCGACCGCTACACCCACCCGTCGCGGCAGCCCTCAAGGCCCTCTCCGCCTCGCCAGGCGCCGCACGCCCGCCACGAGCTCCGCGCCACAGACCTTCTCGCCTCATACTCAGTTACAGACGTCCGCCGCCATGCCGGCGCCGTTCCCTCGCAGTCCTCGGCCAAGGCTGCCGCCTGCCTTGCCAACCTCCGCGCTCGCTGCCAGCCACGTCCCCGCGATCCTCCGCGCCTCGCTGACTCGCCAGCTGGGTTTACGCCCTCCGCCTCGCTGCCGGCCGCCTCGTCCTCGAACCCCGTCAGGCCCAGCGACTTCGCCTCCGTCCTGCCCCGGCGACGACCGCCGCCACCTCCCCGAGAACCTCCACCGGCCGACGGTCCCGCCGCCGTCTGTCCCCATCCCGCTGCCGGTGGGCCACCGGTGCTCTAGTGGAACGCGACAAGACCTTCAGACCCCTCGAACGCGACAAGTACCACCTCGAGGAACGAACCCGGACTCAAGTTCCCAAGACCGTAGGGCAGATCCCGAGATCGACGCCGACCCGATCGAACTAGATGGACCAACAGAGCGGAACCTCATGATCTCCTTCCCGAAGCGTTGACGCCATGACAAGATCTTCGCCACGAAACCCCGACGCCAAGATCTCCTCTCGGACCAAGCCGTCAAGACCCTAGAGACCCCGGCATCGGACGACAGAATCAACGACACGGAACCGGAGACACATGTACGGAAAGTACTTCCTCGAGGACGTCAATACTGCACTCCTGACGCGAGAACCCTGACGCCAAGACCGCCACCGGAACACCAAGTTCTCCATCAAGGAAAACAAGGCCGTCGACGTGGAACCGTAGAACGCCGAGTGCTTCACCCGGACACCGAGAACTTCCCCGGAACGCCAAGACCGTCACCGATACGACAAGTGCGCCTCCCGGAACGCCAAGGTCCCCGCGAGAGACGGCAAGTCCGACAACATGACCCGAAGGCCCCGGATGCGTCAAGACCTACCCCTGAGTCCGAGAATGACCCCGTCGAACCCTGGACCCTGTCGAACCCCGGACCCCGGAACCCCGAGTTCATCGAACCCCAACAAGATCGCCGAACCCTAAATGTGTGAACCCCTTCCCGGAACCCTATTTTTTATAACATAATACAACTTGTCGCATATTAAATTGTCATTCCGCATGCATAGCATTGGTTTGGGGCCTTACGCCGATTCACCTAATAATTAAATATGGGGCCCATATGCGGGCAAATCTAGTCTCATATCGGCCTCATTTAAACTTGTGTAGCGAACCGGAATCTTATCTTGCCTTGTTTTAACAACATTTAATTTGCGGGGTTTTAAATAACTTGAACCATTTGAGTATTGTCGGGACCCCGGTTCCGCTTAATGTGACCTAATTGCATCGCACCTTTGCCATGTCATCCATCATACATGCATCATGCCGTTCTTTTGCCGTAGTATTAAATATTGCATCCGGTGTTTCTTCTAGTGTTTTGCTTCTTCGCGGATAAGGCCGTTGAGTTGATGTAAGCTTCGCCCCGATCTTCGGTTGAACCTTCGACAATGTTTTCAGGCGAGCATCTCCCCCTTTCTACCTATCTTAATTTTATAGTCTTTATTCCCTCCTGTTGATCTATTGCTATCTGTGTTGCGGTGCTCTAGTTTCCGTACCCTTCGATATTCCCTGCAGCCGTATATTGCCTTGGACACATCCTATTACCCGTTGTTTGGTAGCTAGTTGGACTTGCGTGTCGTAGTCGCTTGCTCAAGTGTTGTCGCGTGTTGGCAATGCCATAGTTGTCGATGTATTGCCGCATGTTGATGTTGGAGATGATTCTAGTTTTACTTATCGTCACTTTACTTTCTGTTTAACAACTAAAATTGAATAAGCAGAGGCATCGGTGGGTGATAGATAATATTTGGTTTCCGAACGCCCACTTGTGTCCCGTAAGACCCCGAGTACTTGATACCTGTTCCTTGATTTTGCGCGCTATCCACATCCGGGAGGTATATGGGACCCCCCTGAACCAGAGCTTGATTCATTCTTATTTCTTGGGGCCACAAACTAGTTTGAGGTTTTACGATCCTGCATTTTATGCCATGTTTTATCTTTATTTACGATTGCGAGGAGCACACTGCTTAGGTATGCGGAGTGTTTACGCTGTATCGACAAGCCCAGCCACACTTTCGGTTCCCAACATGACCATTGGCGCAACCTTGAGGCCGTCTCGAGCTTGCCTACTCGCTATGGTTCTACTCAAAGGTGGCCCTCAATATTTCTCAACTGTGATTGTTCACCGTGAAAGCCTCGTTGGGTTTTGATTTGGTTTTTCCGAGGTTGATCGAGCGTGTGTTGCTATTGGTGCACCCCGGCCGGGTAAAACTTTCTGAAAGCCGTGTCCGCGGATATGGACGACTTGGAGCACAGTATCTCGATCATAGACAAGCATAACTAAAGTTTACTGCTATAAATTTGACTTATAATGACTAGTAATCAGCTCCACTACAACGGAATGGTTAATTAATACTGCCCACCATTGCTTGTTTGGTTGTCGCTTGCGACAAATGTATCTGACTAGTAAGTATGGCAGCTACAACGAATGGGCTGAATAAAAGTACCAACAACTGCTGGGTTTTGGGTTTATCTCATGCTATCTGTACCTGATTAGTAATTGTTGCCACTATCACGGAATGATTAATTAAAAGTGCCCACTGCTTATTTTATCAGGACGATTATCTAACCTGACTAGTAAAGTGCCACAACTATAACTGTATAAGTAAAACTGCCAACCGTGTGAGTTCCTCGGTTGACTTCCTCGTTTGGTCTCGAGGGGGAAACACCAGGATGGGTTTGTTTGGTGCTAGCTTCAGGTTGGATCCGGTTAGGTCATTCTTACCCCTCTCTGATATCCGCCAGTTGTATCGAGTCTCTGTAGGTTGTTTAGTGCATGCTGCCGCTGCCGCTCAGTCCACCATACCTATGTAGGCGAGGACCGCCAATTCTAGCCTCGCTGTAATCGCCTCGATCTTGACGCTCCTTCTTTGTTTTCGCTTTGCCCTTTGTCGGCACCCCTTTGTTAAGCAGGTTTTGAGATCGACGCCGTTAAGGTGGTTACCCTTCCGGCTTGGCCTGGGCAGGGTTATGGACGCCATTGGTTATTCTTCAGGGCTCTTAGCCCCATTTGCATCTTGTCCGTAGCTGGACGCTCTATCGTTTTCAAGGTGATTTGGATCTTTGTATATTATATCTGTAATTCTTGACTCATGGAGTCGCTTATATTTATATCTGTTCTGTGGGTCCCATCGAGGACTGTTGTGTGATGTTATTACTTCGTTTTCCACCCGCACGAAAGTGCTTGGTGGGCACCTTTGAATCGTTTCTATGCGGGTTTGGTGAATTTTGCCCAAACTTGCATAGGTCCGATTCTGAGGGTGTTACATTGGCCAAGATAACCACTAGCAACAGAGAGCATGCAAGATCACAAACAACACAGACATGATAGAATCATAAAGATAGAACCATTAATCAAACCAACATAATAATCTCAATATCCATCGGATCCCCACAAACACAACATGCATGATTACAAATAGATTAGATCTTGATCATGAACGGACCTCACAAGATCTATACATGAAAGCACAAAGGAGGAGATACAACCATCTAGCTACTACATGGACCCATAGTCCAAGGTAGAACTACTCACAAATCATACCGGAGAGAAGGCCTCCGGGATGATCTCCCCTCCGGCAGGGTGCCGGGAAGAGCTTCAGATCCCTCCCTATCAAGGGACGACGGCGGCGGCGGCTATAGAAAGTTTCGTGGATTTCTGATCGGGTCCGTGGTTTCAGACGGGGCTTCTTATAGGCGAGGCGAGACGGGAGGAGGCTGGTGCCCAAACCCTAGCTGTGCCGGGCTGGGCCCACTGCCTAGGTGGGTCTGCCCCGGCCGGCCTTCCTGCTCCCTCCTGATTTCTTGTTCCCATGTAAGTTATTGACTTTGTCCTTCGTCCCGTCCAATTCCGAGAATATTTCTTTACTAACTTTTCCGAAACCAAAAATAGCAGAAAACAGGCACCTGGCACTGTTGCATCTTGTTAATAGCTTAGTACCAGAAAACATGTAAAAAGCACCTCAAAGTTGAGACAAGTAAAGAAAAGTAGATACTAAATAAGCATGGAGCATCAAAAATTATAGATACGTTTCCAACGTATCAGTCCTTGACTTGTAGTACCACTCTATGCTTTGATTAGTAATGCTTTGTTGCACTGCATGATTATGGCCATTATTGCTCTCTTATTTTGTTGCTCCCAGTCTTTTGCTAGCCTCCACTTGTATGAGTAAGCTCTACTCATGCTTCTAACTCCCAAGAAACCAAGTTATTCCAAAGTGTTCACTATAAACTCCTATGCATGGTGTGTTACACCATTCCAAGTATATTTTTGTTTTCGTCTATCTTTCAATTAAAAACTATTTTTTTATGTGAAAACTTAGTGATTAAATCCCTCATAAACTTGATGGCACACTTTATATTCTTTGCCCCTAATAAACTTGAACCATTGTGTCTTCTATGTTGTATATGCTTGCACTTATACGTTGGAATTAGCAGAATCGTGCTTTCACGGGGAACGTTTTCATGATCGGCCTTTTCTTTCTCACTAGCCTCGTTCAGGGCCACACGGTGCCGCTCGATCTCATCAGCGGTCGCCGTTGGCAGGAGAGGGGTGGTGAAGGGGCCCACCAGATGTTCCTCCCCGTTTGCCAAGTAAATGGCGTGGTGGATGTCGGGGTAGATCTCATCTGGAGATCCCGACCTCGATTCGTATTCAAAGAGTGGGAGGATCGAGTGATCCTCGTAGTCCCCGACATTGGAGACTTTCATGATGGAGCTGGCCTTGTATGCGGGGGTGGTAGATCCCGCGGCCAGCGCCGACATCACCAAATCGGCATCATCATAGAGAGTGGAGCTGCTTCCGACCAAGCCGTTCTCGGTTGCATCGTACTTGGAGGCGAGGAGGGTGATCAATCAGATCTGCTCCTTTGAAAGTCATTCGCGTGGGGGCGACCCGTTGCTGGTGATGAATCCGGCGGGGTCTGCAGGGTCGATGGCGTTGGTGAAGCCGACAAAGAGGTTGATGGAGCCAATCGACACCATGGCAGCGTGAGTGACCGGATGTGAGGCCGTCATGTAGCTACTCGGTAGGATCTGGAAGAATCCGTCGGTTGCGATCAAGCAAAGGGTCGGCGAATGGGCGAGTAGGGTCTCGCTGCAGATCTAAGGCTTAACTCTCCAAGCCCCACGGTGGGCGCCACTATCGTGGGAATGGCCACGGCAATCGCTACCAGGGGTAGAGATTGAGTTGAAAGGGTGCAAGAGAGAGTTGCCATCTACGGATCGAGATTGAGGGGAAAGACATGGCTTTGCCCAGGTCCACCCCCCGTACGGTAAAAACCTACTTTGTGGCTGCTTATATTAATGGCGAGTGAAATTACAAGGTGGGCGAACTCGGCGTATTGGCAGCGAGTCGCAAGGATGGGGTAGCTAATAGCTCGTGAATACAATGGGAACCCTAGGGAGGTTTATATAGCGGCACCTCGCTAGGATTTTACAGGATTACAACAAATTCAGTAAAGGTTTCAGGGGCTTTGATCTAATCTGACTAGGCCTAGCTACGTTCTTGGGCTTTTGCGTCCAGTGCAAGTCCTTCATTGAAGCCTTCTTTCAAGTCACCGTTGTAACAGGCCCACTCGATATTTTCCTGGGCAGTCGTTTCTTGCCTCTAGGATACCCCGATTGGCATATCCCATCAATACATGAGGTTGTTTTTTCTTCCTGACATCAGTGAAGGAAGTGTATAATCTGCATATTGAGCAATCTAGTGATAGTAACTATGTACCAGCATTGATATGTGACATGGATACAATCATTTTCTACATCAATTAATTATTCAGCATTGTGGTCTAGTAGTGTCAACATAGCTATTCATTCGTACAAGGGTTTGAACCGTGAAACTGCCAATTTCTTCCTGAAACTATGACAAGTGAGCACTCCAAATTAGAACTGCTACTCCTAGTATTACTTTCTGTAACATACAGGATAGTGTACAGAAGAGATACACTACAGGGTTACTTTCAGTTGTCCTTAATGGCATCGCCTTTTAGTCTGTTTTTGCTGTTACCATATGTTCAGTTACCTGAATCGCTTTTGTTTTCCCATTACAAATTTGTATTGCACATCATCATCCTTAGAACAATCTGGTTTGAACTAGTCATGTTAATTATCTAAAAAGAGGTTTCCCATTAGTTAACCTTGTCCTTCTAGTCCATGATTCTTGTACATCAATTTTCTGAGTATAATTTACCAGTACAACAACCTCTTCTAGGCCATATATATGTTCTTGTCGGGGCCTCCATTTCTCCATAAGGCAGACTACAAGGGAGGTAGTCAGGTAGAAGGTGTTTGCTCCCAGCAGCAAATGTTAGCAAGAAAAATGTTCCGCAAGCATCAATATATTGTCCACTGGATTTTTATTTACTCTGAAACTTCAACCAGATTCATTGTTGCATAGGTAGTCACTAGTCAGTGTTACTGCAGACAACCTGGCAGATTCATTTTGTACATGGTTTACACATGAACATGATTCTTGACAAGATTGTGAGAATGTTATTAGCATGATTCCATATATTGCTTTTCTTGTTTAAATTGACCAACAAGTTAATGAGTAATTTGTTTGTGAAGTTAGCAGGCACAAACCTCTACGACAACAGCTGGAGCTGGAGCAGGTTCGTCAGGTTCATAAGCTTGTCTTCTTCAGAGAAACAGCAACAGGGGAGCAGCAGCATGAGCTCATCATGGAGTTGTGTCCCCTGGTGAATAATTCAGAACTGGACTGGGGATGGCGTTTTTGAACCTGCTGCCGGCTGGTAGGGGGTCCCGCCCGCGCCGACCGCTGGGCGTCCCCGCCCTCGTCGCTGTGCCCCGCAGGGGCGGCCGGCCTCGCCCTTCCGCTGGTTGCACGCTCCCCTCTCGCGGAAGCCGCCTGTCTGTGCAGGCTTGCGGGAAGACGGCGGGCGGCGGATCCCCTCTGCCTGCCTCCTTCCGCCTCGGCGGCGAGCCGCCAGCCGGCATGCCCCCTCCCGTGGTGGTCTCCGCCGTCTCCATCCCCCCCCCCCCACCCCCCTGCGCTGGCTGGCCTCGGCTTCCTCGCGGCTCGCCGGCGCTCGGCGAGGCTGGTTCCCTGCCGCCGTCGTTCTCCGGCCGGCGGACGGCCGGCTCGTCCTCCTCTCCGCGTCCGGGGTCGTGCTGGATGCTCGGGAGCGTCGCCCCGGGGAATTCGTCCGGCAAGCTGGCTCCTTGTCCTTCCCTGCGCACGCCGTCAAGGTCGGGGCTCGGTGCCTCCCGGCGGCGGCGCCCACCTCTTCCCGCTCCTCCTCGCGACCCGTCTCGAGGCCGCCGAGATCACGGCCGTCGCCGGGCTCTCAAGCGACCTCCATTGCCTCGCGTGGGCGGCGTGGAGGAGGAGCCGATGAGGGCCTCCCGCGGAAGCGAACCGAGCTGCTCTCCAGCGTGGCCTCGGGCGGCGGTGGCGTCTCCGAGGAGGAGCAAGGGTCCCGGCACGCGCCACACCTCCTCCGCCTGGCGGACTTCACGCGCGCTGGTTGCCTCTGGGCGACCTCGCCGGCTGGCGCCGGCGCCTCAACAGTGGGGTGGGGTGGTCGGGCGGCGGTCAGGCCTGAGTTCGGGTCTGGATGTTGGGGCTGTCTCTAGAGGCCCCCTCTGGTAGCTGCTGGGCTGCCCTCGGCCCACGAGGCCGCGGGGCGTGTTGGACCCCTGGCCTAACCTAACTGCTCCCTTCCTGCCCCGCCCCACTCCCCGCCACCTGCTCACATGCCCCGCGACGCCCGACATCGCCTGCCCTCCTCGCCCGCTCCTACCTGTCGGCCGCCATGGCCAACGGGCCTAGAAGCCCGCCTCCGTCGCGGGGTCCCCCGCCACCGGCTCCCCGTCGTGCCCTCTCCCCCCTGCGACACCCCACGTGGGCCTCCTCCTCCGCAGACGCCTCACGCCGCCGCCGCCTGGGGCCTCCTCCCCGCTGGGCCCGCCATCCTCCCGCCTGGCAAAGGGTACTACCGCCACCACAGGTGGAGGTCGCCTCCCTCATGACCTGCAGGACCGGCGCCCAGCCCCTCCGGCCGTGGCGCATCGAGACCTCCTGGCCGCCCGTCGCCCAGCACTGATCGCGCGAGGAGCTCCTGCGGATGCGGCGCCCATCCCGGCAGCGGCCGTGTCGCAGCGAGGGAGTCGGCCGACGCCCGTCTGGCGAGGAGCGAGTCCTCGCCAAGAGCCCCGGGCACGGCTTCCAAGAGGGTGATTGCCGAGTCGTCCTCCCAAGAAGAAGAAAAGAAAGTCCAAGAAGAAGAAGAAGGTGGCGTCTTGGTGGGCCGGCCGCGGTGGCAGCTGCTGCGCCGGGGGTCCTGGGCCCCCACCCTGGGGCTCCTCCCCCGGCCTGCCCTGGTCTTCTCCCCGCGTCAGCCATCCCGCTCCGCCGGGAGGCCTTGGAGTATTATGGCCATGGGGTTGATGGCGGCTTCTACGTCATCGACATGGGCGGCGTGCAGATGACCGTTCCGGAGACCCTGGCAATGGTTTCCATCCTCCCTGATCAGGACCTCCCCCCGGCGCTGGTGGTCACGGAGGACTGATCCAGAGGAGTCTCCGTCTTCTGCCAGCCACGAGTGGCCGGTCCACCGAGTCTCCACGTCCGAGTTCGCGGTCCACTTTCCCTCGGTGGCGATCCTCCGCATGTGTGCCTGTGGTTTGTCCTTCACCCTGCCTCTCCACCAGCTGCGGGTCTCCATCCAACCATCTTCGGCTGCGCAGGAGACCGTGGCTACTCTCTCGGAGGTTTGGGTGCGGATCTCGGGGATCCCCCATGAGGCTCGGCGTCCTGAGGTGGTGGCCCTGTTGTCCCAGGCCGTGGGCAAGCTCACGGAGATGGACATGAGCTCCCTGCCGGGCCACGGCCCCATTCGCCTCCGTCTGCTCTGTCCGGCGATCTCCATGTTCCCGGTCTCCCTCCCCCGCGTCTTCTTTGACCGGGTGGGCAAAGACCTCCTGGTGGAGCTGGATGAGGAGATGCCGGCCCATGGAGGCTCTCTCTCCCCCCCCTCCAGCCCCGAACCCCGCTGACGACGCGGAGCCCGGGGGTGGGGGATCCGAGGACTCCGATTCTGGTCGACCCAGTCGCCTCGACCACGAAGCCTGCCACCGCCCCCACGGCCTCAGGATGGAGGTACCGGGGGCCCCATGGCCCTGCTTCGCGCGGACGCTATCCAGGATGTGCCCCCCTGTCGCCCGGGGTCTCCCAGTCAGTCGCTGAGTGCTCCTGCCAAGCTGGCCCCGGTCGATGTCCCCCGCTGCTTCCGATCCGATCCGACGTTCTCCATCGACCTCCCCATCACCCAGTACGGCTCCAACCTGGACGCGGACTTGGCCCTGATCTCCGGCGCCCCCCCGTCTACGCTCATGTCCTCTGATGGGGAGACCTCGGGGAGTGTGGGGCTGGTGGTTTGCTCCCCCCAGTCGCCCCGTTCCCCTGGGGTGGTCTGCTACTCCCTCGCCCCGGATACTCCGGACCCCTCTTCGGCTGCCGCCGGAGAGGTGCCTCCTCCCTCCCCTGAGGTGGCCCTCACGCTCCGTCGACACAAGACTCCCAGGCCTCCCCCGCCTCCGCCGTCCCGCCACAGTGTCCTTTGCTGGGGCAAGGGTGAGCCTCTCTGCAGGCCGACCGTGGCCGAGCGGGCTGCTATTCGTGTCGCGGCTAGGGATGAGTTCTCAGGTACTTCCCCTTCCCCCCTGTTCGTCTTTCTGACCCTGACCCATCTGGTTTTCCTGGCTCGTCGTTCTGTGTCTTGTCTGAGGTTTCGCTGGCCCACAGGTGAGGTGGTGATGATTGTGGCATCGTGTTCCGTGGTGAGAAGGGCCCCGGGTTGAGCAGGTGGCCGCCATTAAAGGCGCGGGAGAAGTGCTGGTGCGATCGCGGTGCTCGGCGCGTGATGCTCGGGGCGTGAACGCCCGGATCTGGCGTGGCTGGGTCCTGCGGACTGGTCCCGACGGATCCCCCACTGCGCTGATGGGAGGGAGGTCGCCCGAGTCTACCCGAGGGTAGACCTCGGGTGAACCTCCCAAGTCCGGCTGCCCGATCCCTACTTTGTCGTGCCACTGCCGGTCCCGCTCGGGACCACGGAGGCTTGAGGTTCCCTATGGATCTCGGTAGGGCCTTTGGTGTTCATTTGGAACATCCGTGGGTTGACACGAGTCGTCGCCGCCAGATCAAAGAGTATCTTCGCTTGGGCGCCGGATATTGTCGGCCTTGAGAAGCGATCCGCCAGACTTCTCTATTGCTGAACTCGAGGCCTCTCTCTCGCCACAAGTTCTGCTGGTCACGGCTTCCGGCTAGTGGGCACTCTGGGGCATCCTCCTTGGGGTCAAGGAGGACACCTTTGAGGTGGATGATATGGACCGCGAGGACTTCTTTGTGAGCATGTCCCTCACCCATAGACAATCTCGTGTCAAATGGGAGATGATCATTGTCTATGGCCCCGCGGACCATCGGAGGTCCACCGAATTCCTGCTCGCCGAAGCTGAAAGTGGAACGGGATCCATCGGTGGTTGTTGCGGTGATTTCAACCTGATCCGCACGGTGGAGGACAAGAGCTCGTGACGTGGACCTCCCTAGGATGCGTATGTTCAATGACGCATTGCGGATCTTGCGCCTTGCGAGATTGCGCGGTGGGAGCTAGATATCGTGGACCAATAAACAGCTTGCCCGATTCGGCGTCCTTGATCGCGCCTTTGTCTCGGTTGGGGAAGTGATGTTCCCTCTTTGTTCTCTTGGTGTGACTAGGATCGGCTCGACCATACCCTCATTACGTCCTCGGGAGGGGCCGTCGCCTAAATGAACCGCTTCACTTTGAATCCTTCGGCTCCGAAGCAAGGATTTGGAGGCGATTCGGGCAGTGCTCTTGGCGGCTTCTCCCCGGGCACACTCTGCGGTGGATATCGCATCATTGCACTAAGATATCCCGGTTCATCTTGTGGTGGGGGCCAACTAAATTTGAGCTCGAGTCACGAAGGAGTCCATCTTGCGGGATATCCAGGCTTTGGACGGAGGCTGATCTTGAGGCCTGTCGTGAGCTTGGTCCCATAGGTATGCCACAGAGACCTCCATTATGGAAATCTACAGGGGCGAGGAGGCGTTCTGGCGTCAACGGAGTCGCCAGAACTGGACTGTTCAGGGGGAGTCGAACACGGCCTACTTCCATGCCATCGCCAATGGGCGGAGGAGGAAGTGCTCGATCCCTTGCCTCACGGGAGGAGGCGTTGGAGTCTCCACAGGCACTTTCCTCCCATATTTATAGCTTCTACAAGTCCCTCTTCTCGGTGGCGCCCTCATCGGCATCTCGCTTGCCCGGCCTTACACGGGGAGGCTGGTTACCCGTCTGAGCGCGGTCCTCACACGGCCGTTTCGCGGACGAGGTGGCGGCCCTGAAATCTATGAAGGCACGGGTGGCGCGGGCCCCGATGGCTGCCGGTGAGCTTTTGCAAACGTTAGGATCAACTCCAACGGTGATCTTGCGGATGTTCCAGAATTCTATCTTGGGACTACGGTGATGGCGTCGAACTTTGGTGTGATTTCTTTGATCCCCAAGGTTGTGGGGGCCAGACATCCGCCAATTCCGTCCCATCACGGTGATCAATGTCATTCAGCGCCTCTTTGCAGTATGTGCTATCCGGTTGGCGCGGTCTTAGAGAGACTCACGCACCCCTCCGATTCGCGTTCTTGAAGGCGCCTCATTCATGATGATGTCCTTGCCTCCATGAGATTATTCATGAGGTCAAGGTACACCATCGAAAGGTGTTCCTCAAGTGGACTTCGAAGCCTATGATCGGTGGTGGGCTTTCCTGCGACTTGTCCTAGAGCGGAGGGTTCGATGATCGCATGATTCTTTGGATTATGCGATTTGTGACGAGTGGTAGGACGGCGATCAATATCAATGGGGAGATTGGACCCTACTTTACCCCCTCCTGTGGGGTGAGGCAAGGATCCGATCTCCCCCTCTTAACTCATGGTGGATGCCCTTGCAGATTTTGGATAGAGCCAAAGTCTGGACACATTCTTGTGTGGTAGGGCATCGATCCGGGAGGGTATTTCTCATCTGCAGACGGATGATACCATGATCATGGTGCAGGGCTCGGACCTAGACATCGAATTTGAAATTCTTGCCGCTCGCTTGAGACCATGTCGGCTCAAGATCAACTTCGACAAAAGTGAGGTTATGGTCCTAGGGTTTGATGGCGTCGGCCGCGTATAGCCGATAATCTCAAGCTCCTGGCGGAATTCCCATTTCCTACAGGGTTCCCCATGCGAGAGTCTCGGTGTTGATCAAGGATCTTTCTCCCAGTCGCAGCGTGTGCGCCGAGGCCGAGCCTTGGCGAAGCGGCTCACGTCGAAGGGGAGCAAAGCGGTCTGATCAACTCCTCTCTCGATCCTTCCCATGTATCGAGATGGGTTGCACTTCATCGCCGAGGGAATCCATGCCGACTTTGCTAAAGAATTGTCGCGATTCTTCTGGGCGGCTAGGGACGGACATCAAAAATACCATATGGTGAAGTGGGCGGACGTTTGCGCCCCCAAATGCTTTGGGGGCATAGGTATCCTGGACTCCCGGCGCTTCAACGTGGCCGATCTTTGAAGTGGGTGTGGCGCGTGCGAGACGACGGGGGCTTTGGCTGCAACTTATCAAGGCCAAATACCTCCGGGCCCCTATTACTGCGACCGGCGGGAGGGGTCGCGATTCTGGAGATCTATTCAGACATTAAGCACTACATCGGTGGCATCTCCTTCGTAGTTGGGATGGCCAGGGATCCGCTTTAGCTTGACCTCTGTTCCCGGTCCCGTTGGGGATCCGGTTCCCCGCTCTCTTTGCCATATCGGCCTCTCCATCATCGCTGGTCGCGGAGAATTTTCGGGATGGGTTATGGAATCCCCTGTTTCGCCGCACCTTCAACGAGGTGGAGGCTGCCGAACTCCAATCCTTGATGGGGGCCTTGCCTATGGCCCTCTCCCAGGGGAGGGATGTGGCCGCCTGGCTGCTCCTCCCCTCGGGTGAGTTCTCGGTGAGTTCGGCCTATAAGGCCCTTTTCCAGGGCCCGGCTAGGACGTGGTCGGGCCCCCTTTGGGAGGCGCCACTGCCCCTTAGTATCCGCATCTTCGTTTGGCAGCTCCTCAGGGATAGGTTACCGTCGGGGGTGGAAGTCTCCAAGCGTAACGGTCCCGGTGACGGCCGGTGCCCCCTATGTGGGACTCGGTCGTGCTCCCATATCATGTTCTCTTGCTTGGCGTCACGGTTCTTATGGAACTTTGTTCAGAGGCGCTAGGTCCGACTTAGCGAGCACGAGGCGGGAGTTCTGCAGCCCGTGCAATCGTCGGAGGAGGACGCCGCCTTTTCTGGCTCCTCTTCGCAGCCCTATCCTGGACGTTGTGGAATGTGCGCAACAAGATGGTGATCGAACGGATTTTCCCCACCCGGGCGTCTGACTCAGTTTTTTCTTTGCTTGCCTTCCTCCAGCAGTGGTCCCCCTTGGTGCGCTCGCGTGATCGCTCCGCGTTCGAGTCTTCGCTCCGGGCGCTGCGCTGACCCTCCTTCATGCACCGTCGTCGACTCCCCCCGCGGCCGCCCTGTCGACCTGATGGACACCGTCTCCCCTGGTTTCCCTCCTTTTTTGGTTTCTTCTTTGGGCTTTGATGTGCTGTGGCCCCAGCGTTGGTGCGACCTTTTTTCGCTTCTTTGGCCTCGGCCGTGTTGGTTGTGTGTCGGTCCCTTATTGTACTTGGATTGTGCTTTATTTATAAAGCGGGGCGCGAGCCTGATTCGAGCATGAGCTCATCTCTTCAGTTCAGTTCAGGGAGGACGGCGACATAGCAGACTTGCAGGTTGAGCAGCGGCACTGAGGCGGTGCACTGTCGAGGAGGACCAGCGGTGCAGAGGAGGACCGGCGGCGAGCGCCGTGAGGAGGACCAGCAGCGTGTGGATGAGGACCAGCAGCAACGGGAGCTCGGGCACGGCCCTGCGAAGAGGACCAGTGGTGAGCGCGTGGAGGACCGGTGGCGAGCTCTCTGAAGAGGACCAGCAGCAACGGCGAGCTCGGGCGCGGCCCTGCAAGGAGGACCAGCGGCAAGCGCGCGGCAAAGGGAGGGTGTCCAAGACAACGAGGAGCTCGGCTGTGGCGCCGGGATCAGGACAGTGGCAAGCGTGTGGAGGAGCGAGGCGTGCGCGGAGCAGCGACGCGACGGTGATCCCAGATTGATGGCGAGCTTATTCCTTGACGTCCCAATCAAAGATTTGAGTTTGAAATTCAAATGGAAAGACCTAATTTGAAGTGTTTTGAACGTTTTAGGGATTTTTTTGTAAAAATTGATTTGTACTGCTGCTCCGACATCTTTTGTTGGACGGAGGATGGAGTACAACTTATAAAAAAATTACTCAAGCGGCCGTTGACCGGTGGGGACAGCCCCTCCAACAGATAGCTATAGCCGAAATAGCATTGCCACGAGTCCACTTGAGCACTTGTTCTACTGGACAGTGATTGCATGCCATGTAATTTGATGATTTCTCCATGGTGACAGAAGTACAATGTCTTTGTATTCCAATTTCCTATAATAATATCACCCAAAGTTTTAATAGGTACTGTCGTTAACTGACAGCATTGCACTACATTTGCATTACAAAGCTACTAGTACTGCCGGAGTCGATCAAAATGACCAACACTTGATCTGTTCTAGCCATTGCATGCAAGGATACCTGCAACTCTTCACTATCAGCAAAATCCTGCAATGCCAATAAGTTCCTTCAATGATTTTTTTAAAATCTAGGGGGCGGTGGCCCCCCCGACATGCATGTAGCTCCGCAGTGCATATAACATGTAACTCAGGTCCTTCTTTCTGTACGCATTGGTGTTGAGGAACATACTTACCCACACAAATATGGCAAAGCCCATTCATACTCCTGTAGTCGTGCAGTTGCCGCTCTTTCTAGCAATTTCCATGACCAATCTTGAGTGTCTTCTAGGTTCTTCTACATGATTTGGTGGTCTCATTGCAAATGGCAGCGGAGCACGCCACCATTTGTTTTGAGCTAACAGGTCCCGCTGAACAATGGCCAACAAAATTGTACAGTCAACGGTTTCTGGCAATTGCAAAGCTACTACACATCGTATCTCTTTTTAAGCCCCCTGACAAATTGCATAACAAAAAAGGTCTTGTCATAGTATGGATTGTGACTGCCTATCTTGACAATCAATTCTTTAAACTGCAATTATATATGTTTAGATCCAGAATTGCGGGTACGCAACAGAAGAATTACAACTTGGGAAGAAGATAGTTCCGAACTTTCAGTTCTAATAATTTCATCACACTCCACAGGTTTACAGTCCAGTGACCATATACGGAACTGTCTCGACTCAACACACACCCACTCGTCAGCGCCATCATCTTTCCGGCTATCGACTCAGGATGGCACCCTTCTAGATTACCTCTTGTCCTTCTGGTCCTGCTGCTGTGTTACAGACAGCTAGTTGAGATCTCCTACTCCCAGTTTCCTGCCAAACATCACCATAACTTAGACCTTAAAAGGCTCTCATTTAGATCAATCAAGGAAAGAATTGTTACAAGAATTGAGATTTTTGGTTCTTACGCTGGAATAATCGCAGATATTAGGGCGAATAAGAAGCCCAAAACGATACAGAACCCGCCGACAAAGACATATGCATACCCAAGAAAGATATTGTTTCCCCCAATCCATGATGAAGTGGAAAGGACCAATGTTTTCTTGCCAAAAAAGAAATATGTGTTGTAGTTGTTTTGTAGCCTTCACTGTTATTTTATCTTTCGCCTTTAGATCGACATTTATCCTTCCATATAGCTTCCTGAATGTCGTAAATGCTGCCGTCCACATCCAAACCAGAAGGTCCTCCTGCTCGTTCAACTGTTGCATAAAACGAAACTTGCATTAAGTCGTGCACAGGACCGGTCCATAGATTTTGGAGGCCCTAGGGCAACATGAAATCAAGGCCCCCTTGTTTAATGTGTCAGAGCTTTCCTAGGGTTAAGGGGGGCAATGCCCCCCCCCCCCCTACTTAATTTTTTATTAGAGATATATTTAATATTCATGCTAAAATTTTAAAGGATACTTAAAGTTTACATGATTGATGCTCTTGGATGTCTCAACAATGTCTGTCAAGCTACAATAAAAAATTAAATAATCAGTGCATTTGATAGATCTATGATCTTTGAAATCTCGATGAAGACATTCGAAACCATTTATTTCTATTTATTGAGTGAACTATATACCATGATAGTTATTTTATCAATTTCTATTTTGTGTACATATGCCTGTGCAAAAAGTCAGTAGATGACTAAAAATATTAGGCACTAAATTAAGAAGAGAATGGAATATCCTCTCAAACATATATGATGGGGACGAGTAGAATTGTTCCGAATAAGAGGATAGTTGCTTGGCGAATGATATAATTATGCGATTGTGTCCTTAGTGTTCACTAATGAATACTCACAATCTTATAAAGGAATATGAGGACCGATGTTATGCACATCTAGAGAGACCAACAAAAAAAGTGGCATCGAGAAAACATATTCGCAAATCTTTGAGAAATAGGAGTAAGGGTAGAGTCATGATAAGCCATAGCTTGAACCATCTCTATTTTCTTTTTTAGACAACAAATTATATTTTCTAAAATTATTCTACAATGTTGCATGTCAAAAGTATTAGACAAATATAGGTACACAAACAAATAGTGGGCCAGGGCCCTAGATCATGGGGGCCCAGGGCGAGCGCCCCTCTGCCCCGCCCTATGGGTCGGCCCTGGTCGTGCAGGTAATCCATATACCCAGTGAAAAATCTTTTATCTATGTGCAAGAACACAAATAAACTATTGCACTGGCGGAGCCGGAAACACGACAAGGGGGTGATAACTAATTGCATGAAAAAACCCGACTCGGCAACCAAAATTCACCATATAAAAGTGCATTACTACAGTAGACAAATACATAAACAACTAATTAAGTTATTGATAAACAAAAAACAAAAATTAATGCATCCTCTTTTAAAATACCATCATGACATTGAAATATCCTTGCAGTTAACACATCATCACTATGATTTATGAACCATCCACTTGGGACATCAATATCCATATATGTAGAACAAATATCATAAATAAGAATGTGAAATGATATGAGAAATGAACACAATAATAAATATGTTCTTCAGAGATTTGGCCAAGTCTGGGGGCGGTGCCCCCCCTGACTTACACATAGCTCCGCCACTGTACCACACTGTTTGCTCCGGTTCCACCACTACAAATCTGCTCATCTTGGGGTCCTCGTTTTGGCAACCTCATATATTTGCTCTTGTCTTCTCGTGATTGGTAACGTGGAAGTGAACTTCACACATGCCAAATTTCTACAAACACCCTACTTCGACTTCTTCTGAACTTCCCCACTAACCGTAAGATGCATATATTAGTTTGAGGTGATTTTCATTATGGTTTTTTTACAGCAAGGTAATTTTCATTAGAGTTGATTTTCATTATGTTTTTTTTTACAACAAGGTAATTTTCATTATGATTGATTTATTCATTAGAGTTTGAGGTGATCCAATTGCCCATCTGGCGTCGCCCGACTCTAGCCATCGGAGATTGACCACACCGCTAGATTGGCATTGTCGGGCTCTCGTCTTTTGACTGGTCCCACCTGAACGAGCTCGTCTGACTTGTCACTTAGCCTGACCTCGTTGGCCGGGGGATTTGGGTCGCCCTCCCTCTCTACCTTGTCGACCGGGAATTTATATACTGCCATCTATCTTGACTGGGAGCACCATTGTCGCTGGCCATGGAATTCAATCAAATTGGGTGCCATCGCTTAGACCATCTTGAAGGGAAATGTCGATGGCCATCGGTAAGTGAGTGGTTTGATTGGATTATTTCAACATTTAACCATGTGTTTTTATATCGTAGCAACGCACGAATATTTAGCTAGTCATTTTTATTATTAAAAGGCTTACGGTGTTGATGGTCTAGTATGTCGTGATAGTTTTGCGTTTTAGCCCTTAAATAAGCACATCATCCCGCAATCCCATCGTCCCGTGTCGGTCGATGTATCGATCAGTGAAACCGTGCTCCTCCAACTCACTGTAGACCGGAACAAATCAGATGCCACGAGCGGCCATCTCCTGGAACGTGTCCGCAGTCTAGACCACGATGGCTGCACAGCGACCACGGAAACGAATGATCACGTAAATGAAGGAAACTACAAAACTAAATGGGCCGAGCCCAAGAACGAATCCATTAAGCGAAATGGCTTCACCGAGCCCAAGAACGAATCCATTAGCATGAGCTGAGTTTTCGGTTTTCTCGTTTTTCCTAGTTTTCCTTGGTATATCCTGGTTCTCTCTGGGTTTATCTCCACTACTAGTATTAAACAAGCAAACATTATCTTTCTTATGCACATCCCGCTTATTGTATACCAACGAATCAACATCGTCTAATTAGCCAACTAATCTTGATCTAACCGCCACCGTTATATGGTGTGCACGTAGCAATTTACGTTGATCGACCATACTCCATCAGCAAAGAAAATTTCTACTTCCCAATCCCGCGTCCCCTCAATCACGCAAGCCTATTCGCGAAGAAAAAAGGAAACTGACACCACCACCACGTCATACGCCGCAAGCAGCCCCGTTGACCTCGCTTCCCTTGCGCCTTCCTCAATTCCCACGACGCCGAAGAAACTCCGCTCACAAGTCGAGCCCTCTGTTTCGCTTCGCCCTCCAGTCCTCCTGGGCCGCTCTCGATCGAGCGGCTCCGAAGACGACCCTCCACCGTAGAAGCGACGACCCCTCCCTCACGCCTCACTGGCCGCCGCTGTCGCCAAAGCCGCCGGTGGTGGCGGCGCCCCAGCCCGCCGAATGAGGAGGGAAGGGAGTGCACGCCGCTGCGACGTCTCTGCGAGCGGGACAGGGAGCTCGATGGTGGTGTGACGGTTGGCGGCGGAACGATAAGCGGAGCGAGAAGGCGGAGCAAAACTTAGATTGCGCCAACGTTTTTCACTATTTTTTTTGATTTTGTCTCTTCCGTTGCCGTTGCAACACACGGGCTTTTCCCTAGTATATATATATATATATATACCTAATAATAAAGCACGAAGTGTTTCTCTCGGTCTAACATTTTTTTAGACCGTTTTGCCCTCCCATCTAGATGAAAATAACCCACCGCTGCAACCCGTAGATAAAAGCTTTTAACTGTCGCGCGGCCGGCTTCGTATGTATCCACCTGGATTGCTTGCCTCGATGTTTAGCGTGTGTGTTCCAAACTCCCAACCCCCAGTTCTATATATTGGCAACCAGAACGTGAGATTACCTAATAATAAAGCACGAAGTGTTTCTCCCGGTCCAACATTTTTTTAGACCGTTTTGCCCTCCCATCTAGATAAAAATAACCCACCGCTGCAACCCGTAGATAAAAGCTTTTAACTGTCGTGCGGCCGGCTTCGTATGTATCCACCTGGATTGCTTGCCTCGATGTTTAGCGTGTGCGTTCCAAACTCCTAACCCCCAGTTCTATATATTGGCAACCAGGACGTGAGATTGACCACCTCTAACCACGGTCCCTCAAAAAAAAAGGCTACCTATCCACGGCGGGGCAGCTCTACAAGGCGCACAAGGAGCGTTGGCCACGCCCGCGTCGGTCTCGGCCGATCCGCACGTTAGGGTCGAAGCAGTCGGCGGGGCAGGAGTCTCTTGCGGACCTCGAATACGCCGATCCACGCGTTGGCCTCTGTTGCAGAGGCGGGTGGGTAGAGATCCTCTGGCCTCTCGATCTTTCGATCTTCCGCCGTACCGGGCGTTCGCCTACGCCTCTGTTCCAACCACTGTCGCTGCATCATGGCACTGGCACGGGAAGCATCGTTAGGTGACGCTGGAAGCCTCTGAAACCAGCCCTACGGCGGCCGCCGATGCCGCTCCACGGGTAAGAAGGGGCCCTCCAGGGACGTGGAGGTGGGTGCGGAGGGCGGCGCAGGAGGCGTCGATGCACGCGCTGCTGCTCTGCTTCACGGGCCTCCTGGCCCGCAAGATCGATGGCATTTTCTTCTTCCGCTCCTTGTGGTGATCCCACCTCTCGAGTCCCCTTCTAAAAGGCGTCATTTGCAAGGTATATGTTTTATTTATTTAGACTTCATCGCTAAGGAAGACAAGAATATGAAATAGCCGACGATTGACATGTTGATGTTGGAAAGCTGCATTCCAGTTTGACATGCAAATTCATGTTTCTACGGTATAGGAAATCCTGGACATGATGCGCTGATACTGGTAATTTGAAAAAAAATGAGCCCAAGGGGAAAGAGCATAAGCTATGTCACTACGACATACAGACAGATTTTCCATCTAGCACACATCAAGATGACGTGTGTTGACATAGGTTAGGATGAATATTTTAGTGTCAGTCTTATATCTATTTGGTTTTCTTAGCAGCATTTTATTTCTAAAGAAAATTTTCAGCATGCGGTGGCTTTCCCCTTCTTTTCTAAATATGAAAAGGGGACACTATCAGTTTCAAAGTTGCAGTTCTCGTGGATCTGGTGGTCAATTTTTTTGGATGTGAAAGAGTAGGCAAAAGAAGATGTTGCTCGAAGAGCTAAGGTTGCAGCAGCGGGGATCTCAAATGCCGGTAAGTTTGATCCAGTCCAGCAGAGAGCCATAGATGTCGTAGCCATCTTAGGATTACAAGGTACCCGTTTATTGTTTGTGTACTTCTGCATTTAGTAAATTATCAAAAAATAGAAGCATACGATGGTGTGTTGTAATATTTGCACATGCAACAAAATTATGCAAGAATATATTTACATATTTATTTACTATGGAGTTACATCTTTTTTTCTACACTCTAATAGATAATGGAGCAACAAATCAGGTACTTGAAAATGTTGTATTTTTATCCACGCATGCAGGTTGATCTAACGATGGTGGCTAGGCCAACATCAGCGACGAGATTATCTTGGATGAAGTGGTTGACTTTATCAAGTCAATGTTGAAGACATGTGTCGAGGAGGTTGCAATATGGACAAATTGGACAAGGCCAACAGCGTGATCTGTCACACTGGCAGAGAGTAAGAATACACCCTTCTACAAACTCAAGGGAGACTTGATAAAGGACATTGGGGAGCACCAAGTGCAAATTATCACCGGAGAGACAGGCTATATACCCTGTACCTCCGCGACGCCGGGCACATGGCGAAGGAAACGAGATAGTGTGCTTTCGAGGGTGGGTACATAACGGCCGTGAAAGTACCGTTATTCTTGATGGACGATGGTAGCATGAGAAGTCGAAGTCAGTATGTTTGAAACAGACTCCTAGCTTTTATTTGAGCTATATACACCTCTAGTCCCACAACTTGTCTAGTACGTACAAATTAGTCCCATATCTTGCAAAATGGGTTATAGTGGTCCTACAACTTGCCATGCGCCGCAAAAACTAGTCCAAACAATCCAGAAATTGACATGTGGCAATGACTTTTTGCAAAAGAGCCCCTACATATTCCTCTCAGACACATCTTGCCACTACGGACCACCACATTTGATGTTTTCTATTACAACCATTTTTCTATTGTTAAAAACATTTCGAGGAAGTGCCTTGTTATGCTCGTCGCCATCCCACCCAATGCTCACGCCCAGCTATATGCCGTCTTTCACAACGACGTTGTGGCCACACTGGACTTTTTTGAGCCGGGTCATCGACGCATAAAATTTAGCCTCGAGCACATTGCACTGATTACGATGGCATTTGGAGACGGAGTATTGTGACATTCTACCCGTCCAAGATGATGGGATGCTTGGCGAGCACGCTGACAATATTGGTGAAGAGTGTGTTGACTCAGGCGGCGCCCATGTCAGCGTTGGGGAGATTGTTCATATCGTGCAGGCCTTCGAGGAGGGCCACAACAGTGCCGGAGGTAGCCGAGCATGCTGCCAATGAGCACATTCATCTACGCCCATGAGTAAGTCGGTCCTCCATCGCGTCGTATGATCTGGTGTGTTGATAAAGCTCTCATCTATTAATCTTATGAGTACAGAAAATGTTGGATAGAGCATGCTCGTACATTTTGTTACTTTAAATTTTGCTACTTCTCGCTACTCGCGTCAAAATGCCAGCTCTAAATTTAGTTAGTTAGATGGGATGAGCATATGCACCTTGCTTTTGTTCTTGTGCATATTAAATAGCATTGAAATTCTTCTAGCAATATATATTTTCCAATACAGATTGGCTACAACTATAACCAAACAAAAATATTTGCTTGGTAAGTCAAATAATAACATCATGTTGTCTACGAAGAATCTTTAGAGAAGAGTTAAATGAGAAATCCGCAACATCAGTTTTTCAATTGTTGTTAAAATGTAAAACAACCTTTTTACAACAGCTTTGCTAGAAAAATAAGCATCAAATTTAAAGAACATGGAGATTTTCGACTACAAGTAAATGTCTTACTGTTGTTTGCAGCAAAAACGATTATCGTATGGAGTGGCTAGTGAACATGGCTTGCGTGCCTTGTTCTCTATGTCGAATCCTCCCGTAGCACAATAATTTTTATTTGTTTCTTCCTAGACTGACGGGTGGAACCCGCAAAAGTAAGGCAGCACTAAGACCACATGTGCCAAAGAGGAATATATAGGGGCGCTTTTGCAAAAAATATGTCAGTTTCTGGATTGTTTGGACTAGCTTTTGCACCACATGACAAGTTATAGGACTGGTATAGCTATTTTACAATATGTGGGACTAATTTCCACATGTTAGACAAGTTGTAGGACTAAAGATGTATATAGCTCTTTAACAATAGAAAATGGTTGTAATAGAAAACATCAAATGTGGTGGTCCGTAGTGGCAAGATGTGTCAGAGAGGAATATGTAGGGGCTCTTTTGCAAAAAGTCATTGCCACATGTCAATTTCTGGATTGTTTGGACTAGTTTTTGCGGCGCATGACAAGTTATAGGACCAGTATATCTCATTTTGCAAGATATGGGACTAATTTGTACGTACTAGACAAGTTGTGGGACTAGAGGTGTATATAGCTCGAGAAAAAATTGACCTCCCACAAAACATTGCATGTAGATATGTACGCGAAAGTCACTGCGTGTGATTGGCATGATCTGAAGCATCGTCACTACTTATAAAACTAAGCTTGGTAGGAACACATTGGATCACAGCTATCCACCAACTCAGATCAAACAGCGTGTATTGCTCTAGCGACATTGCGCGTCGTTCCATACTAACCTGCGACAAATTTGGAAATTTGGACGATTCAAAACGAAATATCTCGTTCCATTTGTCTAAATTATAAATCGTTTTTATTTTTGAGCTCCATGTGCCGTGATTTTTAAAAAGTAGATCCAATGTTGATAGTTTTTAGACAACTCTTTTTATACTTTTAAAACTGTTGTGTTTGTACTTTAGATTACTTTAGTTCTGTATTTTTATACTTCGAGTTGTTAGTGTATTTTGTGCTGGGTTACTACACACTTGTACTTCCGTGTATTTTAGCGGTGAGTATACTTATATTTTTCTATATTTCGGCTCCTAATATAATAGTACTTTCGTGTACTTGGCTCTAAGTACGGTTATATTTTCTTCTACTTTGATTTCTAACAAGGTTATATTTTTATGTACTTTGCTCTAACTACAGTTGTACTTTTGTATATTTAGTCTGTAAGTACACTTGTAATTTCGTGTATTTTGACGGTGAGTATATTTGTATTTTTCTATACTTCGACTCTTAATACATTAGTACTTTCGTGTACTTGGCTGTAAAGATGATTGTACAGTGTACTTCGTCTCTAAGTACAGTTGTACTTGGATTCGTTCTTGGGCTCAGCCCATTTAGTTTTGTAGTTTCCTTCGTTTACATGATCATTCGTTTCCGTGGTCGCTGTGCAGCCATCATGGTCTAGATAGCGGACACGTTCCAGGAGATGGCTTCTCGTGGCATCTGATTTGTTCCGGTCTACCGTAAGTTGGCGGAGCACGGTTTCAATACATCCACGGACGCCGGACGATGGGATTGCGGGAAGATGTGTCGGGAAACTGGGCCGGTAGAGGCCCACTCGGTGTGGTCTCTACCAGGCTAGGGTTGGCTCATGTGGGTATCGTATCCTCCTTTAGCCTATACTAGGAAAAAGGCCCGTGCGTTGCAACGGGATGTCACTAAGACATACAAAGTTTTCGTCGGTACATTGGCGGCATGTCGTAGAAACCAACCAGCTTCTTCAAGTCATGGCGAGCTGATCTAGTAGTATGATAGAGAGTAGTATGCAGGGTTGGAGATGACCGACCACACGACTTGTGTCTTCCAAACTATTAGATGTATATTTTATTTTTTCTAGATTGAGCATGGAAATTTCTGATGAGTCTATATATAGTAGTACAGTAAAAGATAGATAGATGCTTAGCATGGCTAAAAAGGTTCAAATAGCATTACAGGGATGGGCGATGACTATGAACTCTAAAATTAAAAGCATCGGTTCCTTTGAATATAATTAAGCATCGATGTGTTCAGAGAAGGTATTACGTTAGCTTTTCTGCAAATATTTATTTAAATTCAGTAATAAAATCTAAGGAAAATCTAACCTCGACTGATCAAATTTGGGTCAAATATGAAACCATTGAGATCTTCCTCTCTTATGCTTGCTTGTTTGTCCATACGGTACCTACTATGTGATTAGGCTAGTTTTGTTTCAGACTGAAACAACCTCCTCAAAACTTGGAAGGCCTGATCTCGATGGAGGGACCGAGGTGACGCCGCAGACGCGCACTGTCGGGGTTGAGGGCATGTAATCATCTGATATGCACAATGTTATTTGTTGATAAAACTACTAAATCCAATTGATATAAAAACAATTAGTTACCTGATTGGCAGCTTGGCTTCCCATGTCGTAAGCTATAGTAAACAAACATGAAGCTGCTCCACGTCTCGTATCAATTTTTTGCCTATAAAATTAGTCAAGAATTGTCCCACAAAACAAACTGTGTCTTCAACGAAGCAGAGTATGTCCCCTACCTGCTAGCTGGCTGGCCGGCCGGCATGTCTCGAGAAAGCCTAGCCGCAGCGCAGCTCTCCTGGTACGTCCACGTTGATCAACGCCGGCCCCTCTAGTCTGGTAGCGCGACGCCGTCTTCTATGATCCTAACTACGCCGTTAGCCACATCGGATCCCGATGGAAGATCCTTTTGCCTCCTGATTACCGCCGACGTGCTGTATTGTTTCCGGTTTCTGCAGGGCATGACCCGATTTATTCTCTTGGATGCATAATGCTTCGAAAAGAAAACTTTAGAGATACACACGTACACAATGGGTATTGCTTGCGGCATGTGGACTCCGGACAAATGAATTTTTTTGACTTACCGGTGGTATAAGGGTATTAATCGTGTTAGTGGAAGGGCAATTCTGTCCAAAAAAGTGTTGGACCGGAAGAAACACTTCGTCCTTTATTATTACTAGCAAAAATGTCCGTGCGTTGCTACGGATATTCATTTTCTAGATCATATTAAATCACCTCTTCCTAATTAATATCAATTAGATTACACCATGGACATCTATTTCATTAATCAGTTTTTGTTAACAGGAGAAAACAAAATCTCATCTAAATTCACCAGTTTTTTATACACCGGAAGATAAAAATTGCAATCTAGAAAAAAGATAATATTTTATTTAACGTGCAATTGAAGGACCGTCGAGACGACATGCGATTTATGTATAAAGAGTTTGATCACCGATGCGCACTCTACAATGCAGGTGTATAAATGGAAAACCCTGAAATTTGATTGCAAAAAAAATGGAAAGTATCTTAAAAAGCTAAGCACTATATATTACATTTCTTTCTCTATTAACCGTGGTCCGATTTTTTCTCTTAGCGTGTGTGGGTAGCTGTGGTATATAGATTTTTTATGTATGCGTCGGGTTCATTGATTAGAACACATAAAATATAACACTGGTTCTCTCATTTGCCAATTCCTACGAATTAAGCGATCTTTTTATAAAACGACCAAACAGATAAAGGTTCACCTACCAGCTCTCCCCCGTGGTTCCAGATTCATGAGAGAGAGAGACTCTCCAAGAGAGAGAAAACTCAAGTGGGGGTGGCAAATTCTACCGGCAAGGAGGGTCTGACTTCTAGCTAAACTCATTCAGCGGAGGCGATGCATTACCCAAATCGCTCCTAATTATCCATAAGCTCTGACGCCACACGGTCGTGCTGAAATAAGGGAGCACCGGAGCAGCAGCGGGCATCCCCATCGCCTCTCCCCGAATTCTCCATATGCTAGCCCGTTGTTCTTTGGAGGAGGCGACGCATGGATCCCCATCTGGTTCCTGCTCAACTGAGAGACTTTTGTGTGATATGCAATCACAGCTCATTTCCCGCACGATTATCTCTTCTTGGGGTGCCATTCCTCCTCTAATTCCATTCACTTCAGCAACCATCTTTGGCAATTTTCACGGTGGTGCGGCTTACTTGAGTCTGAGTCAGCTTGCTGATTGCATCCTATATAAACCGGTAGGATTTTGTCTAAAGGAGCCATGTGAGACTATTCAATGCTTTTTCTCGTTGATGCAGGTATCGCTGCACGCCTGCACTATTTGTTTTGATTTGATCGGACTGGAGATACAATTGGGCCGGCCCTTTCTCTTCTTCAGCGCTATCACCCTCGTGGCCTCGGCAAATTGACCGAGGAGCCTTCTTTTTTTTTTTGAAAGGGAGGAGCCTTCTTAAACCGGTAGGGAGACCCATCGCGAGTGGACCGTGTTATAATTATTATTATTTCCACTAACCGGTGGCCCACGTGATAATTTAGGCTTTGGTGGAAGGGCAAAACGGTCCGAAAAAGTGTTGGACAAACACTTCGTGCTTTATTATTAGGTATAGATATATATATATATATATAGAAATAGAGGAACAATCTGTGTACGGGAGTTTACCGAGAGAGTTTTTAATAAAGTTCACTTTTGTTCCCTGTGTCATCTACTTGTGTACTGTGTGCCTTCTCCTAGTCTTCTTCTCCGGTGTGGAACAGCCTCGGGACCGGCCAATCGGCAGGGGGTGTTTCAACACGTTATCGGCACGTGTCTCTCCGTCAAGCCACCATCGAGCCTGCATCACGCAGACTTTCGTTGAAGAACGCGTGTGGCGTCCAAATGGAGGAAACGTGCCTTGCTGATAGCGGCACCACCAATACCATCTTGAGAGAAACAAAGTATTTTGAGTCCATTACCAAAAACCCTAGTAACATAATGACGATCGCCGGCTGCGGTCCGAATATAGTTGGCTCCGGAAGAGCAACTATCATACTCCCAAATGGAACAACTCTGATCATTGAAGAGGCATTGTTGTATCCGGAGTCGACTCGTACTCTCTTAAGTTTTAGAGACATCCGCGCAAATGGTTTCCATGTCGAAACCGATGATGATGAGAATGGAAAGGAGTTCCTACTTATTACCAAGCGCGACGAAAATGGTAAACATGTCGAAAGACTCCCTTCATTAGCTACTGGGTTGTACTACACTAAGTTAGTAGCACCACCTATTTACACTACCCTTAAGACTGTCTTTAGAAGCTCCGAACTATTCTGCCTTTGGCATGATAGGTTAGGCCATCCCGGTCTTAGGATGATGAGAAATATAATTAACAACTCGAACGGTCATAATGTTAATGTGAAAAATTTCCGAATCCCGATGATTTCGTGTATGCTCGCCATGGGAAATTGATCATTAGACCGTCCCCCTAAAGGTGAAGGATGAACTCCCTCGTTCTTGGAACGCATTCAATGTGGTATATTTGGTCCAATTCAGCCCCTCTCAGGGTCGTTTCGGTACTTCATGGTGCTCATCGATGCTTTCTCTAAATGGTCCAATGTTTGCCTGCTGTCAACAAGGAACCATGCTTTTGCAAAGTTGATCTCCCAGATCATACAAATAAGGAATAAATTCCCTGATTATCGTTTAAAGTCTATTCGAATGGACAATGCCGAGAATTTACTTCAAAGGCATTCGATGATTATTGCATGGCAACTGAATCAAACTTGAGCACTCCATCGCATGTCCACACTCAAAATGGACTTGCGGAGGCATTGATTAAAAGAATTAAATTCATTGCCAGACCACTCCTTCAGGGTTGTAATTTACCAACTACATGTTGGGGACACGCGGTGTTACACGCCGCTAATCTCATTAACTTTCGACCATCGGCCACAACATCCACTCTCCTATCCAACTTGCGCAAGGGTGACCGAAAATTTCCCACCCACGTAGGTTCGCCGGTATATGTACCTATACCACCACCCCAAAGATCGAATGGGACCGCTCCGTAAGTCGGGGATATACGTTGTTTATGAGATGTGTCCATAATCAGTTCTTGGACCCCTTGACAGTGACCGTCACACGGCCCGCTTCTTGTTGCATTTTGACGAGGATTTTTTCCCGACTTTGGGGGGAGCTAATCAACCCCTGGATGACAAAAGTCAAGAAATCACGTGGAAAGCCATGGGGATCCACGCTCATGACCCGCGCACTGTTGAGACTAATAGAGAAGTCCAAAAGATACTAGATTTGCACTCCCTAGCGAATCAACTGCCCGATCATTTTAGTGATTTAAAGACTATGGCAAAGTCGCATGTGCATGCACGCAATGCACCGGAAAGGGTTGAAATACCAAAGAAAAATGATGGTATACCCGCTCCTGCTCTAAGGCCTAAGAGGACACGGATTCTGGTTTCTCAAATCCCAAGTACCCGGGGACGCCCGAAGAAAAAGGATAAGAGAGATTTATTACGATGCCTTTGTTGAGGGAGCTAGTTGAGACACAACGCAGTACGGATATTTGATTGCGAAATTCCGGACTTGAACTTCCTATATCGGAAATACCCAGCGAAGTTGTGTGCGCACACATCGGAGCGAGAAAGCTAAAGGACATAGCTCCTGGATTGGGAAATCCGGTGGAGCAAGAGGATATGCCTGATGCACTCCATGACGAAATGGCCATTAACTATGTTAATTCGGGCGAGTCATACAACCGATCCATGGCAAATGTCGACGTTAATTTTGCCAAGAAAATTGCCTCAATCATAGATCTTGACCCTGAGCCTAACACGCTCACTGATTGCAATAAAAAGTCGGATTGGAAAGATTGGCAGAAGGCAATTACCGCTGAATTATTATCGTTAAACAAAAGAGAGGTATTTGGACCTCTTTGTCTAACTCCTCCCCACATTCGTCCTGTTGGCCATAAGTGGGTTTTTGTTTGAAAGAGAAACGAGAATAATGAAGTAGTAAGGTACAAAGCAAGGCTCGTTGCTCAAGGTTTCACTCGACTGTGTGTCGACTTTGAGGAAACTTACTCCCCGATCATGGATGGAATTACCTTTAGATACTTGATCTCAATGGTAAACATGGACTTAAAATGAAACTAATGGATGTTGTCACCGCTTACCTATATGGTAACTTGGATTCGGACATATACATGAAAGTACCAAGGTATCCCCGTCCGAACCAGATAGAGCAAACAGAGTTTATCTGATGTTCAGCTTAAGAAGTCATTGTATGGACTAAAATAGTCAGGTAGGATGTGGTATAATCGTTTAAGCGATTTCCTTCATCAGAAGGGCTACGCGAGCAATGAATATTGCCCACGTGTTTTTATACGGAGATCCCAGGATGGTTTCTGTATTATCTCGGTATACGTGGACGATTTGAATATAATCGGTACACCTGACGATATTGAGGAAGCGAGTTCCTACCTGATGTCGGAATTCGAGATGAAAGACTTAGGCAAAACCAAGTTACGCCTCGATGCGCAACTTGAGCATTCCCCTAGGGATTCTAGTTCACCAATGACCTACACCGGAAGGTGTTGGAACGATTTGGGTTTGAAAAGGCATATCCTTCTAAGACCCCGATGGTCGGAAGATCTTTGCAGCAAGACAAGGTCCCGTTCAGGCCTAAAGAAGAGGGGGAGGAAATTCTGGGACCGGAATTCCCCTACTTAAGTGCAGTTGACGCACTTATGTACTCGCAAATTGTACACGGCCGGATATTGCATTCGCCATCAATTTTCTTGCAAGGTACAGTTCTAAGCCTACCAAGAGGCATTGGAAAGGCGTTAAGGACATCTTTAGGTACATACAAGGGACAAAGGACCTTGGCTTGTTTTACCAAAAGAACCAAGACCTATCTGTTGTAGGCTATGCAGATGCTGGGTACCTTTCGGACCCGCATACATCCAAGTCGCAGACTGGATATGTTTTCCTTTGTAGTGGAACAGCTATTTCCTGGAAATCGTCTAAGCAAACTCTGGTGTCAACTTCGATGAACCACTCGGAAATCATAGCATTATATGAAGCATCACGAGAATGTGTATGGCTTCGACGAGTAGTCAGTCACATCCAGATGTCATGTGGACTGAACACCGTACAAATCCCAACAATTATCTATGAAGATAATGCCGCTTGTGTTGCACAAGTCCAGACGGGTTACGTGAAGAGCAATCTCACAAAGCATATAAACCCCAAGTTCTTCTATGCACATGAGTTGCAAAAGATGAACGAAGTGAAAGTCTTGCATACTAAGTCGTGTGAAAATCTCGCTGATTTGTTCACTAAATCATTGCCAGCGTCTTATTTCGAGAGATGTGTCTGAGGGATCGGCATGATGAGACTTAGGGAGATGCAAGGTTCAGGGGGAGAATCTTCACAAACTCATCGCTGAAATCTTGATCCCGATGATTGAGTACTCAACTTTATAGTTAAGTGAATTGTACTCTTTTTCCCTTAGTGAGTTTTGATGAAGTTTCTCACATGAGGTTTTTAATGAGGCAATTCGTGCAACATAGCAAGAAGTATACCGTGTGCATTTCTTCATATTTTTCCACTGGTTTTTTCGGAGTTTTAAGCCATGGTTATAAAGATAAGATACCCAGGGGAGTGTTGGGAAACTGGGCCGGTAGAGGCCCACTCGGTGTGGCCTCTACCAGGCTAGGGTTGGCCCATGTGGATATCGTATCCCCCTTTAGCCTATAAATAGAGGAACAATCTGTGTACGGGAGTTTACCGAGAGAGTTTTCAATAAAGTTCACTTTTGTTCCCCGTGTCATCTACTTGTGTACTGTGTGCCTTCTCCTAGTCTTCTTCTCCGGTGTGGAACAGCCTCAGGACCGGCCAGTCGGCAGGGGGTGTTTTAACAAGATGTACAGATTATTTAAAGGCAAATGATAGGATTCCTCCGGGGATACGATGTATCCATCCTCCGGGTGTCCTCTCGCTGCACACTCATCCCTGGATCCACCGCAAACCTTATCTATCCCTATTTTTTCTATACTTTATCTCTTCCTGAAGAAAAACTGCAACTCGCCGCTGCTAGTTCCGGCGATCTGTCGCTCGTGCCCCTGCCGCTCCACGCCCCAGCTCCACACAGAGCTCCTCCCGCCACCGCTCCAAGCTCCTCCCTCCGCCGCCTGCAGCTCATCGAGCCGCCGCTCCATGCCCTACCTCCTCCCAGCGCCTCCAGCCGGCTCCAGCTCCTCCGGCCAGACGCTTGCCGCCAAGGTAGTAGCCTTCCACTGGACCACCGCTCCCCGGCGGCGCCACATGCAACTCGTTGAGCCGCCGCTCCATGCCCCACCTCCTCCTGCATAGCTCCTCCACGTGGAGCTCCTCCCGGCGCCGTGTCCAGCTCCATCTCCTTCGGCAGCGCGCCCGCCCCGCCGCACCTTCCCCTGGACCACCGCTCCCCGACGCCGCCGCCTCTTGCGCTGCCACAGCGTCTCCTCCCGCTCGTCTTCACCTCTGCAACATGTTTTCCGTCGTGGCCTCACTCTGGTGGAGTTGCTCAACCGCGCGCCGATGTTGCTACCGAAGGTCACCAGCGCTGCTACGTACGTTGTTGAAGTTTGCTACATGGGGTAGTCAGCATTGCTACGTACGGCCGGCGTTGGCGCTACAAGTGACACCATGTTTTGCTACATACGGCCCACGGTGATGCTATAATAGTATAAATGTTTTGCTACGAGATCTCCGCCGAGGTATCCGATAAAGTTGGATTTGCTATCATATGATTTTTTTTTGCTACACCTGTTTAGTGGTTTTGCTACACTAGCACAAAGTTTTTGCTACATGGTCTCCGGCGAGGTCTCTGACGAAAGTCTCCGACGAGTCTCCGGTGAGGTCGGGTTTGCTACATTAGCATATTTTTTTGCTACACGGTCTCCGGCGAGGTCCAGTCTAATTTTCTATTTTCTAGGCCAAACCGTTTTCTGCTACATTGTAGCAAAAGCGGGACTAGTTGTAGCAAAAACGGGACTTTCTGTAGCAAAAACGGGATTTTGATCCAAAAAGAGGACACGTGGTTGGCCGGGGACCCAGGGGATAAAAACTCAAATCCCCCGGGGGACGCGTAGGGCTGCCCTTATTTAAAGGCTAAAATGCACAACTATCACGATGCACTAGATCATCAAGACCGTAAGCTTTTTAATAGTAAAAAAACTAGCTAAATATTCATTCGTTGCTACGATATAAAAACACATGGTTAAATGTTGAAATAGTCCAATCAAACCACTCACTTCCCGATGGCCATCGACATTGCCCTTCAAGATGGTCTAAGCGATGGCGACCAAGTTGATTGAATTCCATGGCCAGCGGCGATGGTGCTCCCCGTCAAGATAGATGGCGATATATAAATTCCTGGCCGACAAGGTATAGAGGGAGGGTGACCCAAATCCCCCGACCAACGAGGTCGGGATAAGTGACAAGTCAGACGAGCTCGTTCAGGTGGGACCAGTCGAAGGACGAGAGCCCGACAACGCCACTCTAGCGGTATGGTCAATCTCTGATAGCTAGAGTCAGGCGATGCCAGATGGGCAGTTGGATCACCTCAAACTCTAATGAATCATGTGGAAAATATTGAATTCCTAATATATATACGTACAAACTTGAAGTGCAAGAGGCCTATGACTTGGAATACAAGATGATCTCTAAAGTTCTAGTCTATCTCTAGTTGTGTACGTATTCTAACATCCCCCTCAGTCGGAGCGGGAGTAAAGCGGACGCTTGCGACTAGATTTGAAATCTTGCGCTTTCGTCGTCTTTTCCTCCTTGTCATCATCACCTGCATGGACATGATCATGGATGGCACTTGGGGGCGGTGACTGCGTCCCCTTCTAGTGCCTCTCTTCCCTCCCGCCGTCACAGCGGGAGTGGCGTGGACGCAAGTGACGACGCGGACGCTGTTGACTGGAGTTCTTGAATTGCTGTAGACGTTGTTGTGGATGTCGATGTCGAGGTAGCCGATCGTGATATAGCCATAGTCGATATAGGTGTGGTCGATGTTGTAGTCGTCGTAGTGATGTGGCCGTCATTGTCGGAGGCACAAAAAAATGCGCGTTTTTTGTTGTTGTTGCTGACGGAGCTGCAGTTGTGGGCATTTTACACCTTATAGACGTACTGTCGGGGCGTCTCTTGGACGCAGTGAGACCACCAGTTTTGCCAGGACGGGAGAAAGTCACCGAGCACACACGCTTTTGCTAGAACCGTATGCGCGGTCGTAGGGGCGTCACAATTGTGACGCCGGTTTGTAGATGCAGTCGTCGGTGTCGCGGACGCGGCGATGCCGTCGTCGTGCCTTGCCGTACGTGTACTGTGAGAGGGCATCGTAGTTGTATGTCCATCATGTGGACGGGTATAACGGTGGCGACGATGTGTCGACGAAGATGTCGAAACCTTGATGTCGGAGAAATCGGTGAGGTAGTATTCCGGCTTGTAGTCTGGCGTAGTCGTACAGCTTGATATAGATGTTCAGATCGATGTAGTCCGGCTTGATGCAGTGCATATCGATGATGACAACAACATCGTGTGCAAGGTCACGCTCCTGTTGTCGATGTCAAGTGCTTGAGGCCGTGGTGATAGGTCGTCGCGGCGTGCGCGATCCATGCGCTTCTCCTGGTTGCTCAGATGTCGCGCATGGTGCATACATGAAGTGCCCTTCCACATCTACACGTGCGATCATGGAGTTTTAATGTTCCTGCACAAAAGACCATACATGATGCATGTTGGAGCAGTCGTGCGCGTGTTGACGTGCGTACTTGAATATCCGTAGGCGGCGGCGTGACAAATTTCTGAAGGTGGCGACGAGACGACGCGAGATCTTGTCCGCCGTGTTCTCCAACGGTGCGCCGCCAGTGACCCTAATCTTGCACTGCTTTTCGTGGGATGAGAGTATGAAGATTTAGGGATTTATTTGGCTAATTGAATCTAATCTAGAGATTGAATTTTTTTAGCTTGGATCTAATCTAGTCTAAAGAATCGATTCGATCTTTGATCGAGACCAAGTGCCGCGCCCCCGGGGAGTAATCCCCCGGAGACGGCGCTTTGTGGAAGTGGTGGAAGAACCTAGGATCGGCGCCGTGAGGCCAACCACTCTGATACCATATAGAAAATATTGAATCCCTAATATTTCGGTTGTATTGATTTGACCCTCGTAGGGAGTATATATATACGTATAAATTTGCAAAATAAGAAGCCTATGACTTGAAATACAAGATGATCTTTAAAGTCCTAATTTATCTCTAGTTGTGTACGTAATCTAACAAATCAATCAATCATAATGAAAAATACCTTGTTGTGAAAAACCATAATGAAAATCAACTCTAATGAAAATTACCTTGTTGTAAAAAAAACATAATGAAAATCACCTCAAACTACTATATGCATCTTACAGTTAGTGGGGCAGTTTAGAAGAAGTCGAAGTAGCGTGTTTGCAGAAATTTGGCATATGTGAAGTCCACTTCCACGTTACCAATCACGAGTAGACAAGACCAAATATATGAAGTTGCCAAAACGAGAGGACCCCGAGATGAACAGATTTGTAGCGGTGGAACCGGAGCAAACAGTATGGTGGAGCTATGTGTAAGTAGCGGGGCCACCGCCCCCAGACTTGGCCAAATCTTCAAAGAAAATTTTAATTTAGGGACTTGTGCAGCAGCAACGCTATATAAGGCTGTTTGAGTGTGATGACCCACCCTGAAAAACTATTCCTAGTTAGGTCGTGCGCCATGATTATATGGCTCACCGTGTCGAAGCGTAACATCTTGGTATTCCTCATTGTATAAATAAGAACAAAGTGCTAGAAATATCGATCGACTAGACTACAGCTGGCCTTGTCTAGCACCGTCAGGAAGTTGCGTGTACTATAACTAGGGGACCCAAATTCGCACAGACCAGCTAGCGCTCCTTGTCACGCATTTCCAGTTTTGGTCTCATGCATGTTTGCCACTTTGTCAAAAGTGAGAGCGAGGCTGCCGATCGAGTGGCGAGTTTACTACTACTCTGTAGTAGTTTCAATTCAACTAACGTTGCAGATCTGTTTCCCTCCTGCAGCTACTGAATACTATCAGTTGTTACTTTGTTGTCGCTGATCGACGTTGTTTAATATATATGCATCAAACCTATATTATATTTTCCGTCTGTTCTCTATCTCTCGATCGGAGCTAGTACATTTCTTAGCAGTCAGATCGTGGTCTTGCTAGTTTCTGTCCGTTTGACATGCCTATTAATTCCTCACTAGCTATGAGACGTCGATCTGGATGTCATCACTAAAACAAAAACAGATGACGGATGAAGATTGCATTGTGCTGCAGCAACGCTATATAAGGCTGTTTGAGTGTGATGACCCACCCTGAAAAACTCTTCCTAGCTAGGTGGATACGTACGTGTCGAACGGCCGTAACATCTTGGTATTCCTCGATCATTGTATAAATAAATAAGAACAAAGTGCTAGAAATAGTGCACATGATGATAAGGGTAAAGGCAGCGAATGAACATCGTACAGCTAGCCATAGTCGATCACGTACCTACGTGGAATGAAACGAACAACAAAGTCCCAGCCGGACACATGGCACCTACACAAGCACGAAGAACATTCACCTTTCCAACCCAATCTGCCAATCAGTACGCTGACATTCCATTGACCATGCACCTTGGACTCCCAGACCGCACTCGTCCTCGCTCCACCTTCAACACGAGATCACACACGCCCCCGCCTCCTCCCCCGCCCGCCACCTTCCCCTCCCCCCTCCTTAAACCAGCCGAGAGCTGGGGCTTAATTTAGTGCCTAATATTTTTAGTTATCTACTGGCTTTTTGCACAGGCATATGTACACAAAATAGCAATTGATAAAATAACTATCATGGTATATAGTTTGCTCAATAAATAGAAATAAATGGTTTCGAATATCTTCACCGAGATTTCAAAGATCATAGATCTATCAAATGCACTGATTATTTAATTTTTTTATTGTAGCTTGACAGACATTGTTGAGACATCCAAGAGCATCAATCATGTAAACTTTAAGTATTCTTTAAAAATTTAGCATGAATATTAAATATATCTCTAATAAAAAATTAAGTAGGGGGGCCATTGCCCCCCCTTAACCCTAGGAAAGCTCTGACACATTAAACAAGGGGACCTTGATTTCATGTTGCCCTAGGGCCTCCAAAATCTATGGACCGTTCATGTGCATGACTTATGCAAGTTTCGTTTTATGCAACAGTTGAACGAGCAGGAGGACCTTCTGGTTTAGATGCGCACGGCAGCATTTCCGACATTCGGGAAGCTATATGGAAGGATAAATGTCGATCTAAAGGCGAAAGATAAAATAACAATGAGGCTACAAAACAACTACAACACATATTTCTTTGGTGGCAAGAAAACGTTGGTCCTTTCCACTGCATCATGGATTGGGGGAAACAATACCTTTCTTGGGTATGCATATGTCTTTGTCAGTGGGTTCTGTATCGTTTTGGGCTTCTTATTCGCCCTAATATCCGCGATTATTCCAAGGTAAGAACCAAAATCTCAATTCTTGTAACAATTCTTTCCTTGATTGATCTAAATGAGAGCCTTTTAAGGTCTAAGTTATGGTGATGTTTGGCAGGAAACTGGGAGTAGGAGATCTCAACTAGATGTCTGTAACACAGCAGCAGGACCAGAAGGACAAGAGGTAATCTAGAAGGGTGCCATCCTAAATCGATAGCCGGAAAGATGATGGCGCTGACGAGTGGGTGTGTGTTGAGTCGAGGCAGTTCCGTTTATGGTCACTAAACCTGTGGAGTGTGATGAAATTATTAGAACTGAAAGTTCAGAACTATCTTCTTCCCAAGTTGTAATTCTTCTGCTGTGTAGCCGCAATTCTGGATCTAAACATATATAATTGCAGTTTAAAGAATTGATTGTCAAGATAGGCAGTCACAATCCATACTATGACAAGACATTTTTTGTTATGCAATTTGTCAAGGGGCTTAAAAAGGAGATACGATGTGTAGTAGCTTTGCAATTGCCAGAAACTGTTGACTGTACAATTTTGTTGGCCATTGTTCAGCGGGACCTGTTAGCTCCAAACAAATGGTGGCGTGCTCCGCTGCCATTTGCAATGAGACCACCAAATCATGTAGAAGAACCTAAGAAGACACTCAAGATTGGTCATGGAAATTGCTAGAAAGAGCGGCAACTGCGCGACTACGGGAGTATGAATGAGCTTTGCCATACGTGTGTGGGTAAGTATGGTCCTCAACACCAATGCGCACAGAAAGAAGGACCTGAGTTACATGTTATCTGCACTGCGGAGCTACATGCATGTCGGGGGGGGCCACCGCCCCCCAGATTTTGAAAAAATCATTGAAGAATTTTTTTGGGGATCTAGAAAAGAAAAAATAACGACAGTCCTGAACTTGTTGGCATTGCAGGATTTTGCTGATAGTGAAGAGTTGCAGGTATCCTTGAATGCAATGGCTGGAACAGATCAAGTGAAGAGTTGCAGGTATCTAGCTATCTGTTGGAGGGGCTGTCCCCACTGGTCAACGACCGCTTGAGTAATTTTTTCATAAGTTGTACTCCCTCCTCCATCCAACAAAAGATGTCGGAGCAGCAGTACAATTCAAAAAATTTACAAAAAAAATTCCTTAAAACGTTCTAACTCAAATCTTTGATTGGGGAATAAGCTCGCCATCAATCTGGGATCACCGTCGCGTCGCTGCTCCGCGCACGCCTCGCTCCTCCACACGCTTGCCACTGTCCTGATCCCGGCGCCACAGCCGAGCTCCTCGTTGTCTTGGACACCCTCCCTTTGCCGCGCGCTCGCCGCTGGTCCTCCTTGCAGGGCCGCGCCCGAGCTCGCCGTTGCTGCTGGTCCTCTTCAGAGAGCTCGCCACCGGTCCTCCACGCGCTCACCACTGGTCCTCTTCGCAGGGCCGTGCCCGAGCTCCCGTTGCTGCTGGTCCTCATCCACACGCTGCTGGTCCTCCTCACGGCGCTCGCCGCCGGTCCTCCTCTGCACCGCTGGTCCTCCTCGACAGTGCGCCGCCTCAGTGCCGCTGCTCAACCTGCAAGTCTGCTATGTCGCCGTCCTCCCTGAACTGAACTGAAGAGATGAGCTCATGCTGCTGCTCCCCTGTTGCTGTTTCTCTGAAGAAGACAAGCTTATGAACCTGACGAACCTGCTCCAGCTCCAGCTGTTGTCGTAGAGGTTTGTGCCTGCTAACTTCACAAACAAATTACTCATTAACTTGTTGGTCAATTTAAACAAGAAAAGCAATATATGGAATCATGCTAATAATATTCTCACAATCTTGTCAAGAATCATGTTCATGTGTAAACCATGTACAAAATGAATCTGCCAGGTTGTCTGCAGTAACACTGACTAGTGACTACCTATGCAACAATGAATCTGGTTGAAGTTTCAGAGTAGATAAAAATCCAGTGGACAATATATTGATGCTTGGAGAACATTTTTCTTGCTAACATTTGCTGCTGGGAGCAAACATCTTCTACCTGACTACCTCCCTTGTAGTCTGCCTTATGGAGAAATGGAGGCCCCGACAAGAACATATGTATGGCCTAGAAGAGGTTGTTGTACTGGTAAATTATACTCAGAAAATTGATGTACAAGAATCATGGACTAGAAGGACAAGGTTAACTAATGGGAAACCTCTTTTTAGATAATTAGCATGACTAGTTCAAACGAGATTGTTCTAAGGATGATGATGTGCAATACAAATTTGTAATGGAAAAACGAAAGCGTTTCAGGTAACTGAAGATATGGTAACAGCAAAAACAGACTAAAAGGCGATGCCATTAATGACAACTGAAAGTAACCCTGTAGTGTATCTCTTCTGTACACTATCCAGTATGTTACAGAAAGTAATACTAGGAGTAGCAGTTCTAATTTGGAGTGCTCACTTGTCATAGTTTCAGGAAGAAATTGGCAGTTTCACGGTTCAAACCCTTGTACGAATGAATAGCTATGTTGACACTACTAGACCACAATGCTGAATAATTAATTGATGTAGCAAATGATTGTATCCACGTCACATATCAATGCTGGTACATAGTTACTATCACTAGATTGCTCAATATGCAGATTATGCACTTCGTTCTCTGATGTTGCCAAAACAACTTGTTCCATCAGGAAATAAAAACATGAGTATATTATAATAACATAGCAGTATAGGCACTGTCATTACCACATTCAATCAACTTGTTTTATCCATGAAGAATTATAGGCGCTGTCCAGCAACCATCTGCTCTAAGTTTCACCCATGAAAATACAATGAAGACATCATGTGTATTTTCCTGATCGCATCGATTGTTTTTGAAAAAAGTAACAGAACATGTTGTACTTTCATATTAGCAATAACAGAACATGTACTTTCACATGGTGCATCACATCGTACAATTGTGTCAATTACCCCAAACCAAGGACAACCAATTTGATCAAGAGCCTAACAAATGAATTACCCAATTTATTATTCAGGACATATCTGAATATGATACCATCATAAACTGTTATTGGCTCAAGCAATAGAGTCCAATGTAGATGGACTTCAACATTACAAAATGAGCATCATGCTGAACTGCACTAACCTTCATCCTATGATGGTATTGATGGTTCACAGCAAAATCATCAACTTGATTCACCTTCAGCTGTAGCAGCAAACCGGAGCGGTGGCCAAGACAGCTTCTTTTGCTCCGGCTGCCGTAGCTCGCCATCGGCAGAGCTACTTACAGAGCTGAAATAGATGCAGCACACCTTATGTATATATCTCAAAGCTAAATTCCAACAATGCTGAAAACACTGCGGGAATGTGCGGATGATGTCGATGCCGGTGACCTCCTTTCCACGCTCCAGCTGCAGATCCTGCACCCGCTTGTACAAGGCTTCAACTTCGTCGGTTTCACCCGAAGGAACCTCGTTCCTCCAGGACAGCTTCCTCTTTATCTCAACACTCGCATCGCGCAAGACCATGCTTCTGGCCCGCCTGCTTCTGATCACGGATGTAGAACCACTTGGCCCTCCATCCTTGCGCCGAATCGACAATGTTGAAGCTAAAGTACTGCTGGTTTGGGAGAATGAAGATGCCACATCTGCCCACCTCGTACACCGCACCGCTAGAGCCCGACTGCCTCTTCACGCTGTAGAGCTTCTTGAAGATCCCAAAGTGCGACTCGATTTCGAGCCAACACTTGCCGAGACTGATGAAGCAGGCGATGTGGAAGATGGAATTGGGAGACAACTGATGTAGCTATAACCCATACAAGAAAAGCAAACCACGAAAGAATTTGTGGAGAGGGAGAGAAAGTCCACGGAGGATGAAAGCAAGGAACATCACTCGAAATCCGGCAGGAGGATCAGGGATTACCTCTGCGCCGGGAATCTTGCAATCATCTTCCTCCTTCGGAATCAGACCGGCTTGGTGGAGTTACCGCAACTCGGTAATCTTGACCATCGAGTGCCGCCAGCCGCCATTGGTGATGCGGCCGCCAGTGGTCTTCTTCTTGGATGCGGCGGCAGTCCTTGATCTAGCACCCACACATTTCTTGTCCTTCACTGTAACCCCCCCCCCCCCCCCGTCCACTGGGCCGGGGGGTGTCACTCTTGATAGCTTAATAGGATATCTAGACTAGCCACACAGACCAACACTAGTCTTTTCTGCATACTTTATCCTCACTCATGCGCACCCGGTACCCACTTTCCGGTCGGTCACCCATCCTAGAAGTTCTTTAGGCCAAGCACGCTTAACCTTAGAGTTCTTTTCGAATGAGCTTCCGAAAAAGAAGTTGCAACTTATTGGTATGAGTATCCTATCAATCCTATTAAGTCATGTGATTGGATCTCACATACACCCACCCTTTAGAAGATCGATGCCCTCATCGATCAAGCACACCCCAGGAACATTCCCTCTTGGCACGCGTATGTGCGTCCAGTGCTGACACATATGCCATGTTGTTTCCACTCCGGGGCACACGCTCCATGCTCCACATGTCCCGCCACTCATCCGCACACACCCGGCACACGTATGTGCGTCCAGTTCTGGCACATGTGCCATGCCGTGTCCACTCTGGGCCACACGCGTCATGCTACACATGTCCTGCCACTGATCCGCACACACCCATTTAACCGCGAGGATCGGCTCTGGTACCACTTGTAACACCCTGTCCACTAGGTCCGGGGGTGTCACTCCTGATAGCTTAATAGGATATCAGGACTGGCCCCACAGACCAACACTAGTATTTTCTGCGTACTTTGTCCTCACTCATGCGCATCCGGTACCCACTTCCCGGTCGGTCAACCATCCTAAAATTTCTCTAGGCCAAGCACGCCTAACCTTAGAGTTCTTTTTGAATGAGCTTCCGGAAAAGAAGTTGCAACTTGTTGGTATGAGTATCCTATCAATACTATTAAGTCATGTGTTTGGATCTCACATTCACTATCTTTATGGTATGCCTCTGTAGGGTTCGCAGCATAGAAAACAAAAATTTTCCTACGATGTGAACTATATACCAAGATCTATATACTAGATACAAACAACGGGCGGATGTATATCCGTAGAGAACATACCCTTGAAGACCGACAAAGCTTAACGAGTTCAACTCGTGGTTGATGTAGACGATCTCTTGCCGATCTCAAGATCGAGAGGAAGTCCTAGCGCGCAAATCAGCGGCATCCGTGCTTTCGCACACGTTCGAGGCACCGAGCAACCTCCGCCTCCTCGCTCCAGCGATGCAGTGAGCACAACTCTTTCTTGCCGAATAGCCACCGGAACATGTATCTCGCTAGTCCGAGACCATGGGGATAAATTCTAGAGGGGAGAGATCCTTCATGAGGAGGTGTGAGAGACAAGTGAGGAGGGCTCCTTTTATAGGAGGAGGGGAACCCCAAGGGGTGGCATGGGGCTGCCCCTTGCCCTCTCTTCATGTGGGTGGACACTCCACTCACAAAACTCCTCTAAATTCCCTCCACTCAAAGTCCACTCAAAATTCCCATTAAATTTCCACCAAATTTAATGCAAACTCTCATTAAATAAAACTCTTTTATTTTATTCAGAATTTTGTCAATTACTTTAATGACAAACATTCACAAATAACCCCTTGCTAGAATTCTATTTCACATGCATAACTACTTTATGCAATTTCACCCGAAAACCTGGTTCGGTATCTAGTGAAATAAATTCCTGCGCTTGTTCATTCTTTCGGCATGAAACATTTGCTCCAATTGGATGTCGGTGTCTCTTAAGTGTGTCACCCTACGGTTCGTGAATAATGCGGACATGATCGAGACCCCTCTCGGATCAATAATCACAAGCGGGATCTGGAGACCCATCGACTCCCACACATTCAACGATGACTTTCTTGTGATCGTTAACCTTTTACGCTAGTATCTTAATCCCTTTGTTTCACGATATATTACATGTCCGAGATTCGATCATTGGTATCTCCATACCTAGTTTGATCTCGTTACGACATGCACTCTTTCTCGTTCTGTGATATAACATTCTAGTGATCAAATCACTTGCTTGCAAGCTAATCAATGTGATATCACTGAGAGCGCCCCGAGCATATCTATCCGTCATCGGGATGAACAAATTCCACTCTTGATCCATGAGCCTCAACATAACACTTTATTAGTTCTGAATCCATCTTTATAATCACCCTGTTACGGTGTGACGTTTGATGTTATCAAGAAACTCTTCCGGTGTTAGTGATTGACATGATCTCATGGTCTAAGGATTAGGATCACTTCGTAAGTTGTTATAGCAATATAAACTCAATGACTTTGATCGTAATGCTATACTTCGGATGAATGTTCATCACATCATTACACTAATGTTGTGATCCCGTTATTAACAACATCCAATGTCCATGCTCAGGAAACCTTGATCATCTTTGTTAATCAACGAGCTAGTTTATGAGAGAGGCATAACTAGGAACTTTATGTTTGTTTATTAAACACACATGTATTAACGTTTCCGTATTAATACAATTATAGCATGCAAAATAAACATCTATCATATACTTGGAATACACATAATAAACACTTTATTATTGCCTCTCGGGGCATATTCCTTGATCTCCCACTTGCACTAGAGGCAATAATCTAGTTACATAGTGATAAATCTAACACCCATTGAGTTCGGTGTTGATCATGTTTTGCTCTAGGGAGAGTTTTAGTCAACGGATCTGCTACATTGAGATCCGTATGTACTTCTAAATCTTTATATCTCCATCCTTGACATGCTCGCGGATGGAGTGAAACCGCTTAATATGCTTGGAGTGCTTGTGAGACCTTGGCTCTTTGGCATTGGCAATGGCACCATTGTTGTCACAATAGATCACCATTGGGTCCAACGTTTGCCACAACTCCTAGTTCGGATATGAACTCTTTCATCCAAAGCGCTTCTGAGCCGCTCAAGCGAGAACATATTCGCCTCCGTTGTTGATCCGCTACCACAGGTTGTTTGGAGCTCCTCCAACTAACGCTCCGCCATTCATGAGAAATACGTATCCGGATTGAGACTTAGAGTCATTCGGATCGGTGTCAAAGCTAGCGTCGACATAACACTTAGCGACGAGCTCTTCTTCACCTTCAGATACAAGAAACATATCCTTAGTTCTTCGTAAGTACTTAAGGATATTCTTGACCGCTATCCAGATGTTCAACGGATCCGATTGGTACCTACTAGTCAAACTAATAGCATGTGCCACATCCGTCTTGTACATAGCATGGCGTACATTATAGAGCCTATGGTCGAAGCATAGGGACTTTGTCCATTATCTCTTTCTTCCTTAGCCGGACTTTGAGTCTTACTCAATGTCTTGCCTTGCAACATAGGTAAGAACCCTTCTTACTTCCGTCCATTTTAAACTTCTTTAAAATCTTATCAAGGTATGTACTTTATGATAGCCCTATTAGGCGCCTAGATCTATCTCTATAGATCTTTATGCCTAATATGTATGACGCTCACCTAGGTCCTTCATTGAAAATTTGTTGTTGAAATAACTTTTAACACTGTTTAAAGTTCTATATCATTTCCGATCAATAATATGTCATCCACATATAATATCGAAATGCCACATTGCTCCCACTCACTTTCTTGTAAATACAAGCTTCTCCATAAGTTTGGACAAATCCAAACTCTTTGATCACCTCATCAAAGCGGAGATTCCAACTGTGATGCTTGCTTCAATCCATAGATAGATCGTGAAGCTTGCACACCTTGTTAGCATCCTTAGGATCGACAAAACCCTTTGGTTGTATCATATACAACTCTTCTTCAATATTACCATTGAGAAACGCGGTTTTGACATCCATCCGCCATATCTCATAATCGAAATATGCAGAATTGCTAACATAATCCTAACTGACTTTAGCATCGCTACGGAGAGAAAGTCTCATCGTAGTCAACTCCTTGAATTTGTCGAAACCCCTTTGCGACAAGTCGAGCTTTATAGATGGTCACATTACCATCAAGACGCTTTTCCTTTGAAAATCCATTTGTTCTCCACGCCTTCGGTCGTGAGGTAATTCCACCAAGTTCCAAACTTGATTTTCATACATGGATTCCATCTCGGATTTCATGGCTTCTAACCATTTGTTGGAATCCGGGCTCATCATCGCTTCTTCATACGTCGCAGGTCATTATTTTCATCAACCATGAAATTCATGACAGATTTCCGACATCGAGCGACGCTGCCCTTTTGACTCGCGAGGTTCGGTAGTACTCTTCGGAGTTTCATGATCATTATCATTAGTTCCCTCTTCAACAGTGGAGCCAACTCCTAACAACTTCCGCGCTACTCGCCATACTTTGAAGAGAAGGTTCCACAACCTCTTCGAGTTCTACCTTCCGACTACTCACACCTTTCGCGAGAAACTCTTTCTCTAGAAAGGATCCATTCTTGGCAACAAAAACCTTGCCTCGATTCGTGATAGAAGGAATACCCAATTGTTTCTTTAGGGTATCCTATGAAGACGATTTTTCCGCTTTGGGTTCGAGTTTATCCGTTGAAGTTTCTTCACATAAACATCGCATCCCCAAACTTTAAGAAATGACAGCTTAGGTTTGTTTCCAAACCACAATTCATACGGTGTCTTTTCAACGGATTTAGATGGTGCGCGATTTAAAGTGAATGCGGCAGCTTTCTAGTGCATAACCCCAAAATGACAACGACAAGTCCGTGGAGACATCATAGATCGAACCATATCTAATAAAGTACGATTACGACGTTCGACACACCATTTCATTGTGGTGTTCCGCAGTGTGAGTTGTGAAACAATTCCACACTCTTTCATGTGAGTGCTAAACTCAGAATTTAGATACTCACCTCCACGATCGGACCGTAGAAATTTGATCTTTCTATTACGATGATTTTCCACTTCATTCTGAAATTCCTTGAACTTTTCAAAGGTTTCAGACTTGTGTTTCATCAAGTAGATATAACCGTATCTACTCAAATCATCCGTGAAAGTAACAAAATAACAATATCCACCTCACAAGACACTCATTGGACCACATACATCAGAATGTATGATTTCCAATAAATCTGTCGCCCGTTCCATTGAACCGGAAAACGGCGTTCTAGTCATCTTGCCCATAAGGCATGGCTCACATACATCCGAATGGAGCTTCTTCATGCGTTTAATGCCAATATGACCTAGACGGCAGTGCCACATATATGCGGATATATCATCATTAAGTTTAATCCTTTTAGCATCAACATCATGAATATGTGTAACATTATCATTGAGATCTAATAGAAATAAACCATTCATCATCGGTGCATGACCATAAAAGATTTCATTCATATAAATGGAACAACCATTGTTCTCAGATTTAAATGAATAACCACTTCGCATCAAACATGATCCATATACAATGTTCATGCTGCAGTGCACCGATAACATTTATTCAAGTTTATAACTAATCCCGGTAAGTGGAGAGGCGTTACGACGGCGATTACATCAACGTTTGATCCATTGCCGACACGCATCTTGACCTCACCCTTGCTAGCGGTCGCTTGTTCCGCAGCCACGATTCGAGTTACAAATATTAGCAACTAAATCGGTATCAAATACCGGTGCTACGCGAGCACTAGTCAAGTACACATCAATAACATGTATATCATATATACCTTTGTTTGCCTTGCCGGCCTTCTTGTCCGCCAGATACTTGGGGCGCTTCGATGGCCAGCTCCCCTTACAATAGTAGCACTTTCGAATCAGACTTAGGTCCAACTCGGTTTCTTTTCGGCGGCAACAGCTTGCCGCCCTTACTTCCTTCCATTTTCCCTTCTTGTCTTTCTTGAAACCGGTGTTCCTATTGATCAAGAACACTTGATGTTCCTTTTGATCTCCACTTCGCAGCTTTTAAGCATTGATGAAGCTCGGGAGAGACTTCTTCATGCCTTGCATATTATAGTTCATCACGAAGCTCTTATAGCTAGGTGGCGTAGAGCAGGATGGATGATGCCTAAGTCAATGGGAATCGATATTCCCAAGGACACAAGCTTATCGGCGAATCGACATCTTGAGTACATGCTCACTAACGGAGTGCTCTTCCATCATGCAGCTAAAGAACTTTTCTCAAGCATTGTAGCTCTCACAAAGAGATGTGTGTCGAAAATCATTTTCAACTCACCCATTGTATCAAATGCATTGCCGTTTGAAACGCTTTCAAGTTCCGCTCTAGCCCATACAATATGCCGCAATGAACTAAGTTGTGGGCCTCCTGACGAGTCAGATTGACCTTCTTCTCCTCGTCAAGGGCATCATTAAAAGGTGGGGGGGCCTAACGGCGCTTCTAGCACATATTGCTTTTGTGCAGCAGAGAGGAGAATCCTCAAATTCATGGCCCATTCAAGAAAGTTGCTACCGCTCGCTGCTAGTTTCTCTTTCTCCATGAACACATTGAAATTAAAAGGTGGTGCCATCTACAACAGAATTTGTAAAGTTTAGACTAAGTGTATGATAGATCGAGTTCAACTAATCTATATTACGAATGAACTCCCACTCAAAAGCGACATCCTCGTGCCCTTTTGGTGATTACATGAACCAAATCCACTACACCAAGTCCGATCATCACGTGAGTCAGATAGATTCAAAGGCGAGCATCAAATGGGCATCATATCAACTATATGACTCATGCTTAACCTTTGGGTACGTGTTCCGAGGCCATGTCTGCGTACATGCTAGGCTCGCCAAGTTAGAACCTTAGTATTTGCGTGTGTAATCGCTTTTACACCCGAAATATGGTCGTGGATCCAAGAACACCCGATCATCACGTGATGTCTTGGAGCGACGAAAACATAATCGGTGCATACTAAAGGAAGAACACATTCTTATCTTGATATTTTAAATGAGGGATCATATTATTATGCTAACAAAAGCGCTAAACAAGCAATATAAGATGTAATCAAACATCATATGTTTATTAGTGAAATTATATGGTTCCCGCAGATGATCTCTATCATGTGCATCGTGGTATGATCACTATCATACCTATATGTGTAAATCCAAGGTCTATGGATTTTACACGCTATGTGTGTTGTAAGAGTATCATCTCATACTTCTACTTACAACACTACCATATCATAACACTAGCCCAGCAACAATCTAAACTAGACGCCTCTAATTTATCCATTGCTAGTTTTACGTGGCTTAGGGCTTTCGAGATAGAACCGTTCTTACCTACGAACATGAACCACAACGAGGATAATCAAATTGTTGACAACTCGCTTGCAAAATAGATATTGACTATAGTAGGAGAGACATACACCCGCTAGCCACTTATGTAAACTAGTTGCATGTCAAGCGTGCAACAGGTCTCATGTGCGAGGACATGTAAAGTTTGTCCGGGCCGCTTCATCCCACTATGCCACCAATATCCAAAATCACAACAAAGGAGCAACAACATGATCATCATCGCCCACATACTCATATGTGTACTACCTGTAAAGTATCTACGCATAGATCCGCTCGACATTGATCAGAGGGTTCGCAGCATAGAAAACAAAAATTTTCCTACGATGTGAACTATATACCAAGATCTATATACTAGATACAAACAACGGCGGATGTATATCCGTAGAGAACATACCCTTGAAGACCGACAAAGCTTAACGAGTTCAACTCGTGGTTGATGTAGACGATCTCTTGCCGATCTCAAGATCGAGAGGAAGTCCTAGCGCGCAAATCAGCAGCATCCGCTCGCACACACGCTCGAGGCACCGAGCAACCTCCGCCTCGCCTCCAGATGCAGCGAAGCACAACTCTTTCTTGCCGAATAGCCACGGAACATGTATCTCGCTAGTCCGAGACCATGGGTGATAAATTCTAGAGGGGGAGAGAGATCCTTCACGAGGAGGTGTGAGAGACAAGTGAGGAGGGGGGCCTTTTATAGGAGGAGGGGGAACCCCAAGGGGTGGCTGCATGGGGCTGCCTCCTCCCCTCTTCATGTGGGTGGACACTCCACTCACAAAACTCCTCTAAATTCCCTCCACTCAATAGTCCACTCAAAATTCCCATTAAATTTCCACCAAATTTAATGCAAACTCTCATTAAATAAAAATCTTTTATTTTATTCAGAATTTTGTCAATTACTTTAATGACAAACATTCACAAATAACCCCTTGCTAGAATTCTATTTCACATGCATAACCACTTTATGCAATTTCACCTGAAAACCTGTTTCGGTATCTAGTGAAATAAATTCCTGCGCTTGTTCATTCTTTCGGCATGAAACATTTGCTCCAATTGGATGTCGGTGTCTCTTAAGTGTGTCACCCTACGGTTCGTGAATAATGCGGACATTATCGAGATCCCTCTCGAATCAATAATCGAAGCGGATCCGAGACCCATCTTGACTCCCACACATTCAACGATGACTTTCTTGTGATCGTCTAACCTTTTACGCTAGTATCTTAATCCCTTTGTTTCACAATATATTACATGTCCGAGATTCGATCATTGGTATCTCCATACCTAGTTTGATCTCGTTACCGACATGCACTCTTTTCTCGTTCCTGTGATATAACATTCTAGTGATCAAATCACTTGCTTGCAAGCTAATCAATGTGATATCACCGAGAGGGCCCAGTATATCTATTCGTCATCGGGATGAACAAATTCCACTTGATCCATGAGCCTCAACATAACACTTTATTAGTTCTGAATCCATCTTTATAATCACCACATTACGGTGTGACGTTTGATGTTATCAAGAAACTCTTCCGTGTTAGTGATTGACATGATCTCATGGTCTAAGGATTAGGATCACTTGTAAGTTGTTATAGCAATATAAACTCAATGACTTTGATCGTAATGCTATACTTGGATGAATGTTCATCACATCATTACACTAATGTTGTGATCCCGTTATTAACAACATCCAATGTCCATGATCGTGAAACCTTGATCATCTTTGTTAATCAACGAGCTAGTTTATGAGAGAGGCATAACTAGGAACTTTCTGCTTGTTTATTAAACACACATGTATTAACGTTTCCGTATTAATACAATTATAGCATGCAAAATAAACATCTATCATATACTTGGAATACACATAATAAACACTTTATTATTGCCTCTCGGGGCATATTCCTTGATCTCCCACTTGCACTAGAGACAATAATCTAGTTACATAGTGATAAATCTAACACCCATTGAGTTACGGTGTTGATCATGTTTTGCTCTAGGGAGAGTTTTAGTCAACGGATCTGCTACATTGAGATCCGTATGTACTTCTAAATCTTTATATCTCCATCCTTGACATGCTCGCGGATGGAGTGAAACCGCGCTTAATATGCTTGGAATGCTTGTGAGACCTTGGCTATTTGGCATTGGCAATGGCACCATTGTTGTCACAATAGATCACCATTGGGTCCAACGCGTTTGCCACAACTCCTAGTTCGGATATGAACTCTTTCATCAAAGCGCTTCTGAGCCGCTTGAGCGACAACATATTCGCCTCCGTTGTTGATCCGCTACCACGGGTTGTTTGGAGCTCCTCCAACTAACCGTCAGCCATTCATGAGAAATACGTATCCGGATTGAGACTTAGAGTCATTCGGATCGGTGTCAAAGCTAGCGTCGACATAACACTTAGCGACGAGCGCTTCTTCACCTCTGTATACAAGAAACATAGCCTTAGTTCTTCGTAAGTACTTAAGGATATTCTTGACCGCTATCCGATGTTCGAACACGGATCCGATTGGTACCTACTAGTCAAACTAATAGCATGTGCCACATCCGGTCTTGTACATAGCATGGCGTACATTATAGAGCCTATGGTGAAGCATAGGGAATTTGTCCATTATCTCTCTTTCTTCCGCTGCGGACTTTGAGTCTTACTCAATGTCTTGCCTTGCAACATAGGTAAGAACCCTTTCTTACTTCCGTCCATTTTAAACTTCTTTAAAATCTTATCAAGGTATGTACTTTGCGATAGCCCTATTAGGCGCCTAGATCTATCTCTATAGATCTTTATGCCTAATATGTATGACGCTTCACCTAGGTCCTTCATTGAAAATTTGCTGTTTAGATAACTTTTAACACTGTTTAAAAGTTCTATATCATTTCCGATCAATAATATGTCATCCACATATAATATCAGAAATGCAACATTGCTCCCACTCACTTTCTTGTAAATACAAGCTTCTCCATAAGTTCTATATCATTTCCGGTTAGGCTCGTGAGGCTCCCACGCGCCTCTGGGGAGTATCCCCTGTCCTTATAGAGGATTTTCATGCCCTTGGGCCTTAGGTTGCTTAGGCGCTCTGCCATGGCTTGCCATCACAGCAGATTGGCCGGTTCTCTCGAGGAGATACTCCACCATGCACCCTCATGGAGGGATCCGGCGCTGTCATCTGGGCTTTACATCCTTGAGCGGCGGCCCAGCCTCACGAGGCTCATACGCGACGTAGTTCCTTAGCCGCGGTGGCGAAGGCGTTGTCCGCCTTTCGAGGAAAGAGGAGCGAGCCCTAGCGTAGCTGCCTATGCATAGTCCCGTGGTCAGGGTTGTCTCATAAGATGTTCCGGAGGACTCATGGTGGAGTACTGTATTGCCTGCGCTTTATGGTGGGCGAGGCGATCTGAAGGTGGATCTTCTCAGGCCGTAAGTAGTGGTTGTGACGCGAAGGAGCTCTACCTTGCGCGCCTTTCTTGGATTCCTCCCGAGGGAATGGTCATGGCGCATAAACGCATGTTGTTGGAGTCCTGAAATGTAATTATGTGAAGTGTTTTGAGCGCTAGGAAATGTAGGTAAGGTAACTTACTACCGGATTGGCCCATAAGTTTAGAGCTCAACACTCTAGGCCCTGTGAAGTTTTGGCTACCGGAGAGGGTGTCTCCAGGGTCGCCCTGTAAGCCTCTCGAGGAGAAGGCTATAGGACTTTGTGCTTCTCCCGTAATCCCCTGTTGCGAGGGTTTTGTGGATTTCTCACAAGTGTTTTGTAAATATCAGGAATCATGGGTGAGGTGACTCATCGCCGGATCCGGTCCGTGAGTTCAAAGCTCGACACTTTAGGTCCTGATATCTCGGGTTGCAGAGGAATAGGGCCTCATGAGCTATCGCTTGGGGAGGTGTTTTTCAAATATCAGGAACCGTGGGTGAGGTGACTCGTTGCCGGACCCGGTCCATGAGTTCAGAACTTGACACTTTAGGTCCTAAGAGCTCGAATTGCGAAGGAACAGAGCCTCATGAGCCGTCGATAAAATGTTATTTTTATTTTTAAGATCCAGGAGTGTGGGTGAGGTACTCATCGCTGGACCCAGTCCGTAAGTTTAGAGCTCGACACTTTAGATCCTGGACACTTTTTGGCCAACGGAGAAGAATGTCCCCTCACAAGCTACCCCATAGACCTTATGTGAAGAGGTCCGTAGGAAAAAATGCGTGTACCGCTAGGGCTCGATACATGCGCCGCGTGAGGGACACAGACACTAGAGGTCGTATGTGAGGTAACTTATGGCCGGAACGAGTCTGTAAGTTCAGAACTCGACACTTCAGGCTCTAATGAAGTCGGGGAGTGACTCGGTGACGTACACCGTGCCCAGCCCCCTCGCTCGCATGGTGTATGTGAGGAAACTCAGGCGGGTACGGTTTTTCAAAGAAATCCTTTCCGAGGGGAAAACGAATGGAAAGACATGCGTAAAGCACAAGAGCCAAAAAAGTGTCGAGAGTTCAAACTTACCGCCGTGGTTCGCGCGGGGTCTCATAGGAGATAAGACTGCAAGGGATGAGAGGTTCTCGAGGATCACCTTCAAGAAGCCATAGAGTCAGGCGCGTCGCTTGGAGAGGTTTGTCCACCTTCTCACAACCTTGGTCTTTCGGTAGCCACGTAGCTTAGTTTCCACGGGGGCTAGCAGTGTGCATCTTGTGCGGAACCACCGAAGTCGGGAGCCGGGTGGGAAGTCCTCGGGAGCCTCCTCAACACTCGCGAGGTAGGCGGCAGCGGCCCAAAATGTTGGAATTTGGTGAGTTTTGGGCTACTGGCCCATTAGACAAATTCTGAAATTCTCTTTGGCCCACTTGTATATGGCAACATATGGCTGTGCTAGTGGTGCTAAAGTTTAGTCCCACATTGCTAGTTGAAGGGGAGTTGGACCACCTTATATAGTAGAGTGTTGCACCACTCACTAAGGTGTGACAAGAAGAGTAGCCCTCGTGCACTCCTCCTCCGACGCCGCCCGCCACACCTCACCTCGTCACGAAACGCGCGCACACCGCGGGTTGCGGAAATCTCGTCGGGCCGAGCTTTATTTTGCTGGTTGGGAAAACTGATTATGAGTCATTAACGTACGCGTTAATTACAGCCGTTTTCAGTTTTTATGGACGTGGCTGTTACCGACTCGGACGTGGGCTAAGCCCACAATCTTCCTAACCTGCACTATATAAGCGTCTGCGCTAAACCTAATCGGTGAATCAATACACACACGCGCCTACCCTCCAGAACCTTGCGCCACCATCCCCATACCGGCTTGCGGCGTGCACCGCAGATCAGGACAGTAGGCCTTCGGAACCCCGCCTCTCGTGAACCTGTACGGGTGAGGGGCGATCAGGTTTTTGGGGAGCGCTCAAGCGCGACTACTGGCAACCACGACGTCATCCGACGACGAGTTCCCGAATGACGACTTCTTCCCGAACGTCAGCGACCTCTTCGACAACCTCAACATGGGCGACGCTGCTGCGACCGCTGTGGCTGCTATTCAGCCTACACTGTACGTGATACTCAACTGTCTTTTTCAGATTATGCTAGAGTTCTTTGTTCTAGCGTTTGGTGTAGATGTGATAGGTTTATCTCCTATAGATGTAATCTGTTCATCTACTTTGTTGATCTACATAATTGGTTTTAGTACCCTTTGTATGATCATGCTTTATCAATTTATTATTCGGATTGAATCATATGGATTATTGCTTATATTTCCAACAATCCAAAAATCTGATTATAGGCAACTGGATTCCACTGGTGTAGCCGCAGCTACTAGGCCGCCTCCTTTTGATGGCATGCACTATAAGAGATGGCGCAAGAGAGCAGTTCTCTGGTTCGAAAACCTAAACTGTTATAGCCCCACTCTTGGCAAGCCTGAAGGAGATCTTTCTGCTGAGTAGGAAGCGAACTTTAAGAAAGCCGATACCATGTTTATGGCGGCTTTGTTCAGTGTTCTTGGGGACAACATTGTTGACCCGTATATGTCATTTGATAATGGCAAGGATGCGTGGGAAGCGCTCGAGGCCAAGTTTGGGGTCTTGGATGCTAGCACTGAGTTGTATGTCATGGATCAATTCTATGACTACAAGATGGTTGGTGAGTGCTCCGTCGTTGAGCTCATGAGATACAATCACTTGCCAAAGAACTTGAGCAATTCAAGTGTTCCTTACCGGACAAATTTGTGGTCGGTGGCATTATTGCCAAGCTTCCTCCCTCGTGGAGGAACTTTGCTACTTCTCTGAAACATAAGAGACAAGAGTTTTCCGTTACGGATCTCATTGGGTCCCTTCATGTGGAAGAGAAGGAAAGAGCAAAGGACAAAACCTCTTGAGGATTTGAGGGAGGTTCTACTACCAACTTGGTGCAGAGGAAAAACTTCCAATCCCACAAGTTCAAGAATAATAACAAAACTGAAGGAAAGGGTAAGTTTGATGGCAAGAACAAGGCCACGCACTCAACCAACTTGAAGAAGAAAAATGATAAGAGGAAAGGCTCTTGCCACGTCTGTGGTGATCCTGATCATTGGGCTCCTAGCTGCCCTAATCGCTTTGACAAGCGTCAACATGGAAACAGCGGCAAGGCCGCTAATGTTGTTATTAGCAATACTGAGATGAAGGATGCTAGGTATGGTATTTTACCTACTATCCTTTCAGTATGTCATTCTCCGGGTGCTAATACACATGTATGTTCTGATATTTCCATGTTTTCCTCTTATCAGGTCTCAAGGACCTCTTCCGTGCTGATGGGAAGCGACTCACGTGCTTCTGTTCATGGTGTTGGTACGGTAAATCTGAAGTTTACTTCGGGGAAGACCATACAGCTGAAGAATGTGCAGCACGTTCCCTCCATCAATAAGAATCTCGTCAGCGGATCGCTTTTATGTCGAGATGGCTTTAATTTGGTTTTTGAGTCCAATAAAGTTGTAATTTCTAAGTATGTACAATTTGTTGGAAAGGGTGATGAGTGCGGAGGTCTGTTCCGCTTGTCTTTGTCAGACTCGTATACTAAAGTTATTAATCATGTTTGCAATGATAATGAGTCCAATGTTTGGCATTCACGACTCTGTCATATTAACTTTGGTTGCATGACTCGGCTAGCCAATATGAGTTTAATTCTAAAATTTACCACTGTCAAAGGTTCTAAGTGCCAAGTCCGTGTGCAAGCAAAGCAACCCATAAGTCTCATCACGCGGGCAGAAAACTTAGCACCTCTAGAACTTATACATTCAGATCTTTGTGAGATGAATGGTGTGTTGAAAAAATATGGAAAAAGATACTTTATGACGTTGATTGATGACTCCACTAAATACTGCTATGTTTATCTTCTGAAATCTAAAGATTTAGCTTTGAACTACTTCAAAATCTATAAAGCTGAGGCAGAAAACCAACTTGATCTTAAAATCAAGCGGCTAAGGTCGTATCGTGGTGGAGAGTACTTTGCAAACGAATTTGATTTATTCTGTATGGAACATGGTATTATACATGAGAGGACGCCTCCCTACTCACCTCAGTCAAATGGGGTGGCCGAAAGGAAGAACCACACTCTAACTGATTTGGTTAACGCCATGTTAGATACATCGGGTCTTTCCAAGGAATGGTGGGGGGGAGGCGCTAATGACTGCGTGTCATGTCCTAAACCGTGTTCCTGTAAAAGATAAAACCATTGATGGAGATATGCCCAAGAGGCAATAATAAAGTGGTTATTATCATATCTTCACACTTATGATAAATGTTTACATACCATGCTATAATTGTATTAACCGGAAACATTAATACTTGTGTGATTTGTAAACTAAAATAAGAGTCCCTAGTAAAGCCTCTTGTTAAACTAGCTTGTTGGTTCATATATGATCATGGTTTCCTGATCATGAACATAGAGATGTTATTAACAACAGGATCATATCATTAGGAGAATGATGTGATGGACATACTCCTATAGATAAGCGTAGCATAAAGATAAAGTCATTTCAATAGTTCAATTGCTATATGCTTTACGATACATAGTAACCTAATTCCTTGACCATGAGATCATGCATATCACCTTTCTGGGATGGATGCTTTGATGACATCAAACACCACAATGGCGGGTGGCTATAAAGGTGGCATTGAGTGTTAGGAAAGTATTGGTTGAAACACATGGATCAAGAGTGGGATTTGTCCATCCATATGACGGATAGATATACTCAGGCCCTCTCGGTGGAATGTCATCCAATTAGCTTGCAAGCATGTGGTAGCTCACAAGGGATCACATATCACGGGAGCGAGAAAAGAGTACTTATCGAACGAGGTTGAACTAGGTATGCGAGAGATCTGGCGATCATAACCTCGGATAAGTAAACTATCGTGAGACAAAGGGAAATTGGTATCGTATGTAAGTGGTTCATTCGATCGCAAAGTAATCGTAGAAATATGTAGAGCCATATGAATTTCCAGTTCCTCTATTGGTTATTGTTAGGAGAAGTGTCTCGATCATGTCGCATAATTCACGAACCGTAGGAGACACACTTAAGGATTCGACGTTGTTTGAGTAGTTATGGTATTATGATAAAGACGAATGTTGTTCGGTCTCGGATGGGATCCGGGATATCACGAGGTGATCCGGAATGGTCCGGAGAATAAGATTCATATAAGGAAAGTCCCGTTTCGGAGTTCGGGAATGATTCTGGTGTTTTCATCGGGAATGTTCTAGAAGGTTCTGGATTGTCCGGCACTCCGGGGGGGGGAGGGTACATGAATGTGTCATTGCATATTGGAATGATTGCATCATGTACTAAGTGTTCTCGCTGTTCCAAATAAAGGATTAAATTGAATCCCAAACAGAAAAGTCAAAGCGGTTTGAAAGTCAAACGGCTAAAACAGGAAACTGTGGGAAACAAGCAAGAGGTGGTTGGAACCGACTTGGGGGAGGAGTCCCTCAAAGCCGGCGCTCCAACCAAGGCCGACTTGGGGAGGGGCTCCTCCCTTGGCCGCCCTCCCACCTATAAAAGGAGGCGGGGCCTCCTCCTCTAGACACACAAGTTCCTATCCTCTAATCTCCGGTTTAGAGCCGTTTTGGTTTAGAGCTTCTACTTGCCCTAGCCTTCGGTTTAGATCCTTCTAATTGGTGTGTCTAATCTCTAGACCACTAATAGCTCTCTCTCATACTCCACCATACTCGCTCGACATGGCGAAGCCTGCGGGATCTCCCTCTACTTAGGTACCACGCCGTTGTCTTTGCGGAATCGCGAGGAAGTGCTACAACCTCTGGCACTTTCTTTGGAACAAGGGAGAGGAAGGTCTTCGTCAGTACGAGCGTGTGACCGACTACGGGAGCTTCTTAGGAGCCTTGTGCCAGGAAGGATCGTCTACATGATCTTGAGATCGGAAAGAGTACGACTACATCACCCATGAGAATCTGCTCTCGTTAACCGCTTTGGAATCTTCAAGGGTAAGTTATTCCATCGACTCGTTGCTAAAATCTAGTAGATAGATCTTGGCTTGTTTGTTTGTATGCGATAGAAAATTTTTGTTTTCCATGCTACGAACCCCTACAGTGGTATCAGAGCCGTGTCTATATGTAGATATGTTGCACGAGTAGAACACAATGGTCATTGTGGGCGTTGATGCTTTTATTGTCGATTGCTTCTTGTGTACTTTGCATCTTGCAGTATGTTGGGATGAAGCGGCCCGGGCTAACTTTACATGGCATCGTTCATGAGACTTGCTCCACGCTTGACATGCAACTTGTATTGCATAAGTGGCTTTGCGGGTGCCTGTTTCTCCTAGCATAGTTAAGATCCAATTTACAACGGGTGATTAACAATACTAGTATCAATGTTGTGGTTCATGTTCGTAAGTTAGAACGACACTTATTGAAAGCCCCAAACCACGTAAAACATGCAAAGAAAGTAGGCGTCTAAATTTGTTTTGCGGGGTGTGCGATGATGTGATATGGCCATGATTGTGATTATATTTGATGTATGCAATATTCCTTATTGTAAGTTGGCAACGGCGAGAATATATGGTTGTCTTTAATTTATGTTAAGACCCACGTGTCTATTCAAAGAAGTTGTAATAGTTGAAAGGGTGGGACAATCATGGAGAAGCATCATTGACCTTGATGCAATGTCGGTGATGATGGAGATCATGTTAGTGCTTGAAGATGGAGATCGGAAGCACAAAGAAGAAAACCATATCATATCACATATTATGAATTGCATGTGATGTTAATCCTTTATGCATCTTGTATTGCTTAGTAGACGACGGTAGCATTATAAGATGATCCCTCATGCACATGAATTTCAAGTCGTAAAGTGTTCACCCTTAGTTAGCAGCGTTGCTAAAGCTTGTTGTTTCGAAGCACCACATGATGATCGGGTGTGTTAGATTCCACAAGTGTATACAACGTGAGCAAGCGATTTGCTCATGCGGAAACTAAGGTTTGATCTTAACCGAGCCTAGCATGTCTGAGACATGGCCTTAGGAACACGGATTAAAAGGTAGAGCATGAGTCATATAGTAGATATGATGAACATGTTGATTGTTCGCCATTGAAGCTATATCAACTCTCGTGATGATCGGTTTTGATGTGGTGGATTTGGTTCGTGTGATCACTAAAACAATGTGAGGGATATTGTTTTGGGTGGGAGTTCACCTAGATTAATTTAATTATTAATTAGAACTCAATTTATCATAAACTAAATCAAAGTGAATTTGCATAGTTGTTGTAGTCATTGGCATCCGTTTACCACCTTGCGCTTAGTTATAATTGAGATGATAGAACTATAGAATTCTGGTTAGTTACTTTCTGTTGGTATCGTATTGTTTTGAAGTGTTAATCTAAAGTTTAAAAGTCCTATTGCAAACTTTCAGTAAGTTCCGGTTACTCCATGAAGTTTAATAATTAGTATTAAATCAAGAGTAACAATTCCAAGTGTTAGTATATAAGGATCATGTTTGTCTCCATGATTCTTGATATTAAAAGGATTCTCATAATATCAGGGTTACCTAGGATCTGAAAGAGTTGTTTGAAACCATGATGTGTGGAAGATATTGTGATATCTCGAAGTATTAGTTACAACATGATAGAGTATAATATGGCAAAAGTCATGTTCTCATATTTGATGAGAATTTGCAAAAGGTTGGAGACACTAGTTGTCCTAAACCTCCAAAAGTTTTTGGAGAGCAACATTATACTCACGATTCACCGTTACAAGCTAATAGTAGCTTGATCATGGATAATTCCATGATAAGGGTGAATATTTGATGTAGGTAAAATATTTACTACACCAAGAGATTACTAAAGAAAGGATTTGAAAGAACACCAAACATTTGATGATGGTGATCTACTTCAAAGTGCAAGTCCAAAGACATTGGTATTTAACTATACACGCTTTGGACTATGTGTCATATGTATGACTCCACTATTGATGTTGATAGATTCTTTCAAGCAGAAAGGAAATCTTGAAGAGAATCTCATAAATATATGGCGAGAAAAGAAAAGACTAGAATTGTTCGGTTTAAGTATATGGATGATATACATGTTATGGCTATATTCTTTGCTTATTAAACAATGTGGTTCTTAAGTATTTGATCTTTGAATTTGTTGGTGTGAATCGTCATACGAAACAACAATTCATGAACTACAATGGCCTAAGTAACTAGCAAAAGAATATGTGATGATGTTCATCGAGAACAAATAAAGGGTTATTGTGTTGCTCGTTAAAACATCAAAGCTTGCCTTCAGTATTTGTTTTATCAGGTATTATGAGAACAAAAGGGTTGTTCAAATAATTTCCGTAATCCATAAAAGATGGATGATTCACAAATCTCGTTGGAGAAATCACATCCATAAAACTAGTGCTAAAATGTCGAAAGACAAATTGATTAAAAGATCACTTAGGAAGTGGCATCGCCGTTTAAATTATATTGGAAAGAAAACATGAAGAAAATCCATATGGATGGAATTTTGGAGTCTATTTGATTTTGATCAAATGACGCTTGAGAAACTTTCCTAGAGATAATTAAAACTTCGTTCATAGGCCAAAAGGAGCGAATGACTAGCTTGTTGGAACTTGTACATATTGTTGTCTGAAATCCATTATGTGTAGTCAAGAGCGATGGATTTCAACTTCATATGCTTTCTCCGAAAATTTGAGTGAATATATGAATATTTACTTAATAAGGATGAAGTGTGAAATATTTGAAAAGTTCAAAGATTTTCAAGATGAAGTGAAAAATCATTGTAACAAGAATATAAATAGTTTATGACAGGATCATAAAGGAAGATATTTGAGTTACAAGTTTAGCATAATACCTAAGATTTAAGGAATCGTTCCGTGGATTTGCATTTCTCGAAACACCATAAGAGTATGGAGCGTTCGAGATATGTAATTAAACCTTGTTTGACATGGTAAGATCGAAGGTGTAATTCATAAAACTGCCATTGTATTTTAAAAGATTAAAAGCTTTAGAGATTACCGTTTTTCCACTGAAAAGAGCTCCATCATAATCCGTTGAAATGACACCATATAAAGTTATGGTTTGGGATAAAACCCAAGTTGTCCTTTCTTAAACATTGGTTTGCTATGCATAAGAAAGATGTTTGCAACCAAAGTCGGATGAACATGTCTTTGTATAACTGTTGAGTATTCCTCCATAACACCAGAGACAAAAGTGTTTGTCGCTTAGAACGTCAAGTTTCTTTGGGAAGGAATTTTTCGTGAAAAGAAAAGTGGGAGGACAATAGAACTTTGATAAGGTTAAAGGAACCTTAGCTATATGTGCAAAGTTGCGTGCGAAAAGTGTTAGGAGGCGACAACAATGCTCATGGCTCACGTGCCTCAAAGGTTGTGGTCACGGAGATCTAAGTTCCTATTGAAACAAGTAGATCGGGTAAATAATCAAATACCAAGATTTGAGGGTTGAATCATTATTTGATAATAATGAACCGACTACATGCAAAGAAGCGATGATGGGCCCTGACTCCGTCAAATGGCTTGAAGCCATAAAATCCGTGATAGTTCCATACACGAGAAATCAAGTTTTGAACTTGAAGGACCCTCGAGAAAGGTGTAAGACCTTACAGTTGTGTTTGGATCTATAAATAAAAAAGACATGGATGTTGCACATCTATGAAATAGTCGACATGTTCACAACAATGTTCAAAGGTTGACTATGACAAGATCTGATCTTTCATAGCGATATTTAGTCTAGACGGATTAGTGTAGCAACCACTACATATAATTTTATTATATGGTAGTTGAATAAACAAAACAAGTTCTTCTAATAGAAGGGTTACCTAGGACGTGTGCATGACACAGTCCAAAGGTTTTTTTGTTAAATTTCAAGGGATGCTAAAAACATATGCAAACTTCAATGGTTGAAGTAAGCATCGCGGAGTTGGAATCTTCACTATGATGAAACTGTTAAAGGAGTTTAAAGGTTCATTAGAGACAATGAAGATGCTTGCATTTGCAAGAAATTAAGTGGGTGCGCTAAGACATGTTTCTAATAAATTATGTGGAAGACATATTGTTGATTGGAAATAATGTATCTTTTATTAACACATATTAAGAATTTCATCCCGATGAAAGACTTAGGCAAAACCCAAATATTTGGCATCAATAGACACTGATATGGTTGTGCCAGAAGTACATAGATAAGATATTGAATAAGTTCAATATAGAAACTACAAGAGAGGTTCTTGTCGCACAGAAAGGATTGAATGAGTTCAATGTTGATGATATATTCAAGTGTATTGACATTTGGTAAAGTGAAACAAATAATCAAGTATAGATTGATACTTGATGTATGAAATCACAAAGAGTATTTATATCAATCATCTTTGTGATATGTACAAGTCCAGATATGTCCTATGCTCTAAATGCTGTGAGCATATACCAGAATGATTCGTAAGATGATCATTGGACAATAGTAAGGATATTCTTATGATCTTTTGGAAGAACTAAGAGTATATTATTTGTAGAAGTGACAAATAGATGGTTAGTTCATTGTAAAAGTACTACATTGATACTAGCTTTGTCACAAAGTACAAATTAAGTTTATCTCAATCTAAACTAAGGGTGGCACAATATAATGTAAAGTGAGTTCCATAATGGATTTGGATGAGTTCCAAAGTTAAGACATTGTGACAGATACTACAACAAAAGGCTAAGTATATGACTACTATTTTAGCAGCAAAAGAGGGCATTTGTGTCAAATAGTTTGTTATCAAACTAGGTGTAGTTAACAGTGGGATAATACTATGAAGACATATTGTGCGACAATATTATCAACATGTTTTAACCCCAAAGAGCTAAAGGTCACACCGAAAGACCAAATTTATACAAAGCCATCTCATTAGAGAATGAGTGATGCGTAGAGCATAAAGACATGCAATTACACGGACACAGAGTGTCGATCCAAGATCAGTTGACCACTAGCAATCGTGTACATACAACACCGGAAAGCCATAGGTGTTATATACACAAAGGTTTGAAACTAGATTATTGACTCTAGTGCAAGTGGGAGACTGTTGGAGATATGCCCAAGAGGCAATAATAAAATGGTTTTTATCATATCTTCACACTTATGATAAATGTTTACATACCATGCTATAATTGTATTAACCGGAAACATTAATACTTGTGTGATTTGTAAACAAAAATAAGAGTCCCTAGTAAAGCCTCTTGTTAAACTAGCTTGTTGGTTAATATATGATCATGGTTTCCTGATCATGAACATAGAGATGTTATTAACAACAGGATCATATCATTAGGAGAATGATGTGATGGACATACTCCTATAGATAAGCGTAGCATAAAGATCAAGTCATTTCAATAGTTCAATTGCTATATGCTTTCTGATACATAGTAACATAATTCCTTGACCATGAGATCATGCATATCACCTTTACGGATGGATGCTTTGATGACATCAAACACCACGTAATCGGGTGGCTATAAAGGTGGCATTGAGTGTTCAGAAAGTATTGGTTGAAACACATGGATCAAGAGTGGGATTTGTCCATCCATATGACGGATAGATATACTCTGGGCCCTCTCGGTGGAATGTCATCCAATTAGCTTGCAAGCATGTGAGCTCACAAGGGATCACATATCACGGAGCGAGAAAAGAGTACTTATCGGTAATGAGGTTGAACTAGGTATGCGAGAGATCTGCGATCATAACCTCGGATAAGTAAACTGTCGTGAGACAAAGGGAAATTGGTATCGTATGTAAGTGGTTCATTCGATGAAAGTAATCGTAGAAATATGTGGGAGCCATATGAATTTCCAGATTCCTCTATTGGTTATTGTTGAGAAGTGTCTCGATCATGTCGCATAATTCACGAACCGTAGGGAGACACACTTAAGGATTCGACGTTGTTTGAGTAGTTATGGTATTATGAGAAAGAGGCGAATGTTGTTCGGTCTCGGATGAGATCCGGGATATCACGAGGTGATCCGGAATGGTCGGAGAATAAGATTCATATAAGGAAAGTCCGTTTGAGTTCGGGAATGATTAGGTGTTTTCATCGGGAATGTTCTAGAAGGTTCGGATTGTCCGGCACTCGGGGAGGGTACATGAATGTGTCATTGCATATTGGAATGATTGCATCATGTACTAAGTGTTCTCGCTGTTCCAAATAAAGGATTAAATTGAATCCCAAGCAGAAAAGTCAAGCGGCGGTTTGAAAGTCAAGCGGCTAAAAGCAGAAAGCTGTGGGAAACAAGCAAGATGTGGTTGGAACCGACTTGGGGAGGTCCTCCAAGCCGGCGTGCCACCAAGGCCGACAGGGAGGGACTCCTCCCTTGGCCGCCTCCCACCTATAAAAGGAGGCGGGGCCTCCTCCTCTAGACACACAAGTTCCTATCCTCTAATCTCGGTTTAGAGCCGTTTGGTTTAGAGCTTCTAATTGCCCTAGCCTTGGTTTAGAGCCTTCTAATTGGTGTGTCTAATCTCTAGACCACTAATAGCTCTCTCTCATACTCCACCATACTCGCTCAAACATGGCGAAGCCTGGGATCTCCCTCTACTTAGGTACCACGTTGTCTTCTTGGGAATCGCGAGGAGAGTGCTACAACCTCTGCTTTCTTTGGAACAAGGAGAGGAAGGTCTTCGTCAGTCCGAGCGTGTGACCGACTACGGGGGCTGCCGGAACGCCTTGTTAGGAAGGATCGTCTACGATCTTGAGATCGGAAAGAGTACGACTACATCACCCACGAGAATCTTCTCTCGTTAACCGCTTTGGAATCTTCGAGGGTAAGTTATTCCATCGACTCGTTGCTACAATCTAGTAGATAGATCTTGGCTTGTTTGTTTGTATGCGATGGAAATTTTTTGTTTTCCATGCTACGAACCCCTACAACCATGACTCCATTTGAGGAATGGGAAAACAAAAGGCTTAAACTCTCTTACTTACGAACTTGGGGTTGTTTAACGAAAGTCAATATTCCAATACCTAAGAAGCGAAAGCTTGGACCAAAAACCGTTGATTGTGTTTTTCTGGGATATGCTTTTCATAGCATTGGCTATAGATTTTTTATAGTAAAATCTGAGGTATCCGACATGCATGTTAGTACAATTATGGAGTCGAATGATGCGACTTTCTTTGAGGACATCTTTCCTATGAAAGGTATGTCTAGCTCATCAAATCAGGAGATGACTAGTTCATCTAGTCAGGAATTTTCTATAATTCCTAAACCCACTATGCCGATAGAACACCCTGATGATCCTGTGGAGGATGACAATGAAGCTCCCAAATGGAGCAAGATACAAAGGATTGCAAAGTCATTTGGTGATGATTTCATTGTGTACCTTATGGATGATACTCCCACTTCCATTTCAGAAGCTTATGCATCTCAAGATGCTGACTACTGGAAGGAAGCTATTCGAAGCAAGATGGAATCCATCTTAGCTAATGGTACTTGGGAAGTCAGTGATCGTCCTTATGGGTGCAAACCTGTAGGATGTAAGTGGGTGTTCAAGAAAAAGCTTAGACCTGATGGTACTATTGAAAAGTACAAGACACGTCTTGTGGCTAAGGGTTATACCCAAAAGTAAGGTGAAGACTTCTTCGATACCTACTCACCTGTAGCCAGATTGACCACTATTCGAGTACTACTTTCCTTGGCTGCCTCACATGGTCTTCTCGTTCATCAAATGAACGTTAAGACAACTTTTCTAAATGGAGAGCTAGATGAGGAAATTTATATGGAGCAGCCTGACGGATTTGTAGTAGATGGTCAAGAAGGAAAGGTATGTAAGTTAGTGAAGTCTTTATATGGTCTTAAGCAAGCTCCTAAGAAGTGGCACAAGAAGTTTAAAAGAACTTTAACTGCTGAAGGCTTTGTTGTAAATGAAGCTGACAAATGTGTGTACTATCGCCATGGTGGGGACGAGGGAGTTATTATGTGTCTCTACGTTGATGACATATTGATATTCATAACCAACCTCGCTGTTATCGAGGAGGTCAAATAGTTCCTATCTCGCTGATTTGAGATGAAGGACTTGGGAGTGGCTAATGTAATTTTAAACATCAAGCTACTAAAGGATGACAATGGTGGTATTACACTGCTTCAGTCTCACTATGTGGAAAAGATATTGAGTCGCTTCGGGTATAGCGACTACAATTCTTCTCCAACGCCTTATGATCCGAGTGTGCTACTTCGAAAGAGTCGAAGGACTGCTAAAGATCAATTGAGATATTCTCAAATTATTGGCTCGCTCATGTATTTAGCCAACGCTACTAGACCTGACATCTCCTTTGTTGTATGCAAACTAAGTCGATTTGTGTCAAATCCTGGAGATGATTATTGGCATGCTCTTGAAAGAGTTTTGCGCTATTTGAAAGGCACTGCGAGTTATGGTATTCACTATACTGGGTATCCACGGATACTTGAGGGTTATAGTGATTCAAACTGGATATCTGATGTTGATGAGCTTAAGGCCACAAGTGGTTATTTGTTTACACTTGGTGGTGGCGCTGTTTCCTGGAAGTCTTGCAAGCAGACCATCTTAACGAGGTCAACAATGGAAGCAGAACTCACAGCATTAGACACAACCACTGTTGAAGAAGAGTGGCTTCATGAGATCTTGATGGACTTACCTGTGGTTGAAAAACAATACCCTCCATCCCGATGAACTGTGATAATCAAACTGTGATCGTCAAAGTAAATAGTTCTAAGGATAATATAAAGTCATCAAGGCATGTGAAGAGGAGATTGAAATCTGTCAGGAAACTGAGAAACTCCAGAGTTATTGCGTTGGATTATATCCAAACATCTAAGAACTTGGCAGATCCTTTCACAAAGAGTTTATCACGCAATGTGATAGATAATGCATCGAGGGAGATGGGTTTGAGACCCACGCTATGAGTTGATCTCAGTGGCAACCCACTCTATGTGATCGGAGATCCCGTGAATTAGAGCTGAGAGACAAGCTGTTGGTCAGCTGAGAGGAGAGTATTCCCATATTATATTTACATCTCCATAAAGATACAATACTCTCTTAATCTGCATGGCAGGTTGATATTTATCTTAATGTGTTCCAACTGGCTTTTATAAGCAGAGATGTTGTCCTGCAGAACATCTCTTGAGCAACACACCTATATGAGTCTGACTGTCAAACATCACAGTCTGTGAGAGTTGGGTGCTCTCTAATAAACTCATGAAAGGCTCTGGAGTATGACGCATAAGCTTCAAACCGCGGGGAAGCCGACGGTAGCCCTGTACCGGTCTAGATTTTATGTGAAACTAGCGCGTAGAAAACTTGTAGTTCAAGGCATAGTCCACTATTTAAGTTGCTAGCTAGTGTAGCATAAAGTTTAACGTGGAAGTTCAACTTAACAGTCTCAACTACACACAGGTATATAAAACAATGTTCTGGAAGGAAAATGATGTGATGTGCCAATGAGATTTTGTGGGGATTGTTAGAATTTGGTGAGTTTTGGGTTGTTGGCCCATTAGACAAAATTCTAAAATTCTCTTTGGCCCACTTGTATATGGCAGCATATGGCTGTGCTAGTGGTGCTAAAGTTTAGTCCCATATTGCTAGTTGAAGGGGAGTTGGACCACCTTATATAGTAGAGTATTGCACCACTCACTAAGGTGTGACAAGAAGAGTAGCCCTCGCTCACTCATCCTCCGACGCCGCCCGCCTCACCTTGCCACGCCTCGCCACGCCACGGCGCGCGCGCGCCGCCGGTTGTGGGAATCTCACCGAGCCGAGCTTTATTTTGCTAGTTGGAAAAATCGATTATGAGTCATTAACGGACGCGCTAATTACAACCGTTTCCAGTTTTTATGGACGTGGTTGTTACTGACTCGGACGTGGGCTGAGCCCACAATATTCCTAACCTGCACTATATAAGCGTCTGCGCTAAACCTAATCGGTGAATCAATACACACACGCGCCTACACTCCAGAACCTTGCGCTGCCGCTTTCGTCTTCCCCATCCCGGCTTGCGGCATGCATCGCAGATCAGGACAATAGGCCTTCAGAACCCCGCCTCTCATGAACACATGCGTGTGAGGCGATCGAGTTTTGGGGAGGCGCTCAAGCGCGCGACTCGGCAACGACGTCTTCCGACGATGAGTTCCCGAACGATGACTTCTTCCCGGACGTCAGCGACCTCTTCGACAACCTTAACATGGGCGACGATGTTGCGACCGTTGCGGCTGCTATTCAGCCTACAATGTACGTGATACTCAACTGCCTTTTTTGGATTATGCTAGAGTTTTTTGTTCTAGCATTTGGTGTAGATGTGATAGGTTTATCTCCTATAGATGTAATCTGTTCATCTACTTTGTTGATCTGCATAATTGGTTTTAGTACCGTTTGTATATCATGCTTTATTAATTTATTATTCGAATTAAATTATATGGATTATTGCTTATATTTCCAACACAGAAACCGTCTTGAAGGCGCGGGTGCCGACCGCGACCTGACTCTCTAGATCTGGCTGCAGCAGATTGGAGCACATGCATCAACGGCCAGAAGGGCCACTACCGACATAACGCCACAAACCCTAATCCCATCTACTCCGGTGCCGCCTCCCCGCCAACTCCAGTGAGCTAATCTGACGGAAAGGCTATGGAAGGGGCCCGGTCTATGCTGAGGAGGGCTCAGAAGCAGATGAAGGGAGGGAGGACACGGAGAGAGGGGAAACGTCCTTGCTAGCACAATGGGTCACTTTAGTGGACTTAGTTTAGTGTATGATTAGACGTCTGTTGCAGTATGTAGACCGACCAGCACCGCCGCCTGCCGAGGCCCGCTGAGCCCGGATCGAGCCCGCATGCCCAGATCTGGGGCACAACGTGCACGCAGCAGCCGCGCCGAACGACAGCAGCCCGCCCGGCCCATCGCGAGGCTAGATCAAGCCCGCGTGGCAGCGCGCCCTGCAGCCTCACCACCATCCTTCCGTCAGCTGCCCTGGCTGAGCCGAGTCGTGCACCTGTCGACGTCGCCGTCCACCACCACCGCTTGGTCGCTACGCCGCCGGAAATCGCGGATCGGGCACCGCCGCCGAAGTCTCTCGGAAAGCGGCGAGCTTAGAGCCCCCCCGCCGCCGCGCCGGACAGGGTTTTCTCGACGACGTCTCTGGCGGCGACGAGGAGGGGAGGGGGCGGGGAAGGTCATGCGTGCGGCTGCCGGCGATGCTCCTGTGCGGCTTGGCGCAACCGCACGGGAGCGAGGAGCGGGGGTGTTTTTTTCTCTCGGTAGTGGGGATTGCCACCCCTCCCTAGACATTTCGTTAGAGGAGTATATTTTCTCCTCTAAAGTCTTTTTGGGATGGGTTAGAGATGCTCTAATAACTCATGTCAAACTGCAGCTTCTGTTGAAGCCCCACAATACTTGTGAGTTCAGAAATCGTAAGGTGCATTTTGCAATGTCAACTTGGTCCTGAAGCTCACGTGTTGCATGATTTTTAGATGGGTGTTTTGCCTTTATTTTGCAAGGAGATAGTAATATCTGAATATTGCAGTTCGTGTAAGAGCTGTGTAGTTGTTTTTTCCTCAAACTATCTGTGGTTTTCTTTTCAATGTTAACCGAAGCTGTTGAAGAACTCAACATCTTTCTGCATGAGAGCCGCGCCTTTTAAAATCTAATTATGCCCTTCCGCAGAAAATTGGGGGCTCTACAATATGTTTCCTCTTACTGGACCGTTGAGATGTAAAACTGTACTACAAACTTTGAAGCTGTCAGAACTATGGCCTCTACTTGATCCTAGTGTTCTGCAAACGTATGATGAACCCGTACGTGAGGGCACATTTCCTTGGAGAAAACCGAGCGGTGACATATCACCAACACATGAACTCCGACATCTCCCGCTCTCCTTTTTCTCAACCAGATATGGTCTCGCTCTCTCTAAACCTCTCTCCAGGCGCGCTCGCGCTATTCATCATGCCCGTGCTACCAGTTGCTTGCCCGCACAGCCTCAAGCCTTCAGTGTAGGCGATGTCTTCGTTGATGCCTCTTGCGCGGTGACGACAATGGTCAGCATGAGCATTGGCGGAGGTGAGCCGTCAACAACCCTCGATAGATAGGAGATGGCGTGGCAGACAGGACGTGGGATACCCATAAGAGAGAGGTAGACCAACGAGGGCACGACATCACAAGATGGAAGTAGGAGATAGGCTTGAAGGCACATTTCCGTCATGTCGAGTGCGGGTATAACTCGGTGGAACCATTAAGGGATGTTGCCATGTTGGAGTTGTTAAAACCATTGGTGCTTCTCTTCCAGGTTTGCTTGATAAAATCGCATGAAGAGACATGAAAGTAAACAATTTCAAAACAATATGACAATGCACACTACTTTATCTACTCCCTCAGTCCAGAAATAACCGACTTGGTTTTGAGTAGATTCAAATATATCTAGACACATTTTAGTATCAAGTCAGTTAGTTCTGGACGGAGAGAGTAGTTTATCATAAAAACTCTTGTGTTGTATATAACTACTTGCTTAGTCCACCAAAACATTTTTTTTAAGTGAAACGAGGGAGTACCTAGTAAAAGTAAGAGCTTCTGTCAAAAAAAAGAGTAAAAGTAAGAGCTTCATAATAAACAAACAAAAAAAACACAAAAAAATAGGAAAAAACGTTTTCTAGGCCAAAAAGAAAGACTTGTGTTGACTGACCTCCTTGGACTCCCGCGGGCCGCGGTCGTCCTCCGCCGGCTGGACTCGAGTCTCGACACGAACAGACCCCCACCCACCGCAGTGCCGTCCCCATCCTCCTCCTCTCCCAGCTAGTAGCTAGCAGGGGTCGAAATCACTCCACCCTTTTTCTTCCTTAGTACCCAAGCAACCCAGGAAGAGGCGAGAGCCGGGAGCCCCGAGATCGCCCGCAAGCTGCCCCCGCAGTCTCCGGGAACCGCCAGCAGAAGCCGCCTCTTCTGGGACCGGGGATGGCCAGCAACGCGGCCGGCATGAGCAACGCCGGATCCGGGGCGGATGGGGACGCGCCCAGGAGGAACAGGCCCAAGTGTGAGTGAGATCTACCCGCATCTTCTCCTCTCCGCTTGCTTCTTACTGCCCAGGAATCAGAAATTCAGAATGGATGGTGTGCTACTGTTCTTAACTGCGCCGATTTGGTTAATATGGGATTTCGAGATGCTTTGCCCTGGGGTTGGTGCTGCCCTGTGGTGGAAGCGTAATTTAGCTGCTCTGTTCTCCTTGCTAAGCATCAGCGGAGCTAACCCTAGTGACTCTTGCTCCTTTACTCCCAATCTAGTTTTCAATCTAGGGGCGGAGGAGATGTGTTGTGGCTGAAGTCCATGTCCCCCCACCCCAAGCCCAAAATATTTTACTTGAAAAAGTAACCCTCAATACATATACGTCCAATGTGGTGTTCAGTTACCTGATGGATATAGCAACTCCTGTTCTCGTGTTGTGTTTTGTGTTAAGCAGGGCAGTTCTTACTCCTGAATTCTTGTGCCTGCGCAGATTCCAAGTTCACTCAGCAGGAGCTGCCGGCCTGTAAGCCGATCCTTACTCCAAAATGGGTACGCCTACTGTGTTCCAGAGATCACGATACTACTACGCTTTCTGGACCAGCTCACGGATGTTTCGGCTTGTGCTATGTAGGTTGTCTCCGTGTTTTTCCTTGTCGGCATCATCTTCGTCCCAGTTGGTGTCGTTTCGCTGCTAGCGGCGCGAGATGTACGTGTCTTCTACACCTAATGTTAAGATAGGCACCTCGCGGCAGTTTCTGACTTTACTTATGCTGATGACTGAATGCAGGTTGTGGAGATAATTGATCGGTATGATCATGCATGTGTGCCCCCTAACATGACTGGCAACAAGCTTGGGTACATCCAGAACCAGACCATATCCAAAGACTGCACCAGGACTCTCAAGGTAATACTCGCAACTGAATGATTCGGTTACAGTAACTATTTCAAGCTTATTAAACGTTTCCAAAATTGCGGTCAACGTGTAGCTATCAGCATTTTTTGGCCAAATACATGTAGCTCTGTCATTGCTCTTAGCTAAAAAGTGATCTAGGTGTATCTGTGCAGGTTAGAAAGGATATGAAGCAGCCGATCTTCGTGTATTACCAACTTGACAACTTCTATCAGAATCATAGGAGGTATATACTATTTGATGTCTTCAGTCAATAACTTCTGTTACAACTTCGCAGCTATTCATTCTCCTGTTTCTTTCTGAACTGCAAATGGATATATAAAATTGCAAAGGCAAACTGCGTAACAGTAACCAATGACTTTGGCTACCATATGCTAATAATAGCATGTATTGGGGGCTTAGCATCATAGCATGTCACTTCTTATTTCAGGTATGTCAAGAGCCGAAATGATGCACAGCTAAGAGATTACAAGAAGGCAAATCAGACAACGTCATGTGAACCTGAGAGGTTCACGGCTGATGGAAAACCAATTGTCCCATGTGGTCTGATTGCCTGGAGTTTGTTCAATGACACATATAGCTTCACTCGCGGTAATGAGAACTTGACAGTGGATAAGAAGGATATCTCCTGGAAGAGTGATAGGGAGCACAAATTTGCCAAAAATGTCTACCCAAGCAACTTCCAGAACGGTGCGCTCATAGGTGGGAAAATGCTGAACACAAGTATCCCGGTATGCAAATTCCTACTCTGTACTATCACATTGTAGTCCTGGTATGCAAATTCTTACTCTGTAGTCTGTACTATCACATTGTAATCCCAGTATGCAAATTCTTACTGTGTACTATCACATTGTTGCACAAATGTGTAGGCTACAATTGTTCACTTCATATATTACCCTCAACATCTTAATTTGGAACAACAGTTTGTTTGAGTTCTTTCAGTTGGATAAAAGAAGTTTCACTGTGTATGGACTACCTGTAGGAGTTTCTTCAAAAATAAAATAAAATTTAGGAGTTATTTATGTGAGTTCTCAATGTATGCAACAGTTGAGCGAACAAGAAGATCTCATCGTTTGGATGCGGACGGCAGCACTTCCTACATTCAGGAAGTTGTATGGGAGGATAAACATTGATCTCAAGGTGAATGACACCATAGTAGTGAGGCTGAGTAACAACTACAACACATATAGCTTCGGTGGCAAGAAAAAGCTGGTCCTTTCCACTGCAACCTGGCTTGGAGGAAAGAATGAATTCATTGGGTTTGCATACCTTGTAGTTGGCGGGCTCTGTATTTTCTTGGCATTTGCGTTCACCTTGCTATACGCGATCAAACCAAGGTTAGCATACCTAACTGTTCAAACATGCTACATCGTTCCGTTGACCAATCTAAATGAGAGCCTTTTTTACAGGAAATTGGGAGATCACAACTTCCTGTCCTGGAACAGACGCCCTGCAGGCCGCTGAGATCCAGGATGCAGGCGGGCACGTGTCAGGCTCCTCTCCGAACCCTGAGGCTTTTGAAACCCTGGAGCGCAGCTGTTTGTTTCTTTAGTTATCCGATGAACTACGTTGCTCTGCATCTACGACCGTGATTCCTACTTACTGATTCCTCATTAGCTGTAGTAAATCTAGCTGTTGCTGTTGCTGTTACTGTTTGACTGCTGTTACTTTAATTCAGTGAGCTGTAAAATTTCTGTGAGCTATGTAAGCTGAGCCCCAGTAGCTAAGGCAAAACCTTAGAACAAATATTCTACACTATGTTGTGTATCATGGCTCAGCCGTTTGAGCTGAATACAATCTGTAATGTTCATAGTTTTACGTGATTCGTTTGGACCTGAATTGTAGCAGGATGTGGCAGATCTGAATATTGAGCTAAATACAGTATATCCCATGGCTCGGCCATTTGATCTGAGTACTAGTACAATATATTCCACGAAATCTTCGTGTGCTGGAAAACAGGCAGGATGTACAATCAAGGGGCATTTGGGCAGCATCCACTCGAAGCAGGAAGACTTGCGTTCGTCTATTGTAGACATCCAGGCAGCTTGGCGGTTACTGATTTGGCAGTCTATTTTGTCTCCCTCCCGAGTCTTGCAACCTCCCAGAGGCCACCCCTCCCTCCCTCCCTCCCTCCCTCCCTCCCTCCCTCTCTCTCTCTCTCTCTCCTGCAACCACCAGCTCTCAAGAGTACCCTCTCTGCCTGTGGCTCTTCCAGTTGCAACCCAGCCGCTCCGAGACAGATGAACCAGACCTGCCTGGCATAGACGCGCCATATGATCAATGTTGTCCTCCTCCTGTAGACACGTGAAGCAAGCACTCGTCTGATCCTGTAACCCATGTCGGAAACGTCTGTCAGATGTCCAGACTCTTTTCTTTATCGCTAACCAGCAGAAAACTTTATCAACTTTCAGCAACCAAAATGTGCACCAGAAGTCCCAGGGGGTCGAGTACATGGTCTCTTTAGCTCAACTCTATAGTGGTTTTGAAAGAAAAGATAACTCATGGCCTGAATTTTGCACTGAAATCTTGTCGTTTATCTAGCCCAGTTTGTCTCAACTTAACTCTGCAGTACATGGCCCTGAATTTTGCTCTGAAACAACTGCAGTTTTTTTCTTTCAGATGACATCGCCACGTTTGTCTCAACTTAATACTGGCCATAGTTCAGCTGCTTCCAGATTTTTGTCGTGCAGTTCCGACAGATGCAGTCTCGGGTTTCCGTTAACCTGCAGAAACACCCAGAACTCCAGCTCGTAAAAACTTTCAGCAAGCAAAAATATGCGCCAGAAATGGCAGGATCATCATCGCAAAAAGATAGTGTGAGAAGTACTTCCAGCCGCGCCGAGTACAAGGTCTCTTTAGCTCAACTCTATATAGATGGACATGCCGATGCGTGGCTTAGGTGTTCTGGCATTACGCATGGCCTGAATTTTTCTCTGAAATATTGCGCCGTTTCTCGCAGAAAGGTTCAATACTATGAAGCAAAAATGCGATGTCCAGTGTCTGAATATACTGAACCTTTTAAGATTGCTGATGTGCAGGAAGAGAACCCTGACTTAACTAGGAATTGGTCTATTAATCGTTATGCAAATGGACCACGAGAAGGGTTTAAATTACAGTTGAGACCTACTACTACACTGACCGAAGCATTCTGACAGTCCAAGGATATGGAACAAGATCATGCAGTTCCCTGCTCTTGTAGCAAAACCACTTCCTGTCAACAATAACATTTTACCACCTAGAGCTCGAAAACTTGGTCAATCTTGGAATTGGGGAGATGCATGGGCACATGGACACAAATGTAAACAGAACCCTGTATTGCATGCAAGCAGAGAGAACCTGATACTACTGCAACAACAGACAGAGGAAGCACCTGAAGCTCAACTGGTGCATGGTTCAGCTCTAGCCCTGAAGGGCTCACTTCATACCACTTCTCTCACCCTAGCTGTGTTCATGAGAGGAAAGAAAAATATTGCAATCATTGACTACTGGTTGACATGAACTTTGCTGTCAAATCTAATTGTTATGATACCATCATCAGTTTCAGTAACGTTGATTGGAGGGACACAGCTAGTTTCTACTGCTGTCAGCAATGGTTGTGACTTCGCCACTGGAAAACATCAATTCTCGCAGACTTTCAGGATCTTGGATCTTCCCAACTATGATGTCATGTTAGGATGTGGTTGGGCAGCTCAACAAAAATCCTTGATGATGGATTTTGATAATCTGGCTTTCACTATTCAGACGGACAAGCAACACTGTCACCTTTGACGTTTGTTCACTCAATACTGAAATTCCAACACTTGATTCAGACCAACTGCACAAGTTATCCGGAAAAGCGGCAACTAGCTTCTCTGAGCTACCTGCTCAAGAACAAATTCTACCAGTCATTGCTCGAATTCTTGACCAATTTCAGGATGTTTTATCTGAACCTCAAGGGTTTACCTCCTAGATTAGACTGTGAACACACAGTGCTTTACCTCCTAGATTCCATTGAAAGAAGCATCGTTACTCCTCATATCAGTCCTTACATAGTGCCTTATAAACAAAAGAATGAGTTGAAACAACAAGTTCAAAAGCTAATGCGTGAAAAGGTGTTTAGAACAAGGCAAAGTCCATATTCCTCTCCAGTGATTCTTGTTAAGAACAAGGACAGTACTTACAGGCTTTATGTGGGATTTAGGAAATTGAATGCAGCGTACTGCGAAAACAAGTTCCCTATAAAGCTATAGAAGACTTGCTTGATGAATTTCCTGGGTCTAATTTTTTTTACCAAATTGGATTTAAGACCGTAGATATAAGCAAACTAGAATGACTCCCAACGATATTCACAAAATAGCACTCGGAATCTATTTTGGGCATTTTGAATACTTGGTCATGCCTTTTTTCGTGTTTCCAATTGCACCTGCAACCTACAAGCTTATACTAGATATTACAGAACGATATGGAAAACTACTAAGCTTTGCTCCTTTGCTAGCCAGCTAGGAAGCATACATGTGAGGAATGCTTAACATAACCATGATTATATCTTTGCTGAAACATGATCCGCGTAACCATAATTATTCTTGGCTGAGAGATGATCCGACACAAGCTGAATTGCTGCACTGGAAGAAAATACTACCAGAGACAGAGAGTAACTCCAGCTAATTAAACTAGCCTATTTCTTCACATTACTACAATAGAGCCGTTTCACAGCACGAGCACATAATGAACTATCCAGGGGAGCCAAATTCAGAGTTTCTCAGACATCCGGCGCAGCACTGCAGCTGCTAATGGTTCCTCCTCGGGCTCGTCCTCCGGGTTCTTGGTGAGCCATTCTTGAGCTGCTTCCAGATCAGGAAGCACTGGTGCACCAGACTGCTTCCAGCTCTCAGCGTCAGCAGTCTTGAATCGGTCCAGGAGCAGCGCATGCATCCCGATGCTCCGTGCAGGAACATAGTCCTTGCGCATGCTGTCGCCTATGTGGAGTGCCTCCTCTGGTGCGATGTTCCCTGCCATTTCCAGCGCGATCTTGTAGATCGTTGGGTCAGGCTTCTCGACACCAACAATGCCTGAGAACACCCCGAAGTCCCATTCCGAGCCCTAAGTGCATAACTAAGACATGCATCAGGCAACTGCTTTTACATGTAACACAATGGTCGAAAAGGTAGTAACTGATGTGTACTGTTATCAAACCTGATTCAGCCCCAATGCAGGCAAGATGACCTCTTTGTAACGATATTCTGCATTGCTGACAATCCCAACCGTGATCCCCTTTTCCCTTAGCCTTCTCATGAAGGGCTGTGCATCAGGAAACACCGAGTATGGTGCAGAGGAGCCAAAGGCAGAATAAATACGTTTGAAGACTTTGTCAAATGTCTCATCGTCATAATCATAGCCAGCCTGCAGTACACAGAGCAATGAGATAATTGGAAGCACAAAAAGGGCACTGGTATTTCCTGAAAATCTCCATATTTGAAGAAAAAAATTACCCTAACAAACGAATCCTTGACACAGATCCGCCACCATTCGATCGTTGGCATCTTTGCCGCAAACCCAAAGCATGGGTATTTTCTAGCCATCTCAGTGTATGCAAGCTTGAAGCCTTCATGCATTCGGTTATAGTCAGGGCATGGCTTTCCAGCAGACTTAGCTGCCATACAGTAGTAATCACCAAGTCGGCCTTTGTAAGCAATAAGAGTGCCAGTCACATCCACAGTGACCAACCGTAATTTTGAAAGGAGTGACATGTTTGATGAAGCTCTGAACTACAGCCTTTGTTATAATATATCTGTCAGCAAAGCCACATAGCGAGAATTAGGACAAGATGAACAAGCAGCTAAACAGGCGATCCACATATACGGCATGCACTTAAGTACAGAATTACTTCTGAATATAATTGAGTTTCATACGCGGAAGGAAGCAGCAGTTTGAACTAAACCTTTTACAACAGCAATTAAATTTGTTATTATACCAAACCCCTCCCTTCAACTAATTTTCATTACTTTCATGCCCCATCCAACTAATATCATTTCAATGGATGTAACGTGTGATATTTAAACAGAAGAAGCAAGTGTACAAAACTTGCAGTGCTAAGCTAAATGACTCACATTGAATAGATCCGTTGAATGTTGATAAGTCAAAACACAGTATAACAGGGGGGACAAAATAGAAAGTAGCAAGGGAAATACTAACAATTGACGGTATTTGTTTCTATAAATCAATCACATTATCACTTAAACCAATCAAATCACAGTATAATGGTGATAAATGCGCTTACATAAGAAAGGGCCAAAGAGTTCAACCTGAATGCAGTACTTCGCACTAGATTAAAATTTGATGCACTTTAACAGAACATGCAGCTAATGCATAGCACTGATTAAGCCCATTTTCTCATTTGAACTGATTATTAATGATTACAAATCATGACAGCTCAAAAGTCAAAACAAGGTAAACAAAACGGTTGTCTGATTTGGGGAGTACTATATACTAGTCTAATTGCCCCGAATCCAAAGCAAATCTTATCCGGTGCCATTACCTGAAGCAGAGGATCAAGGATTACTTCCCCGGCCACCAATAATACCTGCAATAGCAGCACGGACACAGGATCCGCCTAAGGCATCAGAGACAGCCCAAACATCGCGAGATCCTAGCTTTTCGCGCAAGAAAAATAAATAAAGAAATAAAGAATTCAAACCAGAGACTTACCTCTCAGTCCGGCGATGCTGCAACTAGGAGCCGAAAATTCCTGCTGAGATAACAGTTTTCGATATTTGGCTGAGATCTCAAGGAACGGAAAGGGAAGCAGATTCTTCCCCGTTTGGTGTGGGAGTGGGAGTGGGCGGGGGTTGGGAGTTGGGATTCTGCCGTGTTGCTCGCCGGCTTTATGTACTGGGAGTGGCGAGTGGAAATCTGTGGAATTTGGGAACAGAATACCGGCGGTGCTGGTCCACGGTTTTGTTGCTTCGTCGGGTTTCAGGCTTGGGGAGGGGATAGGAGGGAGATGGAGTGCTTTGGAAGAGATAGGTGTGCCATGTCAGCAATGGACCAGCTGCGTGAAAACACCAGATGCAACCACATCAAGAATAAGGTTTGTTTGGCTCAAAGAGATTTCAAGTATAATTTCGAAATTTTCCCTAAAAAAAGTATAATCTCAAAACTTTGGAAAATTACATCATCTGTCTATTTGGTGTGACCTTTTCCATCCTATTTCAAATAAATAGTGTCATTGCAAGAGTCTTTTGAGTGCTGCTAAGCTAATATGCACCAGGCTTCTGTTATGTCCCCCTCTCGCCCCTTCTAGAGCCCATTGAGAGTCGTCTCTAGATCTCCGCCGCCGCCCCTCTCTTTCCTTCCCTCCGGTGGCTCTGCCCGCCGGCGTGAGGATGGATTAGGTGGCTGGCCCCCCTTGTACATAGTAGCTGTAGGTTTCGAGCTGTTCTCTGTGTTGTTTCCCCTAGTGGAGTCTGGGGGTAGGATGGAGGATCCCAGCGGCCAGATCCTCCACGCCATGAATCTCCTTCCCTCTGTTAATCGCCGTGGCGTGTCTTGTGGCATGGGAGGATTTGGAGCTCGTGCATCCCAAATAAGGCCCGCAGGGAAATGAGGGAGTCGCGGGCTGGCTCTTCTCTGCGTGGTGTGCTCCTTACATCACGGTGCTTCGGTGGAAGACGAAGGTGGCGGCGGGATATGCTGCAGCTCCTCCAATCAAGGTCCCTTCTTGTGGTTTCTGGCCGCTCTCCTGCGCAGTTCGCGACTGGCATCCTCTATCGGCAAGGTGCCGAGAGATGTTGATATGGCAATCGCCGATGGCTGCCCGGAGATCGCTTGTGAGACGAAATGGCATCGCAATCGCGACTACTCTTCTTCCGTTGCATCGATCTCTTTTCACTGTTGGAGCTTGCCAAATATCAAATCTCTCCAGCATGCGTTTGGGTGGCTAGGGTGGTTCTCCGGCCCCAGTTTGCTTCGCTGGAATTTTCCGATGCCCCCTTCTTCAACCTCCGGCGGGAGGCCCTTCCAACCTTGCCCGATGGTAAGGACACGGCCGGCGATGGTGGCAATTTGCATCCCCGGCGAGGTCGTGGATTACTCAAGGACCTGATTGCTTTTTATGTTTTCTTATGGGGTTCTTTTTGTAATCTGGAGGGCCATTATTGTAATTTTGCCTTTCTTTTAGGTCCTTCATGCAGCGTTGTATCACTTTTGTATTAAGATAATGCTAGTTCTGGGACCTTCGGGTCCCTTCCCTTGGTTCAAAAAAAAAAGCTAATATGCACCAGAGAAAAAAAATGAGGTGACTATTCAGTCTAGAGCATTGATTCCTCGTAAATAATAGGCTCACTCTATCTGCATATCTTGTGCTCGAGAAGGTCTCGGGGCATTGGTTCCGTCAACAACGAACTATTAAGGATCGCATCTCGCTCATATCCTTTTCTCTAGACTAAATGCGTTTTTCAGGCATCTCGAACTCTCATCCCACTTTATCCTTCTAGGATTCCGGCTTCTTTACTGATATTGGGGCTCTAGCATGATAATTTGGAAGGCCTAGAACTAGATGATATCTAGTTGTTAGCAAGGAAAGATAGATAAAAGATGGTTTCAATTCTCCATCACTAAAACATCTTGTTCCAAATGTGGAATCTTGTCCCAAAAGGAGATACTAGTTATCCCATAAACTGGAACTTTCATATCCAGAAAATTAGTGATTAGTAGAAAAGAGAGACCATTTTCTTTGCCGAAAGAAAGTTTGCATGGTGTATTTTCTTTCCGTTGAGATGCGCCAGCGCATCCTCTCCACCATAGTAAGAAGTAACTCCACTATAGTGTGAAGTAACAAGTTTGTGCCATGCTTGCTTGTTCAGTTTTGGTTACGGGGAAGCTAAAGCACGCTCTTTCACGTTGCCACCTGCATGTTTCTTAGATCAGATCAACCGGACCAGGAACTCAATTGTGTACTTCTCTTGAGTCGTTAGACTTACCCATCTCAGGATTCTCACCAACAGTGACCTCCATCACCTCGGAGATGGCCCCCTCTCGTCGAGACAATCGGTTACATTACATCATCAATCTTCACGACATCGGCACATCCTACATGGAACGAAAACATAATTCAAGGTATGAGGTCGCCATCTTGATTTTCACCGATCAATTTCCCACTCCACCTCTAGATCGATTTTTCGTTGAAAATATTCCACGTCTAAATTGGGTTTAGGGTTTAGGGATCATGTTTTCTCTCTCACACACACAAACATGTGACCCTGTTAATTCTAAATTCCCCCAACCATCGTCTAGGATTTTGGTATACACCGGAACGATGTTGATGGATGGTTTACGACATGGACATTGGCGGTACTAATGGGAAAAAGTGATGGTACACACTCACGACTGCACCCTCATGTGTGTTGAAGTTGTGATCCAAATTCATAGAGGCGGCTAACTTCTGACAAGCGGAACGAGGCCCGTTGTCGGATGTAACATCCCAACATTAAAGCTTAGAAATAAGCTGAACCCAGTTGTGTGCATTGCATTCATGCATATAAAATATGAATAATTTTCGCGCTTTTGAACAAAACTTATCAAAGTAATTGAAGCTTCTCTTAACTTGATGGAATTGAAGTAGATCATCAAGTTAATTGCGATAAGTTTCAATATGACCTTTGCTAAAACCCCAATTTGGGTAAACATGATTTGATCTAAGGGTAGATCAAATACAATGAAACTAAACCATTACACATTGATTAATGATTGTAATTAGATTCCTAGGTGATCACATCCTAGTAATCATGGCAATAACTCATGAATACCAAGTAACAAGAATGTAATAACTAACTATTGACCTATTCAATCCTTATCTATTTCTACCATGAGAAACATGGTAACACTTCATCCTAACTCTTTAGTTAGGAAGGAAACTAAGCCAAGACCATTCACCACATATATTTATTTCCATATCAATCCTTATCATCTCTATTAAACCCTATTATCATATCCGTTGTTCATAAAAGTTGAGTGATCAACTATTGATTCACCAATTCTTAACCCATTAATTATTAATCTATCAACTCTTGTCTATATCAAAGCATTCACTTAAGGTCTATAAAGACAATAGTAAGAAGAGGTAAGTAGTAATGCTAATTTTGATATCATCTATAGGATGGGAGTAATTGAAGGGAATCAAATCGATATAGTAATTGAAGGAGTTAACTCACTACTGAATAAATAGAAGAGTTATATGGAAGATCTAATTATATGGAAACAAATAGGATTATAAGGATGAACATTGAAGATAGATACCAAGAAGTAATCCTATGGGATTAAGTAGGCATAGTCCATGAATCACAACCCTTAATCCAATAGAGATACTAATAAGATAATTCCAATACAACTGTAATGTTGTATTGATGAAAGCCTTAATTAGCCAACTGAAAATCTAAGCCATAGGTGACCAAAGGATTACAATGATGATGCTTTAGCCACCAAGATTGAATGCTTATATCATGTATAATTGACATTGGTGGGTAGAACATGCTTAAAACCTGGTGTAGATGTGTTACCCTAGGGTAGTCATGACAAGCCACAATGGAAAAAGGAGAGGTTGGAATATGAGTTATTAAAGATAAGTAGATATAAGATAGTATAATTAAGCTAAAGCTAGAGTAGCATGGAGTTATTGAAGTAGTGTTATCCCTCTTAAATAATAGTAAGCTTTTGAGGAGAGTAGTTTGATATATACATCTACTGGAGTAATATTAGTAGTGGATGATTATGGAAGAGTATGAATGGAGTTAGAAGTAACTACTTGTTGGAATGGAGATTATCAACAGTAGAGTAGTTGATATAGGCAAGTATAGATATGTTAAGATTATGAAAAGGCTTTAGTGTAAAGCTCATTGGATTTATAAAAGGATTTAGAAGAATAAAAGGTGGATAAGAATATTCTTGTGAAGCAAAGCTCATCATGTTAATACATGATGATGGATGTGAAGAAGTAGTATATCTAGGAAAGGAATTCCTTAATTAGAAGTTTAGGATTGTGAATTATGGAAGACAGGAATTCTTGGTAAACACTCAACATTAAATCTTAAACCAAACATAATATCCATCTCATATTGTTGATCCATCATTTTATCTTCATAATGCTTTATAGGAATATTTTCCTATAGCAAATCACTTAAGCACATCTCTGTCATTTCCAATTATCATCACCATGTGTGCTTAGGAGTTATGTTTATCAATTCTTTTCCAGCAGACATTCCAGATAAGCACTTTCTATTTTAAAGGGTAATATCATTAAAGATCACAAACATGAGGACAATTTGACTTAACCATTAATCTTTACCCATGCTTATCAAAGAAATATGAAAATGTTCAGAAAAATAAAATCTATAACCTAGTCATATTATCAAATATTAATTTGAATTATTTAAATAAACATTATTTAATAAAGGTTTTATAAGTAATAACACTTTTGATAATTCATAATTAAATAATGGTAAATGATAAAAATATAATTAAAATATCAAAAATCTTAGAAAAATAAAAACAATACTTCAAAACTATAACCATACATTATTATTTCACTTAATTATATATTTATTATTTATTAAGTATTTATAAAGTAATAAACCTTATAAAAATCATATCTTATTATTTATAAATCACAAAAATAAATGTAATATACCAAAATGATCACAAAAATAATACCTACATGTTAAAATATGATATTCCACTTTTGTGGTAAATAAACATTTAAAACTTAATAACTTGAATTTAAACTTATTTCCTTAATGGATAATTCATATAAGGGTAAATAAAAATTGCTAATAATTATAGAAATTAGCCAATTGAGTCTAATAAATAGTATTAGTCTTAAATGTTTATAATATAAAATCAAATTGGTCCAACACATCGTAAATACAATTCTATTGAATTATCCTTCACGATATGTGTAGTTTATTTTCTAAAAAGGATCTTTAACAAATATAAAATCTTCAAGAATGATAACTTAACCAGATAAAATCTTTTAACATTGTTTCACTCACAACTTTATAATGGACTAACTCCAGAGATAATTCATAAGTAGTAAATAACATTGTTTACTTATTCACAAGCCATAACCATACCCTTATAAGGAGATAATTCCAATTATACATTTATAATGTTAAGGAACCACTACTCAAATAAGAGTAATGCCATTCTTAAATAACCTTAATGAAAACAAGTAAATTAAACAAGATACAAGTATCATAAGTAATACACCTAAGACTATCTCGGCTTTTAAAGTTAACTTTAGTCTACAAGACATTAAATATAAGGCTAAAAACTTTGTTATGTATTTTATAGTTAACTTTGGTCTGTTATAATTAAGTTATAAGTATCTCAAGTCCAGACTATTCAAGCAAGCATAAACAATATTAATCACATTCTATTAATCTTATTCTAAAAACTATCAGGATTGTATAAACCTTAATAAAGAAATCTTGTCTTCAAAAGTTATTCGTTTTGCCACTTAAATCAATGTATGACAATTAATCGTAATCACATTACTTTATACTTTACTTGTATACTTAGGATTGATAACACTTAAGTTCTTTATAAGCGACATTACTTGTAAAGTAAAATTTGAAGAGAAACAATTATAGTGTAAACAATCTTGAGTAGCATTCCATATGTGTGTATCTTATTGTTGTATAAATACGTGTTGTTCACACACACTCACAAGCCTTAATAAGAAGAACAAGTGTGAAACTTAATCTAAAAAGGCAACACATTCCAAAGAAACCATTTCCAGTATTCAAACCCTAGAACAATGTTATCCTCGGGATTCACGTTTATAAAGTGCATTACATTACTTATGCATAAGAGCATCATGCTTCTTTAAACATTAGTCCTTAGCAGACCAATGATGCTGATTTCAGATATTGGATCTTATATCGTCTTGAAGACCGTGAGTGCATAATCTTGCAATCACAAAAGGCAAGTTCACACTTTCTCATGTCCTTTGATTATTTCCAGTAAAGTATTTTTCAAATCCAGTGTTGTCATCACCTGCATTTGAAAAAGATCGGAAAACACTATTTTCATAATAATATAATTATAGGTTATTTACCATGAGGTAATAACCTACTATGAAAGTTCCGGTGGTAAAGGAACATATTATCTAGGACTTAACAACCAATATCGTCAGTGATTCTTGTGCTGTATATCAAGCGTTAACCATGAGATTTGGAATGGTACAGAGAAGTCAATTGTATCCTTTTCCTCTCGTATGGAGGCAAGACGACCTTAACGTGACGTTGTGATTCCTTGTGCAGATCCAACATATGGGTGGGCACCCTTACGCCCCACATTTTTGGTGTCTAGATTATCTATGAATGGTGTTTAGGGGTATAGTCCATTTAAATGGTACTTGCCCGGGCATCACCAGGTCATAGAGTCTTCGGAAACTTATGAAGGTTTTAGCCTGCCCGAACGGGGGCTTAACGGAGGTGAGCCAGCCCTGAAGGATCATGTGACATATGAGGTCGCGGAGAGGGCAATGATTGGCTTGGATCTTAGGTTGGGCCTCAAACCATGGAAGTTTGAACGGGAACATACTCCCGGTCGTGCAACAAAGCTTAAGATCTCTCATGGGTAAAGTAACGACCTCTGCAGAGTGTAAGAACTGTAACTTGTTACTCCCTATTTCGGGAAGGAGCTGCGAACGCGGCGGTAAAGGAACTCCATGAAAGTTCTGGTAAACCCGTGAAGGCTGACGGACATAGCTTTTCAGAATAAAAGCAACCTTTGAAGAAATATTTATGAAAACTTGTATTGCCTACGACCTATGGTCTGTGGCTGTAGATATAATGCATCAAACACTCCTTTCTAATGAACTTGCTGAGTACGTTCGTACTCAACGTATCTTCTTAACCCTTGCTAGGATTTGAAGCCATTAAGACGACATCTACATCCAGTTATACTCCAGGAATCTTCATCAAAAGCTAAAGCTCTTCAACAAAGACAAGGAAGTCAATATATACATCAACTCAAGTGAAGACGAAGTTACTGATTAGATAGGAATATAATCTCTAGCCAAAGAACCTATTTCTGTAGTGTATTGCAATGGCAGCAATGCCAGACCATTAGTTAAAATACTAGTCTTAATAGTATAACGGTTTTAGAGGTGTTTATCTTTGATTCTTATTTGTAAGAAGCTCTTTCTCTCTCTTTAACCTAGAGTATTCTCTGGATCTTATGAGAAGAGTCAAGTTGTAACTTTAGCCATGTTTTGGACCTGCTGTGTTTCTGTTGTACCACTCTGAGGGATGTAATACTAGTGAACGGTGTTTCGCCGGTGTTATGTCTATAACTATAGTATACTACATCATGCAGTGGTATGCTGGGTCACCGTATCGGAGGTTTAGGCCGAGTGGAGCGGAGTCTGATTGAGATACCAGTGATCGTGATGGATAGGCTGCAGCCCCGATAGGAGATGGCATTGGAGAAGTGTCCTCTCTTTGGATGTAGTGTAGCGGTGGTTCTGTAGCACTCCAAAAAAAAGCGAGAATCCCCTGGACACCAAAGTTAAGTTGTTATCCGTCTAGCCTATTTTAGATATTTCCTCCTCAAGAAGCTAATAAAAAATATGAAATAAATAGGGAATAGGTTTTAGGGTTTGAGGAGTCCTCACCGCTAGTAGAGAAACGACTATTGGTGATGTTGCGAAATCGGTGTTAGCGGCCACCAAATTCCACGGTACTAACTCGATTCTACTCGTAAGTTATACATGTGGCACTCATTGGGTACGCGGCCGGTAATGCACGGACCAGTAACGGGCCAGCTGTCACACCAACAGCAGCATGGGCTAACGGTGTGTGCACGGGCCATACCACAGATAATAGATCCAATGACATTAAATTTAAATCTTTTGTGTTTCTCATTCAAATATATTGATCACTTTCATTCAAATATTTGATGAGATTCATTCAAATCGGCCACTTTCATTCAAATATTTGAAGAATTTCATGCAAATTAGCCACTTACATTGAAATATTAGGAGATATTATAACTAATTTAGATAGATTAAAACAAACCTAAATCTAGATATGTGGCAAGAGCAGTCCAGCATTGTTGACACCCTTGATGATGTGCCGCCAAGGGTGCACCGACGAGAGTTGTCTGCCATTGTTGAATGAAACCCTCACCGCCACACTGGGATAGATACTCATGCGTTGCATGCGCCTCCTCCTTGTGTGTCCTCACCTCGAGCGCTCAGGGGCCTCATCGCCGCTGAGCTCAACGATAATCATCCTACCCTCGTCATGGAACCTACCTCCTGTACCGTAGCTAGCCACCACCGTTGATGCTTCGCGAGCCCAATTTTTGGTCGCCGCTGCTTTGCGAGCCCGGTGGGTGATGAGTCCATTTTTGAATCATTTTTATCTTATGTTTTTGTATAAGTAGAGTTAGGATTTTGTTATTTTAATATGCTGGCACACACAGGATCCCGATTTATTAAGTATTTTATGAATATATCAATTGGGAATATCATGTTATGTAATAATATGATATTTTTAAGTGATAAATATAATTTAAATGATTTTCCATGCACCTGGGAGAAGATAGGATATGAGGATAAGTTCCGGATGGTTTAGCGACCTGCTGTACCACCTTCGATGATGTTCGTCTCATCAAATACTCTCACCACATGAAGACGGGTCTAAGATCCGACATTCACACACACCTCCAGCCATGAAATAACAGATCAGGAAGGGATCTGAAGGAGGAACTTGAAGAAGGGAAAATCCTTGTTGCTACACGGATCAATAGATTACGTCACATCATCCCCTTCATCAACCACTGCACCTCCATCAACACTATCATTACCCTCTCTCATTCATTATATCTTGTTGTAATTCCAATACAATTGTGGGTTTGCACTTTCAATCCATCCATATGAATATGATGATGTTGTTGATTGCCTCCATGCGTGAGTAGTTTCCTTTGTTCTTGGGGATATAGAGAAACCCTAGCATTATTATGAAATAAAATAAAGATGATCTATAACATTGGTCTTTGATATATTTACTTATGATACTGTGTTAGATCTCTCTCTAAATGGTATGTGAAGTCGATCACATAGCATATGCCTTCGGGACTAGAGAGAGGGAACTACCCGTGGACGTGTATGGGAGTATGTTCAGCGTTACTTTGTGACTGAAAGCTTATACCCTACACAGTCAAAGGGGTAAGGAAGATTCACTAAGCTCATAACAATATCCATGGGGAAACCCTTAATTATGGAGGTTTGTAGAAGTAATTTGCTCGCATGCATCGCAGTGGTTAATTTATAGATGAACTCATCACATGATTCGTAGAAGTGACTTTCTCACGAGAATTGGTGGTGAACATCTTATTATCAAACTCTATCCACACATATCATGATGAAATACATAGATTCTTCTAATCATGAATAATTATCATATGCTAGTGGTGTATCCTGCACCCCTGGGAACATTTAAGACTTATTGAGTTCTAACACCAATCCCAACGCTCTTGTTACTTGTTTACTTTACTTGCTTTCATTACTTTCTTGCATACAAACAAAACACCCTTTACTTAAGATCAAATGCAACTTACAAGTATCCTTTGATAGATAGTGACGAGGGGCATAAAGACCTAACCACATAGCTCTATGTGGGTTTGATACACTTATTTTAAAACTATCTATAATCGATCCGTGCACTTGCAATCATCAGTGGGTGGCTTCATGCACCATAGCACCGCAAGCGGACTTTGTAGTGGCGGCACCCTCCGCTCCTTTTTGTGAGATCCTGACACATGGATTAATAGGATTGATAGGATACTCATACCAATAAGTTGCAACTTATTTTCTGGAAGCTCATCTAAAAAAACTTTGGAGTTAAGCGTGCTTGTACTGGAAAAATTTGAGGATGGGAGACCGACCGGGAAGTTGTTCCCGGGTGTGCATGAGTGAGGACAAAGTGTGTAGAAAAGATAAGTGTTGGTCTGTGGGGCCAGTCTAGAGATCCTAATAAGCTTCTAGGAGTGACACCCCCGGGGCTTGGTGGACGAGGTGTTACAAGTGGTATCAGAGCCGTCCCTCGCAGTTACACAGGCGTGTGCGGATTAGTGGAGCAAACATGTGGAGCATGACGTGTGTGGCCCAGAGTGGACACGTCATGGTACATGTGCCGACACTGAACGCATAGATGTGTGCCAAGAGGGGACATTCCTGGCCTGTGCTTGATGGATGAGGACATCGATCTTCTAAGGTTATGTGTATGTGAGATCCTGACGCATGGCTTAATAGAATTGAAAGGATACTCATACCAACAAGTTGCAACTTCTTTTCTGGAAGCTCATCTAAAAATAACTCTGAGGTTAAGCATTCTTGCCCTAGAGCAATCTGAGGATGGATTACCGACTGATAAATTGTTTTTAGGTGCGCACGAGTGAGGACAAAGTGCGTAGAAAAGATAAGTGTTGGTATGTGAGGCCAGTCTAGAGATCCTGGTAAGCTGCCAGGAGTGACACCCCCGGGGCCTGGTGGACGGTGTGTTACACTTTTCCTTTCAACTCCTCCATGCAAGGCCGCTCGGTGGCAATAAGCTCGCGGTCGGTGCAAACTTTTTTGCAAAGTCACAGGAGATTTCATAGACACGGCCTTCCATGAACGCATTGGTATGTTCGAGGATGAGGCGCACGATTTCTCATTTTGACATTGTATCGAAGGAGTCGAGCACGACAGTCTGTAGTGGAAGTCATGCTCGCACTTACGCCTTCAATGCCATTTCCTCATCTTCCTCATGTTCCTATTCTTCTTCCTCCTCCTCTTCCTCTCCTTCCTCTCCCATGTACTCCGCGTCATTGCTAGGTGATAGAGAGGTAGTCTGGTGGCAGCGAGGATAGGGATAGCAAGGTGCGGTGGAGATGAAGTGGATTTGGCTGTGATATTTAAGGAAAGAGAGGCGTGGTAGAGAGGAAGAAGTGGAGAGCCATCGTATTATATGACAAGGGAAGCTCCGTTGTCGATGGCATGGAAACCGATAATGCAATTAATAATGTTGGCTGCCACATGTGCACCATACATTTGAGCTGTCTTTGATTGACGCCTCACATGCAGACCCACACAACGACATATGGGACGAATGCACCGTGCATAGCCACGCTCTGCTTTGGATGCCACATGTGTAATAGTGCTCGACGCACCAACCATCGCTTAGTCGAAATTCTGACATGCCACAATTAAAGTTCTACTGACAGAGTGTGAGAAAAGAGTCACACTGTCACTCCACGTGACCAAAGAAGTGAGTCTGGATCATTTGGTTAGCAAATTTGATGTGCATCTCAATCACCTAGGTTCAAGTCCTCATAGGCGCGGATTTGGGTTCTTATTATTTTAAAAACAAAATCATTGTAGGGGTTTCCCTTACCGGCCTTTCAAAAAACTACACATGATCAGAAGTGGACCCTGCTAAGTGTTAGGCATGCTATGAGTGTCTTAATAATAGTAGAGTTCAAGGAAACGTTCACGCCGCCGCTAAGTTGAGCCTGGTCCCGTCGATGGGTTTCGCAAACCTATGGTGTATCTCACAATCAGTGGCATTACATTTTTTCCGACGTACTACTACTACTATTCGGCACCTGTAATGGTTTTTCTACTAGTGGACCTAAGATTGTAGCCAGTAGGGGGCCCCTTCTCTGGGTCCACTCATGTGGTTGAGCCGTGAAGGTCTCACATGGTAGTATCCACCGACCCACTCCTAGGGGTCCACTCATGTGGTTGAGCCATATCAGGCTCACATGGTAGTTTCTGCCGACCTTTTTTTGAACATAAAGATATATTAACGTTAATGATCACAGTACGGTCGTGGCCTCAAAAATAGAGCAAGAAACAGAAAACGAAAAGTGGAACAACCCAAATACAAATGAAAATAATGTGTGATGCTGACACAAAAGACTACAAGAGGAACCAAATGGAGACTACCGAGTTTGATCTCTTGTAGTCTTTTGTAAATGCCGCAGATATCCTGTACCCATGAGCTCTTGTAAAGAATTGGAGTAGTAAGCTGTAGATAGAAAATATCCTTCACCGAGCTCAAACTCAAGAGTCCCCACTGTTGAATTGGAGTATGCATCTGAGGAAGAATTGGAGTAGTAATCTGTAGATAGCAAATATCCTTCACCGACGGTCTATGTGGAGTATGCATCTGAGGAAGAATTGGAGTAGTAAGATGTAGATAGCAAATATCCTTCACCGAGCTCAAACTCAGGAGTCCCCACTATTGAATCTGAGAAATCACAACAGAAGTGTTTTCATCCACTTTTGAGGGATCAACTCGAACAACATGGAAGGTTCCAACACCATGCTTATCATCGAACCAACATAACCATCTTCTCAGTTGAACATATAGCACTGCCATCAATTTGCTTCGGGGTCTTATGTAACTTATGCTCACATGGTTGTGATTCAACGATCAGAACCTCGCTCTCCCATATCAGCGATGACTAAATCCCTAGTTCTAGCCTTAACTGGCATGCCACATGTGTAAATTATATTGACATTACCTTGACTCCATAGGTTCACATTCGAATTTAAACAGTCCTAGTTATAGGCATCATGCTGAATTGATCGTAAAGAAGACTCCGCAATCTCCAACTCATTAAAAGAGGCAAAAATTTCATACCAATAATTGGAGATCAGATCACAATCAGGCTTAGCCTTGAAGGATTGGTGAGGAAGATCAATTTTTGACCTCCAGTTTAGCAGGCGGAGATTCTCTCGTTCTTCATTGTTGCTCTCCTCTAAGAAATAGAGAAGGCCTGGCACATGATCCACACCCCTGCAGAGTGTCGCATCCCTCTCCCTAAGAAGCGATAGAAGCCATTGCCAAAAGCTAGCTGCAATGCCGACAATTCCACCTTCTCCCTCACCACTGAAATAACATGTTGGGCCCCCATGTGTGGTTTTGGTAATTAATGACAATCTTTATGGACTAATGTGTGTATTAAGTTATACTTGTAGGATTTGTCCATTGGCATCTCTTGGAGCATGTGTTGGCTTCAAGGTCGATGAAATGCAAAGAAGATATGTTGGGCAAGCTCAATATGCGAGGTCGATGATGAGGAATTAAGAAAGGCGTTCCATCTTGAGAAGGGCAAGATCGTCGACATCGAGCTCAAGTGGAATGCTCAAGGCAAAGGTATAATCTTGGTAGGTTTTCCCTTTTCCCGGTCTCTTGTTGTGTGTAGGAGACCGGGTTTAGGATAGATAACCGTACTATCAAGAGGGGCTCTCGTATGAGTAATTCGGTCACATCGTTTGGAGAGAGCTCAAACCTTTGCATACTTGCATCATCGTTTTTGGTTGTTATTTGGTATTATCCATGTGAGGATATAGAGCTTGTGGTAATCTCCATAACAAGCTCTTGTTCATCAAAATCGGATCTCCCTTTTGTATATTGTTGAGATTTTGATTTATGCGGCTTTTCGGTTTCTCACCAAGTGAGGTATATCACATTATTCTACTTGATACTTTCTCACTTGGTTATAATCAATATTTCCAACGCAATTGGAATCGGGTCAATCGGAGCTTTCAGTCAAAAGTTATTGCCGTTTGAATATTTGGTTATCAGTCTGTTTTTTGGGCCGAGCGGTAATACCGCCCGGACGGGCCGGTACTACCGCTCGGGCCTAAAAACGGCCCGTTTTCTTTCTGCCTCGCTAGGTACCTAAATCCAGATTACCCGGCCCGATAGTACACCGAATGGCGGTAGTCCCGGCCGGCCTAGAAATATCTGCCCAGAAAATCCCGGATCCAGCCGCTTGCTTCCCTTTCATGGCGTTGACCACGTCGTCGATCCCACTCGCCGCAACACTCGCCGCCGCTCGCCAATCCAGCGCCGCCTGGCCCACCTCTGCCGCTGCCGCCATCGCCGCTTGGCCCCACCATCGCTCGGCACGCTGCAGACGTTGGCTCCAGATCCGCTTGCTGCCCTTGATTCGTTTTTCCTGGCAGTGCTCGCAGGGTGCGGTAGTACCGGGTTTTTGCGATACTACCGGACCGTCCAGAAAAATGCTCCAACGGGAAGATTTTGTCTAGCCCTATATAAGTCTTTTGTTCATTATCATTTAGGGTTACTTCTTCCCCCTCCTTTTGTCCAAGCTTTGCCCCCATTTGCTTTACTCTTTGAGCTTGATTTCTACTCACCCCTCCATTGATTCTTGCATATATTTGAGGGGTAGTTGGAGGAGATCTAGATCTACATTTTGACCAAACCAAAATATCTCTTTGTGAGTGTATCTTTGGGGATCTAGATTTTGGGGGATTTTGTGTCTCTCTTTGATTCCTCCTCTCTAGTTCCCCCAATAGCTTTAGTAGCTTTGTTGGAACTTGAGAGTGAGGGATTTGAGCATCTTTGTGGTGTTCTTGCCATTTGCATTTGGTGCATCGGTTTGAGTTCTCCTCGGAGGATTTGGTTTGAGTTGCTCATTGGAGCTTGTCCCTCTTGGGTTCTTGGAACCCTAGACGGTTTTGTGGCCTTGGTGGCATTTGTTGAGGCCTTTTATGGCGTTTGTTGGGAGCCTCCAATTAAGTTGTGGAGAAGTGCCCCAACCTTGTGAGAGGTTCCGGTTGCCACCGACAAGTGCACCGATAGTGGAAGCGTGGATCGATCCCATTGGGGTGAGATTCATCGAAGAATAAGGGAGGCCTTTTGTGGCGTTGGTGGTTTGATACCACCCCCTCTCCAAACAAGACATACTCCATGTTGGGAGGAACTCGGTAAAATATCGGTGTCCCCGCGTGCCTCTTTTATCTCTATACCCGAGCTCTTTACTTATGCACTTTACATTGTGATAGCCTTCGTGCTTGAAGTACTATATATCTTGCTATCACTTTGTTGCTTGTATTGCTTAGCATAAGTTGTTGGTGCACATAGGTGAACCTTAGTTGTTTCTAGGTTGTGCTTAACAAAGTAAACACTAGTTTTATTCCGCCTTTGTTGAGCCACTCTAGGAAAAGTTGTAATCGCCTATTCACCCCCCCTCTAGGCGACATCCGTATCCTCTCAACCACCCTGGCCGGCCAAGAGAGTAGAACCAAAAAACACACAACAGTGAAAGCGATGGAAGCGCTTATTTGGGAAGCTCGCCGTCGAGAAGCATGTCTCCGTCCTCTTCCATGGAGGATCAATACATAAGCTCGGCAACGCCCTGCCGACGCTGCACCCAAGCACCACCGCAAGGAAACTATCCCAGCCTCCTCCCTGTCGGTGCCCTGCCCTGCTCCCAACCTTAGTCCCTCGCATCCATGGACGACCGGTAGGGGAACAAGAAACAGAGGAGGCACACCAAGAGGGAGGACGCCCATGACCTTATTCATGGAGTTGCGTAGCCGCTCTCCACCACCAGCTCTGGCCGCCGGAGCACCACTAGGAGGAACATGACCCACAGGCGGGGGAGGAGCTCGGCCCGAAGAGCTCGTCCGCCACTCCTGGCAGTACGCCAAACCGCGTCATCTGGCCACACTCTCAACCCACCTAAGCTAGAGAATCTGCGGCGCCTCCTCTCCGGCCGACTATTCCGGTGAAGAGGGCGACGAAAAGGGCTGGCGATTGCCGGCGGACTCTCAAAGGGAACGAGGAAGGGGGTGAGAGGATAAGACGCTCCCCAGCCTGATGCGTACTCGCCGACCCTCTTTCTTGATAGCTCGATCCCTGTCGAAAACCTTTATCGTAATTTTCCTTTATTTTCTCAAAAAATCGTAAAATTGATGTGAACACAAATGGAAACTGTCTTCTGGAATTTACAAGTATAAGATAGTCCCAAAGAAGTATTAAATTTTTTCCAAATAACATGGAAACTATGCAACTAGATCTCAAAGGAATATATACGTTGCGACGTACCAACATACCCGATCTTGGTCCATGCTTAATAAGCATGTTGGATGAAAAATTAAATGGCTTATTTAATCCATATGATCGAGCCGTTGCAACGCATAATGATACATGAGGCATCTCCTAGTACTAAAATCTTGCTGGTTTCCCGTCATCCTATCCTATTCTTTCACAGGACGAAGAAAAGCTATTGCCGATTCCTTCCCTCCCTTACTCGACATCGTCATGGAGACTATGTTATCCACATTTGATCTTCTTGAAGTGCTCCCGTCGTGGTTTTGGTGATCTTCTTGAAATGCCTTTATCAGTTTTGGAGGTCCTCATCTCAGCCATCTGCCATACACTAACGTTGTTGCAGCATAACTATCTAGGGAAAACTAAACCATTATGTTGTTTCGAAAAACAAATCACATTAATTTTGAACAAAATCCAGTATTTCATTAATACCTGGGGACAAATAGCAAAATAATCTGCGTGAGGCTCAAATGTTCATATGTCCATTATATTCAAGGCTATTCAAAAAATAATATGTTTACATCATGTACAAGATGGGTGAAACCCTGAAAGATCAGTTCAGTTGCACGATCGTATTGGGAAACATCTGCATTTCTCTAAAGAGCTCTGTTCCAATCACATGTAAACGTATTGACACTCATTGTAACCTGCAGAGATAGAAAAAGACCCAAGATAAGAAAAATCCAACAAAAATCATGTCAAATTTGCGAAAGCACAAAAAAATGAGGATGAAAAAGAGACAAGCTTTTCCTCTCTTATTTGAATGGAATGTTCATGGACCATCTGATAAAGTTAGGCCGGGCCTTTCAGTGGGCCGACATAACCTGTCGGCTTAGGCCCAATAATAAACCTTTTGACATCGTTTAATATTTGGTCATTCCTCTTAAAAAAAACTTACTGGGATCTTTGGTGATGAGCATGGCGGAGCCGGCGAAGTCGCAGGTGCCGCCGGCGGCCTTGGCGCGCTGCCAGTAGCTATTGAAGGCGAAGGAGGCGTGCGCCATCAGGGTGTCCGGCAGGTAGCACGGTCCGCCGGGCGCAGCCATGCCGCAGTCGGCGCCGGAGCCGCAGGCGTAGTCCATCGCCGCCTGCACGTACACGCTCTCCACCGTCGGGTTCGCCACGCACCACAGCCCTGCATGCGGATCCGGCGGCTCTGTGACGGTTGTAGGGCTCCCCGCCGTAGGAGCACCAGACGGAGGGGGCGCGCCGGGGCTCGCGGGCGCGTTGCCTAGCGGGCTTCCGGCCGGTGCTGGGGACGGCGGTAGCACAACGGGTGGAGAGGGGATCGACGGCGGCGCCGCCGGTGAGGTGGGATTGGCAGTGGGAGGGTACGGGCAGTAAGGAGGCCGCGTAACGTCGTGTGCCGGATCTGGAGCCCCGCCTCCTATCACGTCTTCGTACGGCGGCAATGGCGGCGAGCTCACGAGGTTTGTGTACTGCCATTCTCTTGTTCCTGGGGCGCCATCTGCACAATCTGCTTCAGATGCATGCATGAAAACAAAGATGAAAATTTTGCGTAGAATTTCAAACGAAATTAGATACACTACATATACTGCAGAAAACGGGAGAATGCATTATACATCCGGTCCATATTAGTTATCGCTGATTTAGTATAAAGATGTACCAAATCAATAACAAGTAATATGGATTGGAAGTAGTAGAAGATTATAGAGTAAATAATGGATGTGCACTTGTAATCCCATAGTGCTAACTAATTACCATGTTGAATGGACAAGACGAGAGCTAGGAGGATCATGAGGTGCTTCTTGATCATAATTAACTCAATGGATCTCTGAATGGCATGAACCGAAGTAATGCTTGGCATTCATGTATATATGAGGCATGGGGGCCCTTGAAATTTGTAGTGCTAGAAAGGAATATGGGGGGAGTAGTACCCAAGTCAGGTGGTCAGATAAAGGGGAGGCAGCGAGAATTCACCACATGATTACTAGCTAGCTTGCCAGGCAGATTTGTATGCTACTCCCGGCCAATGCGTTGGCTCTAAGAGCTCTCCTACGAAATACTCAATCCATCCACAAATAAGTGTAGTTAGGTTTTCTCTCAAGTTACACTTTTTAAGTTTAACCGACATCATAGAAAATTGTAGCAATAATTTGACACAAAATCAAAATATTGGACAAAACTTAAAATTAGACTTATTTGTGGATGTCGTAGGAAAGTTTTAAAGTCAACTACTACAACTCGCATTATCTATTTTGTACATTGCACTTTTATTTTATATTGCTTGAATCTAGATGTATAATAACACAATAATTTGAGTACTTAATGATCTATAATGATCACGTGAAGAGACCATGTCTAAGATAATAGAGTTTCAACCTCTCTTATTTATGTCACACGTAGACAAAAATCTGATGTGTTATGCTAAGAGACGGCACTATAGCATTAGGAGTGGGCTTGTGGGATTTCTTGGAACGTATGATTCGCACATGACTCTCAAAAGATGTAAGATTGGATAGAATCATTAGGTTTTTTCCCAAAAGTTTCTTGCACTATATATTTCTGGAAAAATATCATCCGCATATCCACTTAAACCTAGCTCTCACTACAATTTCAATTTTTATTTTGTGGTGTGTCAAACACCGTTTACTTAATTCTATCTCTTGTAGTTATATACTTATATAAATACATATGATTCAATAAGTCATTTTTTCAAACTTACTATTTTATATTGTGTTTTTGGAATCTTGTGAATCAAAGAGGCCAGGAGAAATTTTGGTGATCCATCTCTATGTTCCAAATGTTATCACTGAAAAAAATACAATGGAAAGAATTCATATGAAATTCAAAGGGCCATTATGGTTCTTTTCTCCGGCTGCAGTTTTGGCACATGTGCTTTACTTGGTCACAGAGAGAGAGAACAGAATAAAAAGGAAAAGGCCAAAAACAACAGGTAGTATTTATGAATTTTTTTCGTTGCTTTGGTTCCACTCAAGCACAGAAAACTGGCCGTTCAGTATGCTGTCTAACTTAATACATACTCTTATCTTGCAATCCCACTTTGTTAGGTTTGTCATGTATGAACACATGCAATGTATAGTCTACTAACTAGCTTAGGTCTAGCTAGAGAAAACTGAAAAGTACGTGTCTTATCAATCATGGCGAGCTGACAACACCTTGGGGATATACTACAGTGGCTCACAAGTTATTGTTGATGTAACTATGTATGCATCATGCATGGAACTTACAATACCGAAAATCAGTAGAGTAAACAGGATACCGCTAGCCTCTTCTCCACACAACCGCTTCGTGGCGCCGGCTCAAACCGCCAGCAATTTAGGATGGGCCGTCCACACATCGGCAACCCCAAATGCCATCCCAAATGAATTTAGTAGAAAACAAATTCAAAGAACATTCAAACACAGATTTTACAAGATGGAACAAAAAAAAAATTACATGTGGTTTGGCCCGTAAAGTCGCCGTCCTCCTTCGTCCGCCTCGTCGCCTCCGTTGCTTTCTTGGCCTGATGGTGGCTGCATCGTGGAAGTCGATGAAGTCCACTGCCTCCTCGTCGTCATTGTCCCCACGCTCTATCATTGCCTCGTTGTCATCATCCTCAACCTCCATCACCTCCTCCACCTCCGCCTCCTCTGCCTTGTTGTCGTCTGAGGGTGGGTGGCAAGCCGGAGCCGCCTTGGAGAGCCGAGCCCAGGTGGTGGGAAGGCGACAAGGCATGGTATGTGCGTGGGCCATTTCCACTTTGCGGCTCGGATCTTCATATAGCCAGTGGAAAGCTATGCGGGAAACTGCAGGAAAATGAGCATTGTGGTCAGGAAGGTTCGAGTGGGTGGGAAGGCGACGTCATTAACTCTGGGGTCGACAGTTGTGCCTTCATGGGGACAGATTTTGTGGAATTAGGAAAGGGGAATGGGCCCACCCGGTTGATCCGACGTGGCGTCATTTGCCGGCAGCCCAGATCACTCCCTATGGATCGGACTGAGAAAGTAGTGCAAAACATTGTTTTCGGCCTCTAACGCTGTCGGCAACGTTTGGGGCTTCTGCACGGGTCTTTTTGTTGGGTATCCCGAAGATCATTGGAGTGCTTTGCGGGGGAGCCTCTTAGAGCATCCCTAGCAGATACGATAAACACACCAACCGTATTACTCGTTTACAATTCACCGAAAAATTGTGATACTATTCATGTTTTCGAACCGTAAATCACATGATTTCAATATTTTCATCAAAGTTGATCAACATCCAATGAAACGATGCAATAGTTCACAATTTTTATATCAATTTTTTATGATCACAGCAACCCAAGGATAGGCGATAGGCTGTGCAATATTCAACCATGTTGACACCAAAACGTTGCACATCCTCACAAAGATGTCGAATGCAAGTGATCGTCAAATGATGCCATCGCCGCCAAGATCATCAGAGACACCTCCATCAACACCATTCGTCGAAGACTCACCTAGGCTACTTGACGAAGCACCACCTAATGCGCCACCACCTTGACGCGCTAGCCTTCTCCTTTCTAGGATGTCCAAAATGATCATTTAACTCCAATTGTTGTGCATTCATCCTTGAGGTATCCATTATCATGACCTCATTCTCCTCATCCATGATCTCCTTCATGAGCTTTGCCTCCTTTATCTTGACTTTTCTCTCCTCTAGCTCAGCCTTGTACTTGGCATCACTTCAGATTATAGCTCACATTGATTCCTTCATGATGATCTTCTTGTCATTCATCATCATCTTTGCCTCCAACATCTTCATCATCAAGGTTTCCTTTGACTTCATCATTTCATCGATCTTGTGGCACCGGTAGAGTAAACAGGATACCGGTAGCCTCTAAAGTGTGTCCGGCAACTGCTTCGCAGAACCACTTTGAGGCGCCGACTCAAACCTAGGATGGGTCATCCGCACATCGGCAGCCCCAAATGCCATCCAATATGAATTTAGTAAAAAATAAATGCAAACAACATTCAAACATAGATTTACAAGATCACACAAAATAAAAATAAAATTACATGGGGTTTTTCCCCTAAAGTCGTCGTCTTCATTCGTCTGCCTCGTCGCCTACATTGCTTTCTTGGTCTGCCGGTGGCTCTTCATCTCGACAGAACGCCACATGAGCCTTTGGAGGCTAATGCACTCTCTAGCCTCGGTTGATGCCGCATTGCGGTAGTACCTCCCCTCTCTAACCTCACGAGTTGCCACGTCGTGGACTCGGTCTCCATATCCCTCCTCGCATGCTCCGTTGCCTCGATCATTTGTCGATTTTGCTTCATCACTACCTCTGCCACTGATGATGCCCGAGAGCTTGTTGGGAACCCCAAGAGAAAGGTGTGAAGCAGTACAACAGCAAGCCTTCCCTCAATAAGAAACTGAGGTTATCGAACCAGTAGGAGGAAGGAAACTTCACACAGGTTTTTCAAGCAACGCGGAAACCTGCACAACACAAACTCAAGACTTTGCCCCAACGAATCAGTGAGGTTGTCAAGCTCATCGGTTTGTTGTAACAAACGATTAAACGTATGGTGTGGAAGGTGATGATGGTTTTGCGGCAAAGCGATATGATGGAAGATGTATCAATGGTAAAGATTGGACCGGGGTCCATAGTTCACTAGAGGTGCTCTCCTTAGATAAACAACATGGCATGAAGGGTAAAAAATTACAGGAGGGCAATTGACAGAAACTGAGCAAGGCATAATAATGCAATACCAGACGAAAAGATCCTATGAGATTCGATTGGGCAATACAACGAGATACATAGACCGCCATCCAACTGCATCTATGACAAGTAGTCCATCTTTGCGTTATCATCCGAACCCCCTACAGTATTAAGTTGCAAGCAACAGACAACTGCTTTAAGAAAAATGTGTAAGATAAACAATCCACTTGTTCCATGAACAAGAGACCATTATTTTCTCCATAGTGGCAACAACACATCTACAACCGAAGATTCTGTCACTTCCCTTGGAAACTAGAGGCATGAACCCACTATCGAGCATAAATACCCTCTCTTGGAGTCACTAGCAACTACTTGGCCAAGATAGCTACTAACAACGGAGAGCATGCAAGATCACGAACAACACAGACATGATAGAATCATAAAGACAAAACCATTAATCAATCTGACATAGTAATCTCAATATCCATCGGATCCCCGCAAACACAACATGCATGATTACAAATAGATTAGATCTTGATCATGAACATAGATCACAAGATCTATGCATGAAAGCAAAGGAGGAGATACAACCAGCTAGCTACTACATGGACTCGTAGTCCAAGGTGGAACTACTCACGCATCATACCAGAGAAGAAGGCCTCCGGGATGATCTCCCCTCCGGCAGGATGTCGGGAAGAACTTCAGATCCTCCTGATCTAGGGACGATGGTGGCGGCGGCTACAGACGGTTTCGTGGAGTTCTGATCGGGTGCCTAGGGTTTCTGCATCGGGGGCTTCTTACAGGCAAGGAGGCGAGGCAGGGGGTGCTCGGGGGGGACCACACCCTGCCCAAGCGCGGGCCAGGCTTGGTCGCTCCTGGGGAGGGTGTGGCCACCCCGTGGCGCCCCTCCGCCTCGTCTTCAGGATTCGTGTCGCCCACGGTAAAATATTGACTTTGGCTTTTGTCCCGTCCAATTCCGAGTATATTGATTTTCTGCCTTTCTGGAACCAAAAATAGAAGAAAACATGCAACCGGCACTTTGACAACTTGTTAATAGGTTAGTTCCAGAAAACATATAAAAACACATCAAAGTGTAGACAAAGCAAAGCAAAGTAGATACTAAACAAGCATGGAACATAAAAAATTATAGATACGTTTCCGACATATCAGCCGCCCTCTATGCAACAGATCCGCCTAGATATGCCGCTAGGCAGTCATAAGATGGCGGCCACGCTCCTCTCGTGCCACAGTTTCGCGGGAGATATCCATGACGTCTTCCTCAAGGGGCGTGCCCGTCACACGGACCACAGCTCGTTCCACCTTCCCGCACTCGGTTTCGATGGAAGTGAGGAGGACCTGCTGCTACTAGCTCCTCACTGACGTTGTCGAAGTCAATGAAGTCCATTGCCTTCTCGTCCTCTTCATCGTCCTCATCATCCATCATCACCTCGTTGTCATCGCCCTCCATTGCCTCCACCACCTCCTCCTTGTTGTCGTCCGAGGGTGGGTGGCAAGCCGGAGAGGCTTCAGAGAGCCGAGCCCATGTGGTGGGAAGGCGGAAAGGCATGGTGCATGCCTCGCCATTCCCACCATGTGGCTTGGATCTTATTATAGCTGGTGGAAAGCTATGCGGGAAATTGCAGGAAAATGAGCATTGCAGTCGAAAAGCTTCAGGTGGGTGGGAAGGCGACGTCACTAATATTGGATATATGCCCAAGAGGCAACAATAAAGTGGTTATTATTATATCTTTGTGTTTATGATAAATATTTACATCCCATGCTATAATTGTATTAACAGAAAACATTATTACTTGTGTGTTTTGTAAACATAAAAGAGTCCCGTAGTAAGCCTCTTATTAAGCTGGATTGTTGATTAATAGATGATCATGGTTTCCTGATCATGGACATTGGATGTTATTAATAACAAGTTCATATCATTAGTAGAATGATGTGATGGACACACACCCATAGTAAGCATATCATTAGATCAAGTCATTAAGATCGTTTTGCTACAAGCTTCCACATACATAGTAACCTAATCATTCGACCATGAGATCATGTTAATCACCATCACTGGATGAGTACTTTGATGACATCAAATGCCACTTCCATAGCTGGGTGGTTATAAATGTGGCATTGGGTATTCTGAAAGTATGTGTTGAAGCACATGGAGCAAGAGTGGGATTTGTCCATCCATATGACAGATAAATATACTCTGGGCCCTCTCGGCGGAATGTCATCCAATTGGATTGCTAGCATGTGACTAGGTCACAAGGGATGTCATATCACGGAACAAGTAAAGAGTACTTATCGGTAACGAGGTTGAACTAGGTATAGAGATACCGACGATCAAACCACAGATAAGTAAAGTATCGCGTGACAAAGGGAATCGTTATCGTATGTAAATGGTTCATTCGATCACGAAGTCATCATTGAAATATGTGGGAGCCATTATGGATTTCCAGATCCCTCTATTGGTTATTGATCGAAGAGGTGTCTCGATCATGTCTGCATAGTTCGCGAACTGTAGGGAGACACGCTTAAGGAATCGATGTTGTTTAAGTAGATATGGAATATGAGTTGGAGACCGAATGTTGTTCGGAGTCTCGCATTGGATCTAGGATATCACGAGGATATCCAGAATGGTCCAGAGAATAATATTCATATAAGGAAAGTGGTTTTCCGGTGTTTAGAAAAGTTTCGGTGTTTGAAAGGATACTTATAGAATGTTCTAGAGGAACCACCAGTGGTTCCACCACCTCGGGAGGGGTCACTTGGGCTGTGGCATGCCGTAGGGGCGACCTGCACCAAGCCCTAAAGGGCCAGCCATCCAACACTAGTAGAAGGGTCAAACCCTAGTTTGAATAGTCAAATCCTAGTTTGAAAAGTCAAACTCTAGTTTTGGTAAGAGAGAAGACTTGGTGGGAAAGTTCCCAACTATTCCACTTGGTGGCCTAGTTGGGGAGGGACACGGCTAGGGTTGGGAACCCTTGGTCGGCCACCCCCACCTATATAAAAAGGGGTGGGGGCACCCCCGAAATTCCTTGTCCTTGGAGCCTAACCCTAGCTGTCACTTCCCATCTCTCTTCTCCACCGTCCTGCTCCGGCTTAGGCGAAGCCCTGCAGAAGCCCTGGAGAAATCGCTCCTCGACCACCACCACCACCACCACACTGTCATGTTGTTGGGATTCCGAGGAGATCTACTACCTCCACTTCCCTGCTGGAACTAGGAGAGGAAGGTCTTCGTCGACTCCATACGTGTGACCAACTACGGAAGCGCTGCCGAAACACGACGCCGAAAGGATCGTCTACACGATCTTGAGATCGGCAAGTGATCGACTACATCAGCCACGAGATCCCAATCTCGTTAAACACTTTGGATCTACGAGGGTTAGTTCTCTACAATCACGTTGCACCGATCCCGTAGATTAGATCTTGGTTTTGTGTGTTCATGCGATAGATTTTTTTTGTTTTCCATGCAAAAAAACCCTACAATTAACTCCAGGATCAACAGATATGCCGTCACCAGAAGGATTTTGTGTCGCTGGGAAAGGTGCAGGGGCCCACGCGGCCGATCGAACGTGGCGTCACTTGCCGGCACCCCTAGATCACTCCTTATGGATTGGACAGTAGAGTAGTGTTGAACAGTGTTTGGGGTCGATAGCTTCGGCAACCTTTGGGGTTGCATGTGCATGCCTTTTTTGTTAGGTACCCCTTACCCCAAAGATCATTAGGTTGGGGCCTCATACCCCCACTAAATTTTCAAAAAATATGTTTTATTTATTTATTTTGAAATATAATACCCAAAATTAGAAATTTACAAAAATAATGTATTATCTGTGTGGCCGAAACAGAGTGGTGCAGTCGGTGTGGTCGAAAACGAGTTGGACAATCGGTGTGGCCAAAACCGAGTGGACCAAACCAACTAAACCATCCTATGCATTCCACTACATGTCAGCGTGGCCATTAGGTGTGGCCTGTACCGACTGTCCAGTCGGTTTGGGCCACACCGACGGACCCATTGAGTTTGACCAAAACCGACAATATGCTAGATTTGTAAATTTTAAAATTTGTATATTATATTTTAATATAAATAAATAAAATGTATTATTTAAAAAATTAGCTCATACCACCAATATTCATGGTAGTGCATGTTAATAAATAGGACTCTAAATACAAAGAAAATAAAATGCAGCAGTACAATATGGATCGGAGTAGCAATATTAGTCATTTCCTTCTACTATCCGACACATGAGCGTGTAGTCAATCATCCAATCTGCTCATATGTCTTATCACCATGCATGCAGAATTATCAGAGAATATGTGCCTGAGTGACCAAAGTTGATCGCTTTTTAATACCTACACATACATATTTTCCTCATTAAAAATTTAGCGTCTGCCCACCCATTGAAAAATACAGTATGCAGTGGTGTATCAGTAGTCTAGCTACTAGCTAGGGCTAGGGCTAAGGGTGCCAGGGGCCTATGATTTTTGTCCTGGGGTGGCAGGTGAGGCTGTACTGTTCCATTGATTTTCTTGGCCAAGGGCAGAGAGACAAGAGAGGATGAGCTGAGAGAATCCGGCAGCATCCAACCACGGGAGCTTTCTCCGTGGGCGTTGCAGGCCGATCGATCGATCCGGTCAAGAAGTACCTGTACCGCACTGCATACGTACTGAACTCATGTGCATTCCCCATAAAAGAGATTCCTCCATTCTACTGTACATTGCCAAATATAGTTCCACTGTACATGCATTATGCATTTCCCTCCCATGGTAGTGTTTTTCGGAGAGAAAAATGTGACTTCACAAAAAAGATATGAACATATATAAAGCCAGATTATAATATCATACATGCACCCAACATATATACTTGATCTCCTTGGTTATTAGTTAGTTCTCCCCCCGGATCACTAATATAAGACTTTAACCAAAGAAAGCTAGTTTGCTAAATATCACAGATTTGTCAAAGTTTGAAGAAATCTAAACACTATTTAGTGTATAGATTTATCTAAATTTTGAAAAACCCACCACATTTATTTTGAGTCGGAGGGAGTAGATTATTGAACCGAGGAGGTAGATGATTTTTTGGTGTTACAAACATATACTCCCTGCGTTTCAAAATATAAGATGTTTTAGTTTTGTGAAGAAAGTGTATCTAGACCATTTTTAGTGTGTAGGTGCATTTAGATTTGGAGTGAACCTACATACTAAAATGGGTCTAAATACACTTCTTTCACAAAACTAAAACATCTTATATTTAAAAACAGAGGAAGTATATAGGTATATAGATGTCTTTTGATAGCAATTGGAAGCCATTTTATTCTTAGTTTTTTCAGCATATTTCTGTCTACGAATGCTTCAAAAGTTCTTTTGGCACATAAGATCGACTGATCCCTAAAAAATTTAGAAAAATTCTAGACTTTGTTAATGATATATCCTACAATTATGCAAAATCATAAGAAGGAATTCTTTTATTACGGGCTAACGAACATGAAAATATATGATATTGTTTAGAGATTTGAAAATCTGATACTCAAATGCGCACACAGTTTTAACACTTCTGTGTCGCTCAAAATACAAATTGTTTTCAATTGATAGTTTGCATGTACATGGCATACATCACTGGCTACACCGTGATTTCCTTAAAAAAAAAACTAAATCTCATAAATACTTTTTTAAAATAACAGGATCCCCGTTCAAAATAAATAAATAACAGGATCCCGTGTGCATAAAATATCCGCTCTAAATGCTTTACTTCTTGAAAAAACCACAACCAAGGGAAGCGTACTATAATGGGAACCCAAAATCATGTTAATTAGTACTCCCTCCGTTTGGGATTATAAGTCCCGCGCGGATAACTAGGTTGGCAATTTGAACAACAAAATATAAATAATATAGCATAAAAATTATACCATTAGAAACTTTAGAGATTATATTTTCTAATGGTATAACTTTTGTGATATATAAGTTATATTTTGTTGGTTAAATTAATAACCTAGGTATGCGCATAGGACCTGTAATCCCGAACAGAGGGAATACTAGTAGCTAGGTTCACGTTCTTAACATTTGGTATTGTTCGCTAGCTTTTATTTTTCTACACAAGTTCTTAATTATTCTTATGAATTCTTATCCCTTTAGGCCTTATATTTAATAGTTATTCTTGTGAATTTCTGGATGGAAACGAAGAACTGAGATAGTAAATAGAGGAGTAGCATTCGTCGAGCTTGGACCTAGTCAATTTGCAATGCACAATTGTGTCGGTAAAGTTTAGGATAACAACTCAACTGAAAAATTTTGTTGTTAGATTTTTTTAAGATTAAAGGAATTGCCGCGGGGAACCCAATCTTGGATGGAGTTTTTCAATAAAAAGGTTATTCTTCAACAATATAGGGTCAGATTTTGGTGATTTTCTTCGTCTTGGCCTTCTTGTCAATACATACATCTTTAATAAGTGTTCTTCGGCCCTTCGTTTTATGACATGAGTTCCTTTCTTAAGTCAATAATGGTGTTAGAAGATTAAATTTATTTAGATATGGTCTTTTAGATCTTACTTCGCCGAATCGATTTTGGATGGTTTTTTATGGTTGTCGTGAGGAGAATTTTTGTGTGTGGAAATGAGCGCTCTATTATTAAAGTTTAAGCTTTACACCCGGCATGTACATAACTACGCTAACTGTTCAAACACAAACAAATAAAAGAAGAGAGGCGAAATACATGAGATCATCCGATACTGCATTGCGTCTTAGGAGATGGAGGGCTAATTCTAAGAGCACATTGCCATCCATCTCGGGAAAAATATCTATCGCAGTTTCCTTCAAGCATGTACATATCTCGGTAAATAGGTCGTGAAACTGTGTCCTCGACAATGGTTTATCGTACTCTGGGCTTCCAGTGACGTCGATCCAGGCTATCCGGTTTGACTTTTCTGAAGTGATTGTGTTGGTACTCTTGCCGATGTTGATTATTCTAATGGCTGTGACCGTGCACGTAGTCATGGCACCGTGGCTCAAATTAAAATTATGGGAGAATTTTCATTGTATTTACAAATCTATGGTTTGGTATCTATATTTTTTTATGCATCTCCTTAGAAAAAATATAAGATTATGTCCTGAAAAAAGAAAGAGTTTGAAGACCTCGATCATTTGCTAGTTACTTTTAGACTTTATTTTATAATTATTGAAGACAGCTCATGTATCTTTTTCATGTACTTTACACTACAATAAATATATATTGTATTGATTTGTTAACAAAAGTTTGCTGATAATATAGTTTTGTTATTTCTTAGCGACTATCTGATATAATCATTGAGATTACTGAAAATACAAAGTGGTAAAAAGATCTCCGTCCGGAGGCTATGAATGCCCTGCTTTATTTTAATTAGGAATTACATGCAATCACATATTTTACTTTGTCATGCTTGCCTTTAGTCATAATAACTTAATTCGGAATGCAAGAAGCAAAATCGCATGGAACTAACAACAAAATATCTTGTCACGTGTAGTGAAAATTTACACCAAACTTCCTTAAAAAAGAAATTTTACACCAAACTACTGAAATTTGGATTTGATGAGAGAGAGTTTTTTTTAGAGAGAGATATGTTGTGCAAAGCAATGAAAACATACGATTTTAGCTATCGTCTGTTATCCTACTAGTATAAGATATGGAGGAAAGGAAGAATTAATTCAGAATTGTTCAATACGGACATATGTTTCAAAGGGTTTAATACAAAAATCTATAAAACTTTAATCCTACCGAGTACTCCACCTAGTAAATCCTTAGTTCAAAACAAAACAACATGTAATCTTATATTCCTCTTAGTTACTCTGTCAATCTTTAGTGAACAGTGTTACTAGAAGAACAAAATTGCGTTTCCAACTATTGGACACCTATACCAGATTTGACAGATAAAAATCTCTAGCTAGAACAACTCATCCTCGCGCATAATCACTCAGTTGTGTATATGTATGGGTGCATGTGATTATAGAACTATTTTTTAAGTCACTTCTCTTCAGAATATATAATGCTTATTGTTCATCAGATTCAAGCCAAGAACAGAAAAACATCATAACAGCAAAGTAGCACCGGACAATAGATTTACTAGACAAAAGTACTCCCTCCGTCCCAAAATAGATGTCTTAGATTTAGTAAAATTTGGATGAACCTATATACTAAATAGTGTCTAAATTCATTTAAATTCTGATAAATCTTAGACATTTATTTTGGGATCGGAGAAAGTAGTATTTCACAGAGATACCACCACTTCAAAACCAGTAACTCTTTTGCAAGACACAATTTTCAGATGGAAAACAAATTAGTCAATATGCATACTTGCATAAGAAATTCCGCACACCACAAATTATAAAACACCACGAGCTTACTAGTTACTACTACTACGAAACTAGCATATGCCTGATAAATTATTGTCTGGGCACAAAGGCATAACCAATTTGATGCATTATTAGCAATCAAATGAAGGACCATGAGTACCCAGGAGTGCAATTATGGAGTCACACAATCTAACCATGCATGCCATGCAAAGCCACCGGAGTCGTGGCATCCAGGAGGCCGATGGCCGGCGTCGCCAGGCGGGGCTCGTAGGCGAGCACCCGGAACCCCGGGCCGCCGACGCCGCCCACGCCTACGTACGGGCAAGGCGGCGCCCACCGCCACTCGTCCCCGCGTGAGTCGAACACGAGCACGTTCGCCGGCACCGGCCCTGCGGCCGGCCCGCCCCGGGGCGCGAGCACGACGAAGTCACCGTGCGCGGCGCACTCGAATCCGCGCCCTCCTTCGGCCGCCGCGAACTGGGCGTGCACTTCCTGCGGCATCCGCGCCACCTCGCTCCACGCGCCGCCGCTCCCGTGCGCGCCGCTGCCTCCGCGCAGCGTCCACACGCGCACGCTCCTCGGCACGCTGAGGCGGCTCTTCTCGACGGACGCGACGAGCCCCACCCTCGCCGAGCCCGATCCATCCCTTCCGCCGCCGAGCTCCACGAGCGCAGGCGACCGCAGGAACCGCCTCATCGGCGGCTGCAGCTTGCTCCAGACGTTCGCCGCCACGTCGAACACCAGAACCGCGAACGGCGACGAGCTCATGCAGTAGAACCTGCAAAGAAGACGCAGATTTTCTCATTAACCGTACTACAAAACTTGCATGTGCTAGTAGAAATTATGTACAAGATGGCCACCTTCCGGAGGCGAAGGCCATGCCGGCGCGAGGATCGAGGGAGGAGAGGCGGGGGAGGAGGGAGCTGGGGGCCCAGAAGCCGGAGGACGGGACGGAGGCGGCGTCGGCGACGAAGGTGTCGGCGGAGATGTTCTTCACGGCGAAGGGTGACACGAGGTCGTCTCCGGCAACAACCGCGATGATGGACGTGGGTCCGGCAGCGAGGCCGACGGTGGGGGAGAGACGCTGCGTGGGGCCGAGCGGGAGCGCGGCGAGGAGGCGCGTGATGGGGTTGGCTAGGAGCAGCGTCTTGTGCCCGGACGGGCCGGAGAGGAACGCGAGCAGGCCGGCAGACGCTGCCGCAGCCGAGAACCCGCCTCCAGCAGCGGCCGGCACCGGAATGGGGAGAGGGAGGAGGAACCAGTGGCCGTTAGGGTCGAGCAGCAGGAGATGGGCGGCGGAGGGGATGACGAAGGCGAAGAAGGGGAGGTGCGGGGAGAGGACGAGGTGGGAGTGGAGGAACGGGGATGAGTAGATGAGGTGGTAGAAGCGGCGGCACGCGGAGCGGGCGCGGAGAAAGGACGGCGTCGGCAGGCATGCCAGCACGCGGTCCAGCAGTGGCTGCGGCAGCCGGCGCCACACGCGCGGGTCCATCTCCACCGGCGCGGTAGCCGCCGCGGGGAGGCGGTGGTGGCCGGACGGCAGCGACGACAGGTGGTGTGGGTTCATCATGAGCTGAGAGCCGGAGAGTGGAAGGCAGCTGGCCCTGAGTCCGAGAGACAGAGAGTGAGCTCTGCGACTTTGCAGCAGGTTTGAAGTGGAGTGAAGAGCCAGCTTGTGGGCAGGGCGGAGGGGGCACAAGAAATACTTGAGAGATGCTCAAGGATTTCATACAAGACTAGGTAGGTACCTAGCTAGGTTGCGGCCAAACCGGTGCCGGAAAATACCGGTTGGGATCCCAATCGAACCAAACAACAATTGATCGTGGATTATTTTGAAAAAAAAAATCTATTCACAAATTTCAGAAATAATACCAAAACAACACTTTTGCTTTCGTGTCCACGTCCCTTTAAACTTTGACAAACAAAATCTCAACACTGATTCATTTCGAAGACCGTACAAACCCACCGAAGCCCATATGGACCTCTTAGACACTCACTATACAGATATACTCACGTGCCTGTGAGAGATGAAAATCGGGAAATATATAGCAGCAACAACAAAAGTTTAAAATTTGGTATGCAAAGACGTAGATCGCGCTAACAGGAGGTGGGATCGGCCGGTAAAAACATGGACTATACCTAGCTCGACTGAATACACCTATATAAAGGTATATATAGCCTGGATATGGGTTTCGATGGGGTCAAAAGAAAATTAGACCATGCAAAGTTAAGTTTGTTTGAGGGGGGACACCGAAGCACATCTCTCAAAACAAAATAATTTTACAAATAATAGGCAGTCGTCTTCCCCGTGGACAAATGCTCTTATCGTCAATACCATCACCCCTTGTGGCCACAATCGAAAACTTGTAATCTTGATTCTTCAATCAACGGTTTACAAGACTATTTGACATTTCTCTCAAGAATTTGTAAACAATGTTTATGACTATTGATCTAGTTGTGAGTGAGTAGTCCTTAATTAAGGGCTAGGGGAGGTGTATCCTCACACAAATATGTGCATATGGTAATATAGGATTCTTTGTATATTTAAATTAATCTTTATCTATATATTTGTTTCTAGTCTCTTGCTTCAATCTTAGGATTTGTTAGATACCCAAGACCCTGAAGATTGATAAAAGTAAAGATAGGAGAGGAGATTTGACGGCTATGAAGTGAAGTTTGGTGAGAGTACAAAGGAGTACAGTAGCTAGACGCAATTCTCTAGAGAATCACGATGAAGTCATAGAAACGAATGCGTTGGTATGTTTATCTTGATAACATCTTCAGCATGCAACATTCGGAGATGTAGTGGCTGGACAGTGAATCCATAGTGATGTCGCAATAGTGTATGGTATGGTTAGCATGCATCACCTAGAATTATCCCTAATCTTTATTATGTTCTTACACGTTCAACGCTTATTATTATCTTTCGTATCTCATTTGTGTGTGAACAACTGCAGGCGAAATCTTGGCTCTAGCCTATTATCATCCAATGATAAAACCCACAAAATGTCAGCAATTGGTCCGGTAAATGAAAATTCTACAAAGTCTTGTTCAAAGTAATCTTACACTAAGAGGATTCTTCTCAACGATAAACCTAGATCTTCTAGGAAAAACAAAGCTATACCACATCTGTAATTCAGATTGAAGATAGTGAAATCTTTCATTCTAGACTACGATGATAGTATGTACAGTTGGGTTTTCTTCGATCTCGTCGACGTTGGGTTTCACATTTGGGGTTTTTATCGTACCTGTTTTTTCACATAAATTTGGCGATTTCTAGACCTTCAAATGGGCATTTAATTTTTTTCCTTTTAAGTTCAACGTTCAAGGACTTCCATAGCATATCTATGACCCGAAATGGCACATTCAGCACGGTCTGTGATTGCCCTAGCCATCTTGTCGCATGGCGATATATGGCCTACCAGAAGTATTTCGTAGATGACACTAGCTGCAAGTTCTTCACGTGCATTCCTGAGGGCTAAGATACATGTGCCTTGCTCCGATGGTTTGATCGAGAGCGCCCACCGCATTTTCGTCAATAATTGCATGGTCTGTGGTGTGCGAGATCCATGGAAACCAACAAAAGAGGGGGTCTGAGTATGTCGAACACTTGCAACCAGAAATCTAAGAAGTGCAGGGGTCGCATGGCAACGATGAGGAAGAGTTACACAAATTTTGCCACTATGTCGCAAGACATTAGGGATAGTTTGAAGAGTCTTTCTAAGATGTGTGATTAGGGCTAATTAACTAGCTAGTATTAGTTTATACTAATTAATATAGTACTAAATCGAGTAATCTATGATGTTCTTTTGGTGGCTTCTTCATTTTGACCAAGTGTAATGCCATGATATATCACACACATGTACACATGTACTGATATCCCTATATATAATGAAATTATCGTTAGAAATATGCCCTGGAGACAATAATAGTTATTATATATTTTCTTGTTCATTATTTAAGTTTATTATTCTATACTATAACCTGCATTTATTGATTGTGAGAATCAAAGGAAAACTCATATGCACATGTAGAAAGATAAACACCAAGTTGTTCCTAGTCATGCCTCTAGGACTAGCCCATGTGTTGCATGATGATCAAGTTTCCTGATCATGGTACAAGTTATTGTAACAGAGGATATCACCAACTATGGGGGTACATTGTCATGTATGTAATCATGAATGTTAATACTCAACATCATCATTATCTTATGCATAAATCTCTAAACCATGAGAATATCAAGTGCCCTAATGCTGGAAGAATTGTATTTGAGATTCTTCTAACACCACATGCAAAGGTTGCTGATGAGTTCAAAATTGAAGCATATTTAAGTATACAAATTATTCATATTGTCACTCGTTACATGCTATATCTAGCTACAACTATGCCTATCATGTATGATTACTAATTTTCATTCATTTTCACATGGACTTTGCGCAACTAGTAGTTTTATTAGGATTTTATTACTTTTTATTGTCTTTGACTTGCGTGTAGTTGTTGTGTTGGATTATGGATAAACCAAGAAAATGCAATATGGAGGTGCTGTAGGCACTAGACTTAGCCATTTGAGAGGTGGAAAAAGTAGATTTTTTCCATAAACTTAAAATAAATATCCAAGGACATTGTATTGTAGCACTCTTCCATACGATTCCAACGAGACTAAGAACACCCAAACCAGAGTTTTCGTATGAAGAAATAGCGGCCAAAATATGAAAACATACTCAAGGTTTAACGACCACTCGTACTGGCGGGTACGGTCCGTGACACCCCCGGGATCAGGGCTAAACAAATCCCAGCCCTCCGTCTGACATAAGCTTAACCTTGAGCTCGAGAATATCCAGTAAAGAATCGGTAACACAACGGTGACCCTCCGCCATAAAATTTATTACAACAAACTCATAACTGAGCAAAGAACCAAATTATTACAAACAGAGGTCACTGACCACAAACATCAAACAACGGAAGGCAAATTATGATATTAAGTATAGCAAACTTAACAAATGGCCTAAGAGGCCTGAAGCATAACGATGACGTCCCAGCCCATAGATTTCAGGCTGCCGGCCGGGAACCCCAAGCTACTCGTCGATGTTGATGTAGGACCAAACTGATCTTCAGGGAACACTTACTCTGCCAAAAGTATCAACAAAGAAAGGGTGAGTACAGGGTGTACTCCGCAAGAGTTATGGCTGGTGGAGTTGTTTTGCATAAAGCCATCTTTGTTTATAAACAACAGAGAGAAGAAGCTCGTCTAATCAGAGTATTTTAAAAGGGGATAAGAGAGCGACATCTTCGAAATATTGATCTTCATCTTTTGATATCCACCAAATCATCATCATCTCAATCTTAACTAGGATCACCCTCTCGTACCCATGAGGAAGCATCCTTAAGCACACGTTGATCTGCCAAGTTTTACGATTAGGTCATAGTTCTCTATTATTTTAGAATCTGGTCACCAAGCATTCATAACCATGAAAACGTATTTTCGAAAATATTATTACCCTGCAGGGGTGTACAACTTTACCCACACGTACTAACCTTCTCTTAATGCCACATGATTAGCCCTCTTCCTTGGAAGGCGGCAGAGGGTGGTTGGACACGACCTTTAGCTTGCTTTCGCCGAGACCATGAGTCACGCAATAAGTATGGTTCCGTCGTAACGGGTCAAATCCTGAAGTCGGTACTTAAAGATGTGATGCGATGTTGGTTTACCAAGGGCGCTATCTACCCCAAGCAACCCCGGCCACGCTTACCTACCCGTTATGAATGCACCTCCTTCACCGCCATCGAGAAAATCCAGAATGCATGTCGAATGGAAATCCCAAACTATGTGACTCATGGAATCTACTAGGTAAGTTAGTCAGTCATGAGGTTATCCATGCCCCGTATGGTTATACGCTAGTCTTGGTTCCAAAGGCAAGAACTCGGGTCCTAGTGGTGGCGAGCATGAGACTAGAAAAACCACATCCCACCGTGTCCTCCCATACAAGCCTTAGCATGCTTAACTCATGTCACCTCTGATATCATCTCATCACGTTCTCCTATCATACTAGATTCTCTGCATCTGATACATCATCTGGATGGACCAGAACTGACAGCTATGCATGGCTAAGCAGACACATATAAGAGCTCTAGTAGTGCACACAAGCCAAACCTAGTTATGCTAGGAGCAGTGGATCATGTAATATAAGCTCAAAGGGAGTATGCAATATATAGGATACTCTATCTATTGATAAAATACCACAGTAGAATCGTATGCATCATGGCAGAATTGAAATGCTTTCGAAATCATAGGATTATATCATGGTGGGGCTATGCTTGCCTTTGCTTGTTGATATCAGATAGATAGTTCTTCGGAAGCCTTGTACTTGACTTGATTACATTTGGTCAAGTATTGTTCGTCGATCTTCGAACTTCGATGGTGTTGATCTCGGTCTTCGATCTCGATCTCGATATCATATTCTACCGGGAAGAACCAAACACAGGAAAGAGAGGGAAACAATCAACACGTGGCATCGATGCAATGCTCAAGCAAGGATGATGATATGACAAGTTTTTTGTATCTAAATGTAACCCTAAGGCATGCTCGAGAGTTTAATCGGGGTTCCGAGGGGTGAAAACCCTAACTCGGGGAAACTTCAGATTCATATGAGAGGGGTTACTAGGTTGTTCTAATTAAACTTGTCATGTAAGTTGCTTAACAATGCATGCTTATAGCTCTATTAGATAGTTCTCATTTTTCTCAGCATTTTGATATATTATTCATAATTTTCTGATTTAAAATGAGTTAGTTATGATTTTTCTCAATTTAAATCCATTTTAAACCATTTTTTGTTTTGAACAGAATTTTAAACCATTTTAGGAAATTATAAAACATTTTTAGATTATATTAAATATTTATCCACTTGGTCCCACATGTCATATTTTTATTCTTTTCAAATATTAATTTCCAAACAGAATAAAAACCTGATAGATGGGGCCTACAGGGGTTATTTATATTTCAGAAAACATAAAACTAAAAGAATTGGGTTTATGACCTCATAATAACATCACCACGGGATCTGGGGCTTTTCTCACTAGGGCTGAGCCTACCCACACTAACTGACCAGTGGGGCCGAGGCCACGCTGGATTCCACCTAGGCGCCACGCAGCTTTCATGGGAAGAACGGCTAGGCATGGCGGAGGAGGAGGCTGGGCGCGGGAGAGGGCTGGCTCGACGCGGCGCTCTGTGGGGAGCCTAACTGTGGCGGCGCCGCCATGAGATGGTCGCCGGAGCGACTTCCATGACGACGGCCGACGGCGCAAGCGATGGTGCATGGCAATAGGACGACAGGGAGCGAGAGAGAGAAGAAGGAAGGCACGGGGAGGTGCAGAGCCTCACCGTGAACGCGATGTCGGTGTCGATGAGGCAAGAGGTGGTCGGACGACAGTGAATCAATGGTGGCAGAGGTGACGGTCGACGACGGAACGTGCTCGATTTTGGCTAGAGGAGGGCTTCCCTGGTTGCACGCTTCATGGAGGAGGACGAGGGCGGCGAGGCGCTTTCGACGGTGCCCTCATCGCGGCATGGGGTGGCCAAAGTCGACGGGGACAACGGCGACTGAAGAGCTAGGGTTCGGGCCGAAAGGGAAAACACGAGAGAGAGAACAAGAGGAAGCAAAGTTCGTATGGGGGAGTAGAGGAGGAGACGGCCGTTCTTATCGTCACCTTCGGGGGCGGAGGCGCGCATCGCAGTGCCGGCAAGGATCGACGGCCGGCGGCAAGCCACGCAGCAGCTTCCCGTCGTCGACGAAGACGACGAGGATAGGGGACTGAAGAGGTATGGGCCTGGTGGGCTGCGCATGGGCTCTGTTGGGTTGCTGGGTGCCGCGCACTAGGCAACAAAGAGAGGGAAAGGGTATCTGGGCCGGCCTAGCTGGCTTTGGCTCTAGTTTTTCTTACAAAACATTTTTCTTTTTGTTTTCTGATGTTCTCTTTTGTAATTCTGATTCAAATTCTGTTTTGGAGTAATTCAAAAATACCAGAACTTTATGAAACATAGGAAATTAGTGTGGGGCCCTATTAGTACATTTGGGCTCCAACATTTTGATAGTTTTCAAAATCAAAACCATTTGAATGTTTCAAAGAGAGGGGGAAGATTAGGGTTTTAGGGTTTGATTTATTTTCTTTAATGCACAATTTTAAGAGATAATGCTTACGCAATGCATAATCAAAACCTAATTATAGATTTACTAAAACTGGGGTGTTACAGCTCTATCCCCCTTACGAGAATCTCGACCCGAGATTCCAAAGGTAGGAAAAGAGACGGAGAGAGAAAGAAACAGGGTCACTCTAAAGATAAGAGGGAAACACACTAAACAACACACAGAGTACCTCATGGTCAACTCATGGATGGATTGTTTAGAAACAACTTTGAGATGACAACATGAAACACACCAAGGTAACGGAGGAAACAGAAGAAGATGGTTTCAAGTTGTTAGATTGATGGTCTTTATAAGGATTGAGACCATGGAACTTACATGAGGTTTTGAAGCTTCTGAAGAAGAAATCTTCCAACAGGAAGAACATGTCCACAGACTTCGAAAGGAAACCTCTACCAAACTACTTAAGTAGAGATTTTTGGGTTGCAGGGATGTGGATCAATAAAACCAAGTTGTTGAACTACTTTTGACACAGAAGGGTCACTCTTTCATTCAATAGAAGACCAAGACAGAAAAGTGTTTTGGTGGAGAGGACTCATAAGAGTCACAAAGAACATGTAACAAGGGAAACTTCTGATTACCAAAATCATAGTTGCTCTTAGAACATGGCTGAGAAAACGAAGGAAAATCTTTATTCATCCAAGGCTATCAAGATCTTTGTGAAAGATCATGATATCACTTTACACCATTAAGACGAATAGTTAAGAAGATTCCTCATGACACGAGAAGAAAGAAACTTCATTCTCAGACTTCAAGTACTTGGCACAACATAACGCTTGCCAACATAAAAGGGTCTGGAGGATCGACTCAGAGACATTTAGCAACACTACTTTAAATGTTCTCCTTGATGTTCGAGACACGAGACATCAAGTAAAAGTCGGACTTCGGATACAAAGGAAACCATAAGCACTACTCCTATAATAAATTATAGAAGAAGCCTCATGAAGAGTGGTTGTTATTGCTGAATCAAGAGAATATGACAAAGGTCTTTCCAGCTAATCGTGTCAACCATTACAACAATATTGCCAGATTTACAAAGAGACCTACACTAGTGGGAAAACCCTTATCCACAGGCCCCTTGTTCATGGCGCACCTGATATAATGTGCCACTAACAAGGTTATCTGTGGCGCACGCGCAAATTATGCGCCACTAAATCTAAAGTATATGTGAAACACGCAGGATCGATGTGCCACGCATAAGGAGGGGCCCACCTCTGACGGCCGGCCACCACTATCCGTGGCGCACGGAAACTGTGGTGCGCCACGAACTACCCTGACTTAGCCAAAATAACGGCGTCGCCTCGCTCCCTTCCATCCCATTCTTCTCCCCCAAAATTCCCGTACGTGCGCTCGATCTCGCCTTGCTCCCCCGCCAGCGCTGCCGCTCGCTGGACCGCCCGCCACTACCTCCCGTCCGCAGGTACTCTGTCGCCCTCTCCCATCTCTCTTCATCCCCCTCACTGACGAACCAACGAACCCTAATCCTAACCGACAAACCCTAACCGCCGCGCTCGCCTCGATCTCCCCTCCCCTCAGCCCCTCCCCTATTCCCACCCCCTCTCTAACCTCTCCCCTCTCCGTCAGCCACCACAGGAGGAGGAGCACCTCAGGAGGAGGAGGCCCGCCCGCACCACCGTCCTCGACAAGGCCAAGCTCGCCACCACCGTCCTCGACACTCCACCACGTGAGCCTCCCCCTCCCCTCCCTGCCTCTTCATATGGCCTCCATCTTACAAAATTTTGAGTGCTATCCTAAAATTTTGAATGCTATCCTAAATGATTGATACCCCTGCATCTCCTTCATGCTTGTATATTAATTCGTAGCATCTTATACGCTAATTAGTGTTTAGTAGGTTAGTTTAGCATCTCCTACCAAAACATTTTATATTTTGAAATGGTGGCAGTGTTTGGTTGGGCCTTATTTTACTTCTGCATGAGCAATTGATGTTTGTACTAAACATAGTGGATATTTGCAATCTCATTTGGTTCCTTTTAGTTTGCCTAAAGTGTAGAATCCAGAAATAGGAAATTCTAGGGCATGCCTGATGAACTAGATCACATTCTAGGGAAATCTCTGATAACTCAAGATTCGGTCCTTATTTGCATTTGAGACCCAAAACTATGAACTAACAAAGTTTTCCATCTTCTCCATGTTAGCATTTGAGACCCAAGATTCAGTCCTTAGTTGTATTTGAGACCCAAGATTCAGTCCTTAGTTGTAGAAAATGCTTTATGTTAGATTTTGAGTCCTTATTGGCATCTCCTCCATGCTAGTATAACTGTAGAAGGATGTTCAAAAGTATGAAAATGCATTCCTAGAGCTCCTGCATAAATACTTGTATAACTTCATAAATGCATTCCTAGAGCTCATTATTGGAATCTCCTCCATGCTTGTATAACTGTAGGAGCTCCTGCATATTTGATATTTCTACAGCCTTGTATTCCTAGAGCTCCTACTTAAATACTGAAAATAGCTACTGGAAAATGCATAATTAAGGTGCTCCTGTTTTAGTGTAAATACTGAAAATAGCTGCTGAAATGCTCCTGTTTGATCTTGTACATATGTGTGACTTGTATAAAATAAAGTACGCAATTGCTTATTCATGCAGAAAAATGAACCAAGTATGCTTATGGAATTTTCTTATGGGGATCTCTTTACTGCTCATATATATTGCTAGCAATTGCTTTGTAATGGTGAATTAATAGGAGGCTCTTAGTAGTTTAGGTTATTTGCTTGTTCAGTTAACACTTGTGCTTAGGATCCATTATTTTTATTTGCCTGGTAATAAAAGAACCTGGTAATAATCTTCAGGATGTGCTCTGATGCATTATGGGTTTGTAAACATGGCCTGGTGATACCGGGCGAGGACAAAGGTTCCACAGGGCGATTTTTCAGGAATATGACCTTCGAGGTGGTACACGCGTTGCAGCGGCCTTTGCATCAGCGAGCAGCTGCCTTGGAGGCGATATCGGAGAGATGCATGGTGCGGGGCTGGCCGCTTCTGACTCAGATGGACTCTGGTGGGCGACTGCTGCAGGCCCTAGAGGTGAGATCGGATGTTGTGGAGGAGATGTGTCAGGCTGCGTCATCCGACTTGCCGTCAACGGAACACTCGGTGGTTGATGGTCAGGGAAACCAACACCTCGTAGCAGTGCATGATGGCCGTGGAGCAACAGAGCGCGGTCCACCTACTGGCTTCCACCCATGCCCAGCGAGCGTCCCCGAGGTTGAGCAGAGTGGAGCTCCATTCGTTCCGTCTGCAATTCATTCAGTAGATAGAGGTTGCGGGGGCTTGTCTGGAGCAGTCGAATCTGCATCAATCGTGAATTCATGGGATGGTGGGGAAATTGCTTTGAGGCGGAGCTCGGTTACTGATTCTGAGCACTCATGGCTAGATTCCCCTTCGCCGACTCCGATTTCAGGGATGAAGAGTCTCTGCATCACTCCCCCACAGCTTGAGAGACTTGCTCGCGTCAAATATCATCTGTGGCACCGCCGCCGTTGTCCTCTATTCAGTCATAGTCTAGGTCATGATCGACGATGATCGAATATGTATCGAGATGCATGCGTGATTTCGAACTTGTACTCTCCCATGACTTGTGTGTAACACTTGTACTCTCTATATTGATGTATTTTGGCACTTTGTATGAATTTCAGTGAGTTTCTGGGTATTCCTGTGAGTTTTGTGCATTTCTGTGATATATTGTTGTATTCTGGTATATTTCCTGTGTATTTCTGCTGTATTCTGGTATTTTTTTGAAATCCTAAGACAATTTAGTGGCGCACGAATTTATATAGTTAGTGGCGCACATTATTAGTGGCGCACGGATAACATGGTAGTTAGCGGCGCACGTCGCGGTGCGCCACGAACTTCCTGTAGTTAGTGGCGTCTTATTCGTGGCCGCACGGGGGGTGCGCCACTAACTCCAAAAAGTATGCGCCACGGATAGGCTTTTTCCCTCTAGTGCTATGTCAAAACCTTGAGAAACACCAATCATCATTGTTGCTTGAGATTTAGCTTTGGTTAGGCGAGATGATATTTCAGACTCAACATGTCCGAATAGAAAGTTCGCAACATTTACTACAAGGGTAAATGTACTATATTCTCAAGATGTGGACTAAAGTGTTAAGCTTTAAAAGAATGAGCTAGATTGCTAGACTCACGTATTTAGCAACTTGTCGAAAGACAGCTGCATACATATAAAGTTCTAACAAAAAGACACACATGTATCCTTAAGGAAAGAGAGATAACTCTTCTTGAATTCACGGCGACATCTTTCAACAATTGCACATGAAATAGAGAAGGTCACTTCTAACATCCAGAACTCATACTTTGAGATGACTCGAAGATGGTTCTCGAAAGTTTCCAACATTAATGCCCAATGTTCTGTATGAATCTAATCTAACATGGATAATATAAGGATATTGTCGATGGGCTCAACAACAAACTTATGGAGACACTTCAAGAAGATGGACGCATATGTTGCATGAACAAGGCAAGAATACTGGTCAGATCAAAGGAGACGAAGATGTACTCAAGTGAAACATCACAAGTAGAGACACCATCAAGATAGTCCTTGGAACTGAGTTTGATGTAACGATAACCCAAATCAAATCAAAGGTGGCGGGACGATAACATATCCATAAAGGAGATACTATCTTTTTTTGGCACAAACAAAACTAGACATCCCTTTAAGAAGGAACAAACTCGAATAGAACTATTGTCTTACAAATCTCCAAGTTGTTATTTAAGCTCAACCAACTAGTTCAAGGGTATCCAGTACGGATCCTTGGAGAAAAGGGCAGTTCGGAGAACTTGCTTGCTCAAGAACTTGACAACACGGTCATGTGGCAACATGGTGATACTTCTAGTAGACATCTAGAATATCACGAACCACCGATATGTCACTTAGTTCGAGAGGAAACTTGCTTGGTAAGGCAAGAAGACATAGTCTCAGAGCTTCGGCACAAGCCTAAATCTTTGACCAAAGAGAGTGTACCAGAATAGCGGACTTGGTAGCACAATCATCCTTTGCTTAGTGATAAGGTTAACCAATCACGCTAAGAATGACTCAAATGTCCTTAGAGTTCAAAACAATAATAAATGCTAGAATCTGAGACGACCACATTATTACGCACGCATCATTCACGAGCGCGAAAGCTCGAGTAAGGGTGGGTAATTATGTGTAAGAGCATCACTTCAGTAAGGGGTCAGGAAACTCAGCACGACCTCTTAGTTTGAAAGAGGGTGATACTTTAAGGTAGAACAGATGAGGGACACTCAATGCGTCTTAATCTGCGGATTACAACACTTTGACCTTGTCCTAGATATGACGAGGTACTGGAGTTTGTTTCTCCTGACATTCCTAAATGGTTTGTCATGATGGACCACAAGAGTATCTTGCATTAGAAGACACCAATGCAAATTTAGTACTTGGCTACCAACTGGTAGACAAAGGTCGGAAAACAACAAGGGAGAAGGAACATGCTCAGGATAGAATTCCCGAGATGTGGATGCATAAGTCAACAACCTTCCAAAAACAAATGCATAGAAGAGGTAAGGTGTGGCAGAGTCACGAATATAGATGTGAGACTCTCAAGGAGTACTCTTTTCATGATCTATTTGGTTCCATTAAAGAACATCTGCCATAGCTAGTGGTAGGGGGAGTCCTTAATTGTCACAATTCAATCGCGATAAAGACCACAAACTTGAAGGATAGGATTGTAGTACCAGCCATCCTGAGGTAAAGTGTGAACATTAGCAACAGGGGTCAAAGGATTGGATCTTGGATTAAAGGTCAGCTTCATGTACAAGATTCATAACACCAGAATCCGGCACAATCAGGGATCTTCGGTTCAAGTCCATGGGTTAAAACCCAAAGAAAGAAGTAACTACTACTTGAATGACATAACGTACACTGCAAGGTAGTAATCATGAGGTAGCTTCCAGGAGAAGAAACAACTTCTGAATTACCCAAACAATAAGGAGGCACACGAGGCAAAAGGAAACCTCGAAGCCTAGAATAGAACACTACGGATCAACAATATAATATTGTGAGTCCAAAAGACAGAGAGATCATGGTAGAAAAGATTCTCTCAGATGAAGAAGAGCAAGGGGTAACAAGGAATTCACAACACACACAACTCTAGAGAATTAAACACTAGGTCAACTGGCTGAGAAACCGCATGCCAAAAAGGCACCTAAGCTTTGAAAGACTAGAAGAGATATCAAAACTTTTCCAAAATCAACACCAGATAAGATGAACCCAGAGTTAGAGCGAAACTGGATAAGGAGAAAAAGAAGCATACTAGAGTTTTCGCAAATACTTTTTAGCTTTTAAAATAGTTTTCACAAACACTAGACTCAACATCGACCAATAGCAAGGTTTTCCTACTGTCGGTACTGCTCTGATACCAAGAACTGTGACACCCCTGGGATCAGGGCTAAACAAATCCCAGACCTCCGTCTGACACAACAGTGACCCTACGACACAAAATTTATTACAACAAGCTCATAACTGAGCAAAGAACCAAATTATTACAAACAGAGGTCACTGACCACAAACATCAAACAACGGAAGGCAAATTATGCTATTAAGTATATCAAACTAAACAAATGGCCTAAGAGGCCTGAAACATAACGATGACGTCCCAGCCCATAGATTCTAGGCTGCCGGCCGTGAACCCCAAGCTACTCGTCGATGTCGATGTAGTACCAAACTGATCTTCAGGGAACACTTACTTTCCCAAAAGTATCAACAAAGCAAGGGTGAGTACAGGGTGTACTCTGCAAGAATTATGGCTGGTGGAGTTGTTTTGCATAAAGTCATCTTTGTTTATAAACAACAGAGAGAAGAAGCTCGTCTAATCATAGTATTTTAAAAGGGGATAAGAGAGCGACATCTTTTAAATATTGATCTTCATCTTTTGATATCCAGCAAATCATTATCATCTCAACCTTAACTAGGATCACCCCCTCGTACCCATGAGGAAGCATCCTTAAGCACACGTTGATCTGCCAAGTTTTACGATTAGGTTATAGTTCTCTATGATCTTAGAATCTGGTCACCAAGCGTTCATAACTGTGAACACGGCTTTTCGAAAAGATTATTACCCTCCAGGGGTGTACAACTTTACCCACACGTACTAACCTTCTCTTAATGCCACATGATTAGCCCTCTTCCTTGGAAGGCGGCAGAGGGTGGTTGGACACGACCTTTACCTTGCTTTCGCCGAGACCATGAGTCACGGAATAAGTATGGTTCCGTCGTAACGAGTCAAATCCCGAAGCCGGTACTTAAAGATGTGATGCGATGTTTGTTTACCAGGGGCGCTATCTACCCCAAGCAACCCCGGCCACGCTTACCTACCTGTTATGAATGCACCTCCTTCACCGCCTTCGAGAAGATCCAGAATGCATGTCGAATGGAAATACCAAACTATGTGACTCATGGAATCTACTAGGCAAGTTAGTCAGTCATGAGGTTGTCCAGGCCCCGTATGGTTATACGCTAGTCTTGGTTCCAAAGGCAAGAACTCGGGTCCTAGTGGTGGCGAGCATGAGACTAGAAAAACCACATCCCACCGTGTCATCCCATACAAGCCTTAGCATGTTTAACTCATGGCACCTCTGATATCATCTCATCATGTTCTCCTATCATACTAGATTCTCTGCATCTGATACATCATCTGGATGGACCAGAACTGACAGTTATGCATGGCTAAGCAGACACATATAAGAGCTCTAGCAGTGCACACAAGCCAAACCTAGTTATGCTAGGAGCAGTGGATCATGTAATATAATCTCAAAGGGAGTATGCAATAGATAGGATACTCTATCTATCGATAAAAGACCACAGTAGAATCATATGCATCATGGAAAAATTGAAATGCTTTCGAAATCATAGGATTATATCATGGTGGGGCTATGCTTGCCTTTGCCTGTTGATATCAGATAGATAGTTCTTCGGAAGCCTTGTACTTGACTTGATTATAGTTGGTCAGGTATTGTTCGTCGATCTTCGAACTTCGACGGTGTTGATCTTGGTCTTCGATCTCGATCTCGATATCGTATTCTACCGGGAAGAACCAAACACCGGAAAAAGAGGGAAACAATCAACACATGCCATCGATGCAATGCTCAAGCAAGGATGATTATATGACAAGTTAAATTGTATCGAAATGTAACCCTAAGGCATGCTCGGCAGTTTAATCGGGGTTCCGAGGGGTGAAAACCCTAACTCGGGGAAACTCCAGATTCATATGACAGGGGTTACTAGGTTGTTATAATTAAACTTGTCAAGTAAGTTGCTTAACAATGCATGCTTATAGCTCTATTAGATAGTTCTCATTTTTCTGAACATTTTGATATATTATTCATAATTTTCTGATTTAAAATGAGTTAGTTATGATTTTTCTCTATTTAAATCCATTTTAAACCATTTTAGGAAATTATAATTTTTTTTGGATTATATTAAATATTTATCCACTTGGTCCCACATCTCATATGTTTATTCATTTCAAATATTAATTTCCAAATAGAATAAAAACCTGACAGATGGGGCCCACAGGGGTTATTTATATTTCAGAAAATAATTTCAGAAAACATAAAACTAAAAGAATTGGGTTTATGACCTCATGCTGACATCACCACGGGATCTGGGGCTTTTCTCACTAGGGCTAAGCCTACCCACACTAACTGACCGGTGGGGCCGAGGCCACGCTGGATTGCACCTAGGCGCCACGCGGAACTCGCCGGAGAACGGCCAGACGGCGGCGACAGACGGTGGAGGAGGGCGAACTGGGGCGCGTGAGAGGGCTGGCTCGATGTGGCGCTCTGCTGGGAGCCTAAATATGGCGGCGCCGCCATGAGATGGTCGCCGGAGCGACTTCCATGACGACGGCCGACGGCGGCAAGCGGTGGTGCATGGCAACGGGACGAAAGGGAGCGATAGAGAAAAGTAGGAAAGCACGGGGAGGTGCAGAGGCTCACCGTGAATGCGATGTCGGTGTCGGTGAGGCAAGAGGTGGCCGGACGACGGTGAATTTATGGCGACAGAGGTGACGGCCAACGACGGAACGAGCTCAATTTTGGCCAGAGGAGGGCTTCCCTGCTTACACGCTTCACGGAGGAGGACGAGGGTGGCAAGGTGCTTCCGACGATGTGCTCATCGCGGCATGAGGTGGCCAGAGTCGACGGGGACAGCGGCGACCAACGATCTAGGGTTCGGGCTGAAAGGGAAAACGCGAGAGAGAGAACGAGAGGAAGCAAAGTTCATATGGGGGAGTAGAGGAGGAGACGACCATTCTTATCGTCATCTTAGGGGGCGGCGGCGTGCATCGCAGAGCCGGCAAGGATCGACGGCCGGCAGCAAGCCACACGGCAGCTTCCCGTCGTCGACGAAGACGACGAGGACAGGGGAATGAAGAGGTATGGGCGTGGTGGGCTACGCATGGGCTCTGATGGGCTGCTGGGTGCCGCGCACTGGGCAACATTTTCTTTTTGTTTTGTACTGTTCTCTTTTGTAATTCTGATTCAAATTCTGTTTTGGAGTAATTCAAAAATACCAGAACATTATGAAACATAGGAAATTAGTGTGGGGCCCTATTAGTCCATTTGGGCTCCAACATTTTGATAGTTTTCAAAATCAAAACCATTTGAATGTTTCAGAGAGAGGGGGAAGATTAGGGTTTTAGGGTTTGATTTATTTGCTTTAATGCACAATTGTAAGAGATAAGGCTTATGCAATGCACAATCAAAACCTAATTATAGATTTACTAAAACTGAGGTGTTACACGGTCATACCGTCCGTCTGTACAACGGGTCTGGATGCATGAAAACAACTGTTCTGGACGCATCTTCATGGAATCCATCCCAGTTTGTTCTTAGACCTTTCTTAGGTCATAAGAAACATACTAGGGGCTATTGGGGGATCCTCTAGGCCTATTGATATGTCGAAAACGTATCTATAATTTTTTTTATTCCATTCTTGTTAGTATCTACTTTGCTTTGCTTTGTCTACACTTTGAGGTGCTTTTTACATGTTTTCTGGTACTAACCTATTAACAAGTTGCCACAAAGGCTGTTCGCTTTTCTGCTGTTTTTGGTTCCAAAAAAGCTAGTAAGGAAATATTCTCGGAATTGGACAGGACAAACGTCAAAGTCAATAACTTTCCATGGGGAACAAGAAGTCCAGAGGGGAGACGGAGAGGCGTGCCAGGGCGGCCACGCCCCCCTAGGCGCGGCCATGGGTGGTCCCGCGCCTAGGCAGGGTGTGGGCCCCTTGGCCACCTCCTCGGCGTCCCCCTTCGCCTGTAAGAAGCCCCCGATGCCTAAACCCTAAGGACCCGATCAAATCTCCACGAAACCTTCTGTAGCCGCCGCCACCATCATCCATAGATTGGGGAGATCTGAAGTTCTTCCCGGCACCCTGCCGGAGGGGAGATCATCCCGGAGGCCTTGTTCTCCGGTATGATGCGTGAGTAGTTCCACCTTGGACTATGGTTCCATGCAGTAGCTAGATGGTTGTATCTCCTCCTTTGTGATTTCATGTATAGATCTTGTGAGCTCCGTTCATGATCAAGATCTAATCTATTTGTAATCATGCATGTTGTGCTTGTGAGGATCCGATGGATATTGAGATTATTATGTTGGTTTGATTAATGGTTTTGTCTTTATGATTCTATCATGTCTGTGTTGTTTGTGATCTTGCATGCTCTCCATTGATAGTAGCTATCTTGGCCAAGTAGTTGCTAGTGACTCCAAGATGGGGTATTTATGCTCGATAGTGGGTTCATGCCTCTAGTTTCCAAAGGAAGTGACATAAATCTCTTCGGTTGTAGATGTGTTGTTGCCACTAGAGAGAAAACAATGGTCTCTTGTTCATGGAACATGTGGACTGTTTACCTTACACACTTTGCTTAAAGCAGTTGTCTATTGCTTGCAACTTAATACTGGAGGGGGTTCGGATGATAACCTGAAAGTGGACTTCTATTCATAGATGCAGTTGGATGGCGGTCTATGTATATTGTTGTATTTCCCAGTCGAATCTTATAGGATCTTTCTGACTAGTATTGCATTGTTATGCCTTGCTTAGTTCCTGTCAATTGCCCTGTTGTAATTTGTTTACCCTTCATGCCATGTTTTTTATCCAAGGAGAGCACCTCTAGTGAACTATGGATCCCGGTCCAATCTTTACCATTGATACATGTTCCACTGTTACTTGTTTACTTGCTACAAACCATTAACTTCCACAACATTCGTTTAATCCTTTGTTACAGTAAACTGGTGAGCTTGCCAACCTCACTGATTCGTTGGGACAAAGTCTTGAGTTTGTGTTGTGTAGGTCTCCACGTTGATTGCAACACCTGTCTGACATTTCCTTCCTCCTACTGGTTCGATAACCTCGGTCTCAACTGAGGGAAAACTTGCTGTTGTGCTCTTCACACCCTGCGCTTGGGGTTACCAACAAAGTGCCATGTCGAGCACCATCAAGTCTTTCTGGCGCCGTTGCCGGGGAGGCTAAGGCCGTGTTCACAAGGGGAGTCCTCCACTTCCTTTCTCTTTACTTTGTTTTTAGTTTGCTTTGTTTCGTTTGCTTGGTTTTGTTTGCCTCTTTCCAAAAAACCCAAAAAATGAGTCTAGTTTGGTTTGCTTTCTTTATTCAAAAAACACAAAAAAATTTAGTTCCTACTCTAGCTGCTGCTGTTGTTTTTGGCTTGCCCACCTTTGCCAAAATTAACTCTGCTGAGAACACCAAGTTGTGTGAATTCACTAGCACCAACATCAATGATTTCCTAAGCACTCCTATTGCTCCACCTGCTCCTGATGCTACCTTTTATGAAATTAAGCCTGCTTTGTTGAATCTTGTGACAAGAGAGCAATTTTCCGGTGCTAGTTCTGATGATCCTGCTGCCCATCTTAATAGATTTGTTGAACTTTGTGAGATGCAAAAGTATAAGGATGTAGATGGAGATATTATTAAGCTCGAGCTTTTTCCTTTCTCCTTGAGAGGTAAAGCTAAAGAATGGTTGCTATCCTTGCCTAAAAATAGTATTGATTCTTGGACTAAGTGCAAAGATGCTTTTATTGGAAAGTACTATCCTCCTACTAAGATTATATCTATGAGAAGTGACATTATGAAATTTAAACAACTTGATAATGAACATGTTGCTCAGGCTTGGGAAAGAATGAAAATTTTGGTTAAGAATTGTCCCACCCATGGACTCACTGCTTGGATGATTATCCAGACTTTTTATGCAGGTTTAAATTTATCCTCAAGAAACCTGTTGGATTCAGCTACTGGAGGTACCTTTATGAGCATCACTTTGGGTGCTTCAACAAGACTCCTTGATAATATGATGGTTAACTACTCTGAATGGCACATTGAGAGAACTCCACATGGTAAGAAGGTAAATTCTGTTGAGGAAACTTCCTCTTTGAGTGATAAGATTGATGTTATTATGGCTATGCTTATTAATGGGAAAGCTCCTTTAGATCCTAATAGCGTTCCCTTAGCCTCTTTACTTGCTCAAGAAGAGCAAGTTGATGTGAACTTCATTAGAAACAATAATTTCAACAACAATGCCTATATGAGTAATTTTGGTGGTAACAACAATTATAGGCCTTATCCTCCTAATAATGGAAATTCCTATGGAAGCTCTTACAACAATGCTAGAAGTGCCCCCTCTGAACTTGAGGTCATGCTCAAAGACTTTATTAGTAAACAAACCACTTTCAATAAGGCTATAGAGGAAAAACTTTTAAATGTTGAGAAAAATATATCCTCTTTGTCTGAAGCTCAGTCCTCCTTGATTAATAAAATGGCTGCTAAACCTGAAACCATGGAAAGTACCTTTGCTGCCACTCATGCCATACAAGTTACTATTGATGAAAATGTTAGACTGTTAGCCCAACTTCATGCTAGCTGGGAAAGGAAAGCTGAAATTGATAGAAACAATAATGTGTGCACCATCACCACTAAATCACAAGTAGTCCATGTTCCTCCTCCTACTATGCCAAAGCCTATTGAGCCTACTACTAGTGATGCTAAGTTTGATCTTGATATTGATGGTTGCAATATTTCTGAAGTGATTATGTTCCTTCAAAAGCTTGCTAGAAGTCCTGATGCTAGTAATATGCATATTGCTTTCACCAAACACATTACAGATGCTCTTGTTAAGATTAAGGAAGAGAAGATAAAACACAAAGCTTATATTCCTAGAAAAGTAGAAGATAGTTGGGAACCCATTATTAATATGCAAGTGAATTACTTTGATCTCAAAGCTTCATGTCATCTTGGTTCCAGTGTCTCTATTATGCCTAGGAAGATTGAAATGCTTGATTTGCTACCTTTGGAACATTGTTATTTGGATGTCCCACTTAATGATAATGCTAAGAAGAAAATCATGGGTAGTGTTAATTATGTTCTCATTATGGTTAATAATGCTTATGTCCATGTTGATTTCTATGTTTTGGATGTTGAATACAATGCTTCTTGTCCTATTACCTTGGGAAGACCTTTTCTTCAAATAGTTGGTGCCATCATTGATATGAAAGAAGGCACCATTAAATATCATTTTACATTCAAGAAAGGTATTGAACACTTACCTATGAGGAGATAGAATTTGCTTTTTGCTCCTCCCTTGAAAGCAAGGTTTGATGTTAATGCTTCGTCATTTGAAAATACTCGATTCTTCTTGCTATTTGTGTTTAACTTAAAGGCGTTAAAGAAAAGTACTTGTTGGGAGATAACCCAAGAGTTTCCTTGAGTCTTGGAAGTTATTACTTCAGTAATGACCTCTTCTTATCCTTTTTGTTTGATTTTTGTGCCAAGAATGACCTCTAATGAGAGGGAAGTAAGATTTGGGGAGTTGCTGTCCCGAAACAGATTTCTGTCCTCCACCAAAAAGATTTGTGAGGAGTCTCTGTAACTCGGATGGAGCTCAAATTTTACGAATAAATCCCCTAGTATGTTATATAACTTTCATTAGTTCAACACTTTTTGATTTGAGCAACAGAAGAATTTCGAAAAAATCGGTTTATGCCTGCTGGTCTGTTTTAACAGATTTCTGCCATTATTTGCATTTGCTTCTTATTGATTCCTTTTTGAGTTCTCTTTTGGGGAATTGAGATTTTTGAAGGAGTTAATACAGTAGATTGTGTTTTTATTGAAAAGTCTTGCTGTTCCAAAGCTTTGCCAGAGGTCTAATATCTTTTGAATAAACTAATGTTGCTAATGAAGATTGTGTGAAGTTTTGTATGAAGGAAAAATTCCAGGTGTAGAGAGAGAATGATGTAATGAGATGAAGAATGGACAAAATCTCAAGCTTGGGGATGCCTACATGGTGTCACCCCAATAAATATCCAAGAGGTACAAGCGTCAAAGCTTGGGGATGCCCAAGGCATCCCCTTCTTCATCAATAAAAAGCTCAGATCCGTCTAGACACTTTGTGTTTATTGTTTCATGCACAGTTGTGTTGTTCTTGGAGCGTCTTAGTTTTCATTTGCTTTGCTTAGTTGTTTAGTTTTCTTGAGTAGTTTGGACCCCCTCTTTAGTTGTGTTATTGCAAATAAGTTTGCTTGGTGTTGGAAAGGAGTAGAAAGTTCTTGCTTGGAAGTGCAAGAGGAGATTGCATTGACTGTGACTTAGACTTTATCATGCCATTCTAGGTGTTTTTTGACTTTATGCCTAGTAATTATTGATGTAGCATGGCTTGATCCAAGTCACTGGGATTGCTTAGTGTGCCTTGAAGAAATTATGTGTTGTTTTAGCATGCAAAAGCTTAGTATTGTGGTATTATCCTTTGAGGTTTGTTTGGGTTGACTTGGCACATGCTCACACCATGTTATGACTATGAACAAGTCACCATATCCTCTATGATCATTTATTCTTTGACTTGTAGTACCACTCTATGCTTTGATTACTAATGTTTTGTCGCTCTGCATGATTATGACCACTATTTCTCTCTTATTTGGTTTCTCCCAGTCTTTTGATAGCCTCCACTTGTATGAGTAAGCTCTACTCATGCTTCCAACTCCCAAGAAACCAAGTTATTTCAAAGTGTCCACTATAAACTCCTATTCATGGTGTGTTACACCATTCCAAGTATATTCTTGTTTTTAGCTATCTTCTAATTAAAAACTATTTTGTTATGTGAAAACTTAGTGATTAAAGCCCTCACAAACTTGATGACACACTTTATATTCTTTGCCCCTAATAAACTTGAACCATTATGTCTCTACGTTGTATATGCTTGCACTTATACGTTGGAATTAGCAGAACCATGTTGTCATGGGGAACATTTTCAACATTGCACTTGTACTCTGTACTCAGTTGATATTATGCTCTTTTGTCTATGGATGTCACCGGTGTGAAATAAAAAGGGAACTTGTAAGTCCATGGAGTTTGTATTATGTGTTAGAGAAACGCCTGGGCCGCTAGCCTAAGCCATGCCTAATCATGGTGGAAACTTGCAGCATCACCATAGTAAGCTATCTATGAAGCATCCTCAATAAAAAGCTATGTATATAGTAAATAAAAAGATCGCTGAGATGCTTATTGTCTGTTTGCCTTGTCATTTTGGTTATGGGAAAGCTCCTGTACCATGTGCAAGGGGTACCCCGTTGGCGGTTCTCTATGATATGCAAATACTTACAATGACAAGAACTTACAGGTGACTGAAGTTGAGTAGCATGAGGTGTGGCCCTCATATTCAAGGGACTTGAGATTGCCAAATTATACTTTATCAAGAATATACTCCATAGTTTGTTCACTTTAACCTTAATCACTTCAAGATGCTTATGATAGGGGCAATGAGGGCTGAAAGCTAGCAAGTACCATAATTTTTAGAAGCTCTTTTTGAAACTTGAAATCCCTGCATACTTTACAAAAGGGCCTTTCTTTCACCACTATTGTGTCTCTGCCTTCTACCTTTAGGCACCATTAAGAGAGCATAGTTGCCATTCTTAGTTTTATGTGCAGTGTCCCAAAGCTTATTGATTGATGCATATTGTGATATTATTTATTCATGTGCTATTTGTTTCTAGTCACCCTTGTGAACTTTGAAGGTGTCCTATGCATCTATTTGATACTCTATGAGGGACAAGCTATTTACCACTATGCTATGTTTTCTGTATGTGAAACAAACAAACGTTTTTCAATGCATGTTATCCATGATATTTGTTTGTATCTTGTCATGTTGCAACAATAGTTGCTTTGTCCTATTGATAGAACTCCATCTTTCATGTTCATGTTTAGAGTTCTTTGATCCTAGATTTTAATGCTTGCAAGTGGTTAGATCTTTATTGTGAGGGTGCATGTCACCTCAAAAATTATTATTTTTATCACTTACCTACTCGAGGACAAGAAGGAGTTAAGCTTGGGGATGCTTGATACATCGGAAACGTGTCTACAATTTTTGATGTTCCATGCTTGTTAGTATCTACTTTGCGTTGCTTTGTCTACACTTTGAGGTGCTTTTTACATGTTTTCTGGTACTAACCTATTAACAAGTTTCCACAGTGCCAGTTGCCTGTTTTCTGCTGTTTTTGGTTCCAGAAAAGCTAGTAAGGAAATATTCTTGGAATTGGACGGGACAAACGTCAAAGTCAATAACTTTTCGTGGGGAACAAGAAGTCCAGATGGGAGACGGAGAGGCGTGCCAGAGCAGCCACACCCCCTAGGCGCGGCCAGGGGTGGGCCCATGCCTAGGCAGGGTGTGGGCCCCCTGGCCATCTCCTCGGCCTCCCCCTTCACCTATAAGAAGCCCCTGATGCCTAAATCCTAAGGACCCGATCAAATCTCCACGAAACCTTCTATAGCTGCCTCCACCATCGTCCCTAGATCGGGGGGATCTAAAGTTCTTCTCCGCACCCTGCCGGAGGGGAGATCATCCTGGAGGCCTTCTTCTCTGGTATGATGCGTGAGTAGTTCCACCTTGGACTATGGGTCCATGTAGTAGCTAGATGGTTGTATCTCCTCCTTTGTGCTTTCATGTATAGATCTTGTGAGCTCCGTTCATGATCAAGATCTAATCTATTTGTAATCATGCATGTTGTGTTTGTGGGGATCCGATGGATATTGAGATTATTATGTTGGTTGTATTAATGGTTTTGTATTTATGATTCTATCATGCATGTGTTGTTTTTGATCTTGCATGCTCTCCGTTGTTAGTAGCTATCTTGGCCAAGTAGTTGCTAGTGACTCCAAGAGGGGGTATTTATGCTCGATAGTGGGTTCATGCCTCTAGTTTCCAAGGGAAGTGACAGAAATCTCTTCGGTTGTAGATGTGTTGTTGCCACTAGGGAGAAAATAATGGTCTCTTGTTCATGGAACACGTGGACTGTTTACCTTACACACTTTGCTTAAAGCAGTTGTCTATTGCTTGCAACTTAATACTGGAGGGGGTTCGGATGATAACCTGAAGGTGGACTTTGATACACCCAATTTGCGTCACCATTCTATATCATAATTTACCTCTATTCATTGATATTTGTCTTATTATGAGGTATTACTTATGGATTTTCATCTATTAATGCATGTTGGATGATTCCTGGAGGATGGACTGCCGGAGTCTGGATTCTGATGGAAAAGAAGGCGTTTCAGTGCAATTTCGCGAAGATCAGAAAAATACCAGAAAAATATGGAAACATATTATTTCACCATAAGACGAAGGAAGCCAGAAGAAGGAGCGAAGGGGGGCTGCAGGGGGCCCAAACCCCCTAGATGCGGGCCCACCTGAGGTCGCGCCTAGGGTGGGTTTGGCCCGCCCTGCTCCCGACTCTCCCCCTTCGCCTATAACTTCCCTTCAGAACTCTAATACTGGGGGAGCTACCACAGATAGATTTCCACCGCCTCTGGGAGGCGGAAAACACCGAGAGAGAAAGATCTCTCCAACAGACAGATTTATGCCAGGGGAATTCCTTCCCGGAGAAGGGAGACCATCGCCATCAACACCGTCATCAAGCTAGGCTTCATCGGGATCATCATCATTATCATCCACACCATCATCTCCACAGCACCATCATCACCACTCCGTCTCGCTGTAACAATTGTATTGGATATTGCTTTAGTTCTTAGGGGAAACTTTCCCGGTGTTAATTACTATTGTAGTTGATGCTTGTGAGTGGAACCATTGGATTATTGTTTATGTTAAGATTGTTATCCATTATCATATCATCTTTTATCGTGATCCATATGATGTCTTGTGAGTACTTCGTTTAGTTCTTGAGGACATGGGAGAAGTCATGTTGTTAGTAGTGAATTTGTGATGACTTATTATTCAATGGTTTAGTATTTAAGTTGTGGTGCTATTCTTCTAGTGGTGTCATGTGAACGTCGACACATGATACTTCACCATTTATGGGCCTAGGGGAATGCATTGTGTATTTGGCTACTAATTGTGGGGTTGCCGGAGTGACAGAAACCTGAACCGTCGTTAGGACACCTTTGCACAAGGGAGCGTAGGATCTTAGTGTTTAAGGCTGTGGTTAGATTTATATCTTAATTACTTTCCTATAGTTACGGACGTTTGCAGGGGGTTTAATCACAAGTATAAATTAGTCCTAGGAAGGGCAGTACGTTAGCACAGGTTCACCCACACAACACTTACGAACACCAAAGAAGAGTACTCAGCTATTTGCAGCGAAAGCACTTGAAAAAATTCCCATATGTCCTCGAGAACGTTTGGTCCTTATAAGTATTTCCACTGGCTTGTCCTTTGCTAAGAAAGGATTGGGCCACTTGCTCCGTTTGTTCGTTACCTTTGTTACTTGCTCCTTGTTTTGTTGCCTTGTTAGAAAACCACTAAAAATCCATTTGCTAAGTATTCACAGGGATTTACTTCTCCATACCACTGTTCAGCACCTTCTGCTCCTCGTTGGGATCGACGCTCCTATTTATCAAAAGTACTACGATACACCCCCTATACTTGTGGGTCATCAAGACTATTTTCTGGCGCCGTTTTCGGGGAGTGAAGCGCTATTGAAGAGTGGAACTGGTAAGGGATACTTTCACTGTGAGTGTTGCTTTTGTTACTGCTTGTTACTTTCTTTCCAATATGAATAACCCACTTGGTTTTCTGTTTGGGAAAACTACTACCACTTATATGGTAGTAGATGAACCACCAACTGTTGAGATAGATCCTTGTAAGATACCTACGAGTATTGTTAATCGTGTCATGGATAATTATTATTTTGGGGATGGAACTATCCATCCTGGTGATCACTTGCTTTATATCCATGAATTATGCAGATTGTTTAAGTGTGCAGGTGTTGGAGATATGCCCTAGAGGCAATAATAAAAGTGGTTATTATTATATCTTTGTGTTTATGATAAATGTTTACATTCATGCTATAATAGTATTAACCGGAAACATTAATACTTGTGTGATTTGTAAACTAAATTAGAGTCCCTAGTAAATCCTCTTTTTAATACTAGCTTGTTGGTTAATAGATGATTGTGGTTTCCCTATCATGAGCATTGAGATGTTGTTAACAACAAGATCATATCATTAGGAGAATGGTATGATGGACATACTCCTATAGATAAGCGTAGCATTAAGATCAAGTCATTTCAATAGTTTGTTTGCTATAAGCTTTCTGATACATAGTAACCTAATTCCTTCGACCATGAGATCATGCTAATCACCATCACCGGAAGGATGCTTTTATGACATCAAACACCACACCGTAACTGGGTGGCTATAAAGGTGGCATTGAGTGTTCAGAAAGTATGGGTTGAGGCACATGGATCAAGAGTGGGATTTGTCCATCATATGACAGATAGATATACTCTGGGCCCTCTCGGTGGAATGTCATCCAATTGTCTTGCAAGCATGTGACTGGCTCACAAGGGATCACATATCACGGGAACGAGAAAAGAGTACTTATCGGTAACGAGGTTAAACTAGGTATGCAGAGATACCGACGATCAAACCTCGGATAAGTAAACTATGGCGAGACAAAGGGGAATTGGTATCGTATGTAAGTGGTTCATTCGATCGCAAAGTAATCGTAGAAATATGTGGGAGCCATATGAATTTCCAGATTCCTCTATTGGTTATTGATCGGAGAAGTGTCTCGGTCATGTCCGCATAATTCACGAACCGTAGGAGACACACTTAAGGATTCGATGTTGTTTAGTAGATATGGAATGTAAGTAGGTATACTGAACGTTGTTCGGAGTCTCGGATGGGATCCGAGATATCACGAGGATATCCGGAATGGTCCACCTATGTGCCGGATGCACCGCTGGGTGACCCACCTGCAGCTGATGCTACCGATGAGGTAAAGAATGTTTTCCTCGCTCGGAAGAATCAGTACTCCACAGTTCAGTGTGCTATCTTGTATGGTTTGAAATCGGAGCTTCAGAAAAGGTTTGAGAACCATGACCCACATGATATTGTCTGTGAACTCAAAATGATATTTGAGGCTCGCGTGGCAGTTGAGAGTTATGAGGCTTCTGAAAAGTTCTTTAACTGCAAGATGGAAGAGGGCAGCTCCGTCAGTGAGCACATTCTTAAGATGTCTGGGCACGCAAGCAAGATTCAAAGCTTGGGTATAGTGATTCCTAATGATTTGGGGATTCACCGTGTCCCCCAATCACTACCACCAAGTTACAAGAACTTTGTTATGAACTACAATATGCAAAACATGGACAAGTCGTTGCCCGAACTCTTCTCCATGTTAAAGTCTGCGGAAGTGGAGATCAAGAAAGAGCATCAAGTGTTGATGGTCAATAAGACCACCAAATTCAAGAAGCAAGGCAAGTCTAAGAAAAAGGGAAACTTCAAGAAGGGCGGTAAGAAATTTACCGCGCCGGCGAAGAAGACCAAGGCTGGGCCTAAGCCTGATACTGAGTGCTTTTACTGCAAGGGAGAAGGTCACTGGAAGCGGAATTGCCCTAAGTACTTAGCGGATTTGAAGAACGGCAACATCAAGAAGAAAGGTATATCCGATATACATGTTATTAATGTGTATTTCACTAGTACTCCTAGTAGTGCCTGGGTATTTGATACTGGTTCGGTTGCTCCTATTTGTAACTCGAAACAGGTGCTGCAGAATAGATGGAAGCTAGCGAAGAATGAGGTGACGATGCGCGTTGGAAATGGATCAAAGGTTGATGTGATCGTGGTCGGCGCGCTACCTCTTCATCTACCATCGGGATTAGTTTTATACTTAAATAATTGTTATTTGGTGCCTGCGTTAAGCATGAACATTATAACTGGATCATGTTTATTGCGAGACGGTTACTTGTTTAAGTCTGAGAATAATGGTTGTTCGATTTATATGAGTAATATGTTTTATGCACATGCACCTTTGATAGATGGTCTATTCTTATTGAATCTCGATTGTGGAAATACACACATTAATAACATTAAAGCTAAATGTTTGAAATTGAGTGATAACTCGACCTATATGTTGCACTATCGTCTTGGTCATATTGGAGTGAAGCGTATGAACAAACTCCATTCCGATGGACTTCTTGAATCACTTGAAAGATGCGAAGCATGTCTGATGGGTAAAATGACTAAGACTCCATTTTCTGGTATGATGGAGCAAGATACGGACTTATTAGAAATCATACATACCGATGTATGTGGCCCAATGAGTGTAGCATCATGCGGTGTTTATCGTTATGTTCTTACCTTCACGGATGACTTGAGTAGATATGGGTATATTTATTTCATGAAACATAAGTCCCAAACTTTTGAGAAGTTTAAGGAATTTCAAAGTGAGGTAGATAATCAACGTAACAAGAAGATTAAATTTCTACGATCTGATCGCGGAGGTGAATATCTAAGTTACGAGTTTGGCGAGCATTTGAAGAAATGCGGAATACTTTCACAATTGACACCGTCGGGAACACCACAGCGTAATGGTGTGTCCGAACGTTGTAATCGAACTCTCTTAGATATGGTCGTTCTATGATGTCACTTACATATTTACCGCTATCATTTTAGGGTTATGCATTAGAAACAACCGCATTCACTTTAAATAGGGCACCATCTAAATCCGTTGAAACGACACCGTATGAATTATGGTTTGGAAAGAAACCTAAATTGTTGTTCCTTAAAGTTTGGAGTTGCGAAGATTATGTAAAGAAGTTACAACACGACAAGCTTGACCCCAAAGCGGAAAAATGCGTCTTCATAGGATACCCAAAGGAAACTATTGGGTATACCTTCTATCATAGATCCGAGGGCAAAATATTTGTTGCCAAGAATGGATCCTTTCTAGAGAAGGAGTTTATCTCGAAAGAAGTGACTAGAAGGAAAGTAGAACTCGACGAGGTTGTTGAACCTTTCTCTCGAACTTGCGAGTAGCGCAGCACCGGAAGTAGTTCATGTGGTGCCTACACCAATAAGATAGGAAGCTAATGATGTTGATCATGAAACTTCGGTTCAAGTTACTACGAAACCTCGTAGGTTAACGAGAACTCGTACCACTCCTGATTGGTATGATCTCGTTATGAGTGTCATGTTGGTGGACAACACCGATGACCCTGCGACATATGAGGAAGCGATGATGAGCCCAGATTCCAATAAATGGCAAGAAGCCATGAAATCCGAGATTGGATCCATGTACGAAAACCAAGTATGGACTTTGGTGGACTTAATGGATGGCGGAAGGTCGAGAACAAATGGATTTTCAAGAAGAAAGCAGATGCCGATGGTAATGTTACTGTCTATAAAGCTCGACTTGTCGCAAAAGGGTTTCGACAAATTCAAGGAGTTGACTACCATGAGACTTTCTCACCAGTAGCGAAGCTAAAGTCTGTGAGGATTATATTAGCAATCGCTGCATATTATGATCACGAGATATGGCAGATGGATGTCAAAACAGCGTTCCTCAATGGACACATTGATGAAGAGTTGTATATGATGCAACCCAAAGGTTTTGTCGATCCTAAAGATGCTAACAAGGTATGCAAACTTCAACGGTCCATATATGGCTTGAAGCAAGCATCGCGAAGTTGGAATCAACGTTTTGATAAGGTAATCAAAAGCTTTGGTTTTATACAAACTTATGGAGGAGCTTGTATTTACAAGAAAGTGAGTGGGAGCTCTGTAGCATTCTTAATACTATATGTAGATGACATATTGTTGATTGGGAATGATGTAGACCTTCTTAATAGTGTCAAGGATTATCTGAATAATAGTTTTTCAATGAAAGATCTTGGCGAAGCAGCTTACATATTAGGCATAAAGATTTATAGAGATAGATCGAGAAGCCTGATATCATTGTCACAGAGTACATATTTGGACAAAGTTCTAAAGAGGTTTGGAATGGAAGATAGCAAGAAAGGATTCTTTCCCATGTTGCCCAATACGACCTTGAGTAAAACTCAAAGTCCTGCAACGGTAGAAGATAGAGAAAGGATGAGTAAGACTCCCTATGCCTCAGCCATTGGATCTCTTATGTATGCCATGCTATGTACTAGACCCGATATTGCATATGCTGTTAGTTTGACTAGTAGATATCAAAGTGATCCAGGATTGGATCATTGGACAACGGTCAAAAACATCCTTAAGTACTTGAGAAGAACTAAGGATATGATTCTTTCTTATGGAGGTGATGAACAGCTCGTTGTTAATGGTTACACCGATGCTAGTTGGAACACCGATCCGGATGATTCTAAATCTCAATCTGGATACGTATTTATTTTGAATGGTGCACCAGTTAGCTGGAGGAGTGCAAAGCAAAGCATTGTGGCGAGATCTTCAACTGAATCGGAATATATAGCTGCTTTGGAGGCTTCACAAGAGGCGATATGGATGAAGGAGTTCACTACAGAGCTCGGTGTGGTTCCAAGTGCGCTGGACCCAATGTCTATCTACTGTGATAATATGGGCGCCATAGACAATGCGCAAGAACCAAGGTAACACAAGAAGCTGAAGCACATCAAGATACGTTTTCACGCTATTTGAGAGCATGTCCAAGATGGTAACATAAAGATTTGCAACGTACACACAGATCTGAATGTGGCGGATCCGTTGACTAAACCTCTCCCGAGAGCAAAACATGACCAGCACCAAACCGCCATGGCTGTTCGGTATATTACCATGTAATCTAGATTAGTTGACTATAGTGCAAGTGGGAGACTGTTGGAGATATGCCCTAGAGGCAATAATAAAAGTGGTTATTATTATATCTTTGTGTTTATGATAAATGTTTACATTCATGCTATAATAGTATTAACCAGAAACATTAATACTTGTGTGATTTATAAACTAAATTAGAGTCCCTAGTAAAGCCTCTTTGTAATACTAGCTTGTTGGTTAATAGATGATCGTGGTTTCTTGATCATGAACATTGAGATGTTGTTAACAACAAGATCATATCATTAGGAGAATGGTATGATGGACATACTCCTATAGATAAGCGTAGCATTAAGGTCAAGTCATTTCAATAGTTAATTTGCTATAAGCTTTCTAATACATAGTAACATAATTCCTTCGACCATGAGATCATGCTAATCACCATCACCGGAAGGATGCTTTGATGACATCAAACACCACACCGTAACTGGGTGGCTATAAAGGTGGCATTGAGTGTTCAGAAAGTATGTGTTGAGGCACATGGATCAAGAGTGGGATTTGTCCATCCATATGACGGATAGATATACTCTGGGCCCTCTCGGTGGAATGTCATCCAGTTGGCTTGCAAGCATGTGACTGGCTCACAAGTGATCACATATCACGGGAACGAGAAAAGAGTACTTATCGGTAATGAGGTTGAACTAGGTATGCAGAGATACCGATGATCAAACCTCGGATAAGTAAACTATTGCGAGACAAAAGGAAATTGGTATCGTATGTAAGTGGTTCATTCGATCGCAAAGTAATCGTAGAAATATGTGGGAGCCATATGAATTTCCAGATTCCTCTATTGGTTACTGATCGGAGAAGTGTCTCGTTCATGTCTGCATAGTTCACGAACCATAGGGAGACACACTTAAGGATTCGATGTTGTTTAGTAGATATGGAATGTTAGTAGGGATACCGAATGTTGTTAGGAGTCTAGGATGGGATCCGGGATATCACGAGGAGATCCGGAATGGTCCGGAAAATAAGATTCATATAAGGAAAGTCCAATTCCGGAGTTCGGGAAAGATTCCGATGTTTTCATCGGAGAGGTTCTAGAAGGGTCTAGAAGGTTCACAGGACCGGAAGGGGAATGGACCATGAATGTGTCATGGATAAGTGGAATGATTGGGTCATATCCTAGGTCACTTGGTTTGGGCATTTGCAAGAGAGAACTAAAGCTCTAAATTGAAAGTCAAAGGGGAAGTTTGAAAAGTCAAACTAGAACAATGGTTTCCTAGTGGAAGAAGGAAAGAGTCCTTCTCTCAATCCAACTTGGGTTTGGGTTTGGATTAAAACCAACCCCTCCCAAGGTTGCCCCCCCTCTCATAAATAGAGGGGGAGGGCTGCCCCAAACACCAAGCCCTATCCCTCCCACACCACTGCCTGCCGCCGCCACGCCATGCCCTTGCCATCGCCCATCGCCCCCCGCCATGACACCTCCTCCTCCTCCCGGTTCTAAACCCTAGATCACCGAAACCCTAGATCCACCATAACTAAGACCGGCTTAGGCGAAGCCTGCGGTATCTTCCTACTTGAGCCACGCCGTCGTCGTGCTCCGAATCGCGAGGGAGAACTACAACCTCCGCGCCGCTGGAACAAGGGAGAGGAAGGTCTTCATCGAAAAGCGTGTGACCGACTACGGAAGCGCCGGGAACGAAGGATTCGTCCAGGATCTTGAGATCCCACGTGATCTTGAGATCTACTACATCACCCACGAGAATCTGCTCTCATTAAGCGCTTTGGAATCTTCTAGGGTGAGTGCTTCTATCGACTCGTTGCTACAATATAGTATATATATCTTGGCTTGTTTGTGTGCATGCGGTAGAATTTTTTGTTTTCCATGCTACGAACCCCTACAGCAGGTATCACGATTGAACAGGTGAAGAAGAAGTTACTCTCCATATCTTTGAAAGGGAGAGCTGAGGCATGGTATAAGCTACTAAAGAATGGACAATCCATGGAATGTGAGGAGATGATATCTCTCTTTTACTCTAAATTTTATCCTCCCAGTGAAATCCAAAAGGATAGAAGTCTTATATATAACTTTTGGCCTCTTGATGGATAAAGTACAGCTCAAGCTTGGGGGATATTGAAGCTGCTAATGCTTAAATGTCCTATTCATGAACTCCCTAACAATATTATTCTCAATAACTTTTATGCTAGGCTGTCTCTTCATGATAAAGGTTTGTTAGATGCTTCTTGTGCTGGATCATTCACAAGTATGAAGGAAGAAGCTAAATGGGATCTCTTAGACCGTATTCAAGATAATACCGAGGCTTGGGAGAATGACAAAGGAAGAAAGTCAGGTATAAATTATGATTATGAGTGCATTAAATCTTCTATGGGAACTAATAACTTCCGTGATATTAGCAATAAGTTTGGCCTTGATCCTCAAGTTCTTGTCAAATGTTTTAATGCTTTTGCCTCTTATATTGAGATTCCCAAGAAAGAGTGGGACAAGTACCATGCTCCTTATAAAGACATTGTTACCCACGTTCCTGCCAGTGTAGAAGTTTGTACCGTTGATCCTATTTTTCCTAAACCTTATTTTGAGAAGATCCATTTTCCTTCCAAGGTAAGGGAGCACTCTATTTTGGCTAATGTGGTTAGTAAAAGCGCAAAGAAAACCATAGGTTCCGATGAGCTTATTGACATCAAACCTGTAGTAGCTATTGTGAAATATCTTGTCACTAGAAATATAGAGGATGGGTATATTGTCTTCTGCGAAGACGCTTCTAATATTATCTCTCATCCTAGTGAGGCTAGAAAAGCTAGTGTTCCTGTGCTCTCTGTTAAAATTGGTGATCATTGCTACTATGGTTTATGTGATATTGGTGCTACTTCTAGTGCTATTCCTTATGAGCTTTACAGGGAAATTATGCATGAGATTGGTCCTTGTGAGCTTGAAGACATTGATATGGTTATTCACCTTGCCAATAGAGAGCAAGTTTGCCCCATTGGTATTGTAAGAGATGTGGAGCTCCTTTGTGGTAAGATTAAATATCCTGCTGATTTTCTAGTACTTGGTAAAGAAGCCAGTAAAACCTATCCTATCATCTTTGGTAGACCCTTCCTTAACACTTGTGGGGCCATCATAGATTGTAGGAAGGAAAAAGTTTTGACTAAGTTTGCTGGAGGATCTTATGAGTTTAATTTTTCCAAATTTGCCAAAACCCCTTATGAAAATGAATTACCTGATGAGGATTTCAAGGTTGAACAACTGTCTTCTATTTCTATTGCTCCTAACAATGCCTTGCAGCAGTTCATGGAAGATCATGAAAGTGATGCCTTTATGAAGGAAAGAGATGAGATTGATGAGGTTTTCCTTCGTCATCCTGAGTTACTTAAGCATAATTTACCTGTGGAAGATTTGGGTACCACATTACCACCCAAAGGAGATCATGTTTTCGAATTAAAACCTTTACCTGATGATCTTAAATATGTTTATCTTGATGATAAGAAGATATATCCTGTTATTATTAGTTCTAAACTTTCAGGAAAGGAATAAGAAAGGCTATTGGAGGTATTGAAGAAGCACCAAGGAGCTATGGGTTATACTCTTGATGATTTAAAAGGGATTTCTCCCACTATATGTCAGCATGCTATTAATATTGAGCCTGATGCAAAACCAGTTGTTGAGCACCAGCGCCGTCTAAATCCTAAAATTAAGGAAGTGGTAAGAAATGAGGTATTAAAACTCCTTGATAGTGGTATTATTTATCCTATTGCTGATAGTCAATGGGTTAGCCATGTTCATTGTGTTCCCAAGAAAGGGGGAATTACTGTTGTGCCTAATGAGGATAATGAGCTTATACCCCAGAGAGTAGTGGTTGGGTATAGAATGTGCATTGATTTTAGAAAGATTAATAAAGTTACTAAGAAATATCATTATCCTTTGCCCTTTATTGATCAAATGCTTGAGAGGCTATCCAAAAAGACTCACTTTTGCATTCTTGATGGTTATTCTGGGTTTTCTCAAATAGATGTGAAAGCACAGGACCAGGAGAAAACCACTTTCACTTGTCCTTATGGTACTTATGCTTATAGGCGTATGCCTTTTGGTTTATGTAATGCTCCTTCTACTTTTCAGAGATGTATGTCTGCTATCTTTCATGGTTTTTGTGAAGAATTTGTGGAGGTTTTCATGGACGATTTTTTCGTCTATGGAACTTCTTTTGATAACTGTTTGCACAACCTTGATAAAGTTTTGCAGAGATGAGAAGAAACCAACCTTGTTCTTAACTGGGAGAAATGTCATTTCATGGTTAATGAAGGAATTGTTCTTCGACACAAGATCTCTGAAAGAGGTATTGAAGTAGACAAAGCCAAAATTGAAGCAATTGAGAAGATGCCTTGTCCTAGGGATATCAAAGGTATTCGTAGTATCCTTGGTCATGCTGGTTTCTATAGGAGATTTATTAAAGATTTCTCCAAAATTTCAAAGCCCCTTACTAATCTTCTTCAAAAAGATGTACCTTTTGTTTTTGGTGATGATTGTAAGGAAGCTTTTGAAACTTTGAAGAAAGATTTAACAACTAATCCTATAGTCCAACCACCTGATTGGAGTTTACCTTTTAAAATCATGTGTGATGCTAGTGACTTTGCTGTGGGTGCTGTTCTTGGACAACGTGTTGACAAGAAGCTGAATGTTATTCATTATGCTAGCAAGACTCTAGATGTTGCTCAAAAGAATGAAGCTACTACTGAAAAAGAGTTCTTAGCTGTAATCTTTGCTTGTGATAAGTTTAGACCTTATATTGTTGATTCTAAGGTTACTATTCATACTGACCATGCAGCTAGTAAGTACCTTATGACAAAGAAGGACGCTAAGCCTAGGCTTATAAGGTGGGTGTTGCTTTTGCAAGAGTTTGATCTGCATATTGTGGATAGGAAAGGTGTTGATAATCCTATTGCTGATAATTTATCTCGTTTGGAAAACATTTCTTTTGACCCTTTGCTTGTTAATGATAATTTTCCAAATGAGCAGTTAGCTGCAATAAGGGTAAGTCCACATGAGAACCCTTGGTATGCTGATTATGCTAACTTTATTGTTTCCAAGTATTTGCCTCCAACCTTTATAGCCCTGGCATGCTCTTTGTTTCTAAACAAACGTTTCAACCGTGGTATTATAGGAGCATACCACATAACCTTTGCAGGAACCCTCTTCCTGGGGCGCTGCTCGCCCTCAACATCACCAGGGTCATCTCGTCTGATCTTATAACGCAATGCGTTGCATACCGGACATGCATCCAAATTCTCGTACTCCTCATCACGATATAGTATGCAGTCATTAATGCATGCATGTATCTTCTGCACCTCTAGTCCTAGAGGGCAGACGACCTTCTTTGCCTCGTATGTATTGACAGGCAATTCATTATCCTTTGGAAGCTTCTTCTTACAAATTTTCAGTAGCTTCTCAAATCCCTTGTCAGATAAACCATTCTCTGCTTTCCATTGCAGTAATTCCAGTGTGGTACCGAGCTTTGTGTTGCCATCTTCACAATTTGGGTATAACAATTTTTTGTGATCCTCTAACATGCGCTCCAACTTCTTCTTCTCGTTTTCATTTTTGCATTCGCTCCGTGCATCAAGAATGTCCTGACGAAGATCATGAACAGTCTCATATAATGCCCGTTCTTCACCTTCTTCTTGTTCATTGTCTTCTAGTGCAGTGTCACCGTATTGAGGAAACATTGGATAGTTGTCATCGTTCTCTTCTTCTTCGTTGTCTTCCATCATAACTCCGCTTTCTCCATGCTTTGTCGAACAAATATAGCCGGACATGAAACCTGATTGAATCAGGTGGATGTGAATGGTTTTGGATAAAGAGTAATCCTTCTCATTCCGACAGACACGACACAGACAACACATAAAACCATTCCGCTTGTTTGCCTCAGCCAACTCGAGGAAATAATGCACGCCTTTAATGAACGCGTCAGGCATTCGGGGAGCGTCGTACATCCATTCTCGGCTCATGTGCAGTATAATTAAAATTTTCTATCATATAAAAAGTTTGGATCACTTTTATTATAATTACTTTTACATGCACTAATTTTTGAATTAAGATTTTCTATCATATTAAAATTTTACATGCACTAATTTTTGAATTGGACAAAATTGTTAACATAAAAATGTTGACTATTTAATTATTGCTCTGGCAGTAAAAACCTTATTCAATTCTGAGATCTGAAACTCTTAAAATGCACATCTCAACTTTCAGTAGCTTTTTGTATAATCAAATTATGCTTAAAATTACAAATCTAAAATTCCCTCTACACTTCTAAGCATGAAATCCCTCATTCTAGTTCTAGAGCATTGAGCTAAACTATAACAATAAGAGATGAATGATTGAATTTGCTAACCATTTTAGAAGCTTGGATTGATAGATGATACCACCAAATCTTGGATTGAAAGTTGCCACCAAATTGGATAAAAAATGAGGATGAACTTGAGCTGTTCCTTGAAGGAAATGACCATGCTTTGGGGCTGGATCGAAGAGGAATATATAGTGGTAATAAATTATCCTGGGTGGTAAAACGAACTCAGACTAGAGGTTGATCTCTAGTCCCGTCTGGTAACAAGAACCCAGACTAAATATAAACATGGGTCCCACAGGTGCTCTAGTCCCGGCTTATGATAACAGCCGGGACTAGAGGTTGCCCACGGACTGGGAATAGTCACGTGGGGCCATCAAGCCGTCGCAAAATTCACAGACCGGGACTAGTGCTAACACTAGTCCCGGTTTCAGACAAGACCGAGACTAGAGGCTGGAGCTGCAAAAAATGAAAGGTCGTTTCTCTACCAGTGAAAGGATGCATTAGAGAAGTACTTCCTTTGTTCCTTTGAACGGTTAGAAAGATTTACATTTAGGTACAGAGGCAGTAGGATGTTGGGTTTAATGTAAAACATGAATGCATGTTAAATTGATGTAACTTTCGTACCAAAAGCATGTCATACGAGTGCAATTAATTTTGTGGTGACTTCCTTAAAAAAAAAACTATGTGGTGAGTTATTCGAAAATCACACGAATTTTATATACACAAGGAACTTTCCCTAGGATTGTCCATTCGCTTTAGCTTAGGGCCATCGCCGGTTGCTTGGTGGGAGGAATTTTGTTGCTTCCACCGGCGACAACCACACTAGTACTGGCAACCTGCATTAGCTACAGTACAGTGCAGGAGTAGTGGCTACGGCCACAGCTAGCTAGCAAGCTAGGGCACTCCGTAGCTGTTGAACCCTAGCTAGCCCCAACGAATTGACGTCCATGAAGTAGCCAAGTCGAAGCTTATCACTGGCCATCACCAGCCTTTCCCTTCCGAAAAGGCTGTCGCCATGAGAGAGAGCCGCATGCAGCTCGCCTGTTGTCACCCCCAACCTCCATCCCCAAGCATCATCCGGTTTGCCTGTTGCCACTCCCGCTCTCGTGTCGTTGTCCCTCCCGTCTTCTCCCCGCATTTTCGTGTTCACTCCATTTCCATTTTTGCACAGTGCGCCTCCTGCCTTTCTAAACTCCCTAACAGCACAATCTGCTTTGCAAGTCTGACGACACGATAGCGATCCAAATCGATGGAAAGATGGATGGATGGAAGGATATAGTAATTAATTTATGCTTGTCTACGTGTCACGCATGAGCAGGGGGTTATTTTTTGACAAATCTAAACCCTAGACAAAACTAATTTTTCATCTAACCGGCCCCTTCACAAAACTATTTCAAAATCTGACTCATGGGTCGGCGTCATTTGAAACTGAAACGAAGCCGAAGTTGTACATATCGGCGCCAGCATAGCAGAAACCAAACTGAAAGAAATTGGCTCCATGTGAAATGGCGCCGACCTCCCCTAGGTTGCTCATGTTGGCACCGGCCGTACAACTTCGGCTCCATTTTAAATGACGCCGATCCCAGTAGTCAGATTTCGAAATAGTTTTGCAGAGGGGTCAGATAAAGAATTAGTTTTGCCCAGGGGTTAGATTTGTCAAAAGATACGCAGAGGGGGTAGCAACGACTCTGAGAGATCAAGCTAAGACAGGCTACAATCATCTTAATCCATGCGTGCCCGACTGATTAATATATGATCCAACATTTTAATCATCCAAGGTATATATTCATGTATGTTTGGTTGAATTGGATGGACCTGGACATGCGCACCCTCAACTATCACCCCGTGGGGCTTCAATGTGGTGTGTCGCGAGCTCTGCTTTTCGTTGACACTATGAGACATGTCAAAGCTTGCGATTTTCATGGTGTTGGCAAAGGTAGGAAATGTCAAGATATGCATAATTAGAAATCTAGAACGTCTCGTTGGCAAATACTGAGTTAGAATGCTAAGTAATTGCAGAGGTGGGATCTTGGATGGTACGAAGAAATTGATTGATATGTTGTTGTGCGGGTAAGGCTGCGGGGCGATGTTCCTGTTCAAACCGAACACGTTGTAGTGCATAGTAATTTAGACTTATTAGTCTAAGTTACTATCTTTATAGTGAAAGTAATTTAATATAGAGTATTGTTTTATAGACTCATTTATATTAAAAAGTGTGATGTGATGGTAACATATTATATTACTCCATTTGTCTCTCTTTATTAATTGCTTGTCACATTATTATTTTAGTCTATGTGACATCTATGTTACTACTCATGTTATTTCCACTATGAGCAGCCTTATGCATGTGATCCTAGTGATTGGTGCTTGCAGCAGCGGTCTCAGCAAGTGTGGGCGATAGCACTGTGGATTTTATTTTTTCTTTGTAGATATCGTTTTTGGGAACCTCTTATGTAGTCGGGGTATTGTATTTGGTGATGGTTTGGGTCTTGCTGCTTCGAGTGATTGCTGGCACGGGTCCATCTTTTTATCTCTTCTTTTTTCCTTTTTAAGAGATGGAAACAAGATGGCCAAGGATAAACTCAAGAAGCAAGAAGGAAATTCTAGTTTGAGAGAGAGGATTGATCACATGGTGAACTCCCATGAATTGATGGTGGCCAAGACATTGGAAGCAAAAAATGATCTTGGCCGAGAAAAAAAACCGTGGAGAAGCAACCTAGGTGTCAAGCACCCCGAGAAGATGGGTTGCGCAAGGTTGCAATTGAGGAGAGGAAAACAAAGGCCGAGTAGAACAAGACTATGGCCAAGCTCCTTGCCGAGGAAAAAACAAGATCATGTCCATGGACCGAAGGGTCATGGACGCCATCACTCTAGTGTGGCATGATGATGAAAGGAGGGACATCATGGAGATACGGAGGGAAGCGGCAAAGGGTTGATGCTCCTTCTAGTGATGATGCTCCGACATGTTGTGGTGGCGATGTTGATGACCCCGCCTTGTGTGGTGCTGATGCTTGATCACTGTCGTTGTTCGATGGTGTTATGTCGTATTTTGGTTGGTCCTAGGCGACGTGGTTGCGCGATACTATGTTAAAATTGTTTAATTATTGCGTTTATATGTCTAAACTGTCGGATCTGCGACTAAAACTGTCGTCTTTCTCTAAGTCGTGATTTCTATTTGAATGTTCGGGCCGTGCTGTGGCAGAACAAACACTGTATATGCAAATGGCGAAAAATAAATATTCATTTTTAAGGTTCGCATATAAGAGATCTGTTTCACCGCCTGGCTCTTTGGCGGGAAAAAAGCGTAATTACCGTCCCTTATACGCGTTTTAACCAGGAAATTATGCACGCCATTGGCCAGCAACAGTATTAGGATATGTATAGTGCTAGAGAATGTATTTTCTTAGTCCTCGACATCATCTAGAAAAGTCATTAGAGATAAGTCGTACAATGCATTATTTTTTAGTGTCATCTCTACCAATTAATAAGAATTGTCTATTTTAGTAAAAAAATAACTTGCTAAGTTAAGACATATTGTAGAACCAAAAAATTCGTCTTCTCTTATTTCTAAGAAATCATCCTTAGCCAGCTAAGGGAAGACAACCTCGTATTCTTATTTCTCTTTTCTTCAACTAAGCAAATATACAACGTGGCAGTTATAAGAGAAAGCTGGCGTGGTCGCATTGTACGCGCTTTAAGAGAATACGCTTGTTGCACAGGTCTGGTCTACCTACCTCTCTCAGGCTAGTACTGTAGTAGTCTACGACGCGACATCGGTTCTGGTAGGAGCAACGAGCCGGGGGGGTACGCGTATTGCCTGCTAGCTCTACGTACGATACGACGTACCGTGTCTGGTGTGCATCTCAGAGCGAGGGCGGGGGAAAGATGCTTGCGCGTACCACGGAGTACCTTTTCCAGATGGACGCCGAACAAACAAAAGCCAATGCATGATATCTTTTGCTTTGGTTCCCTGCTTCCATCCTGGGCCTGGCATGCAGTTGTTGAATTTTCCGTTGCTGCAAGGCATATATGCATGCAATGCAGGGAGCGAGACCTTTGGTTTTACATGCAAAAGAGGGAGAATCCTGGCAGGGTTTTTATTTGGTCACACAGCCCTATGATTTGGAGCTGTACCTGTACGTGAGTGAATTGAAAGCCTGCGTCCATCGATCGATCGCGTGTGCTGCGTGCATGCGTCCCGGCCTTGACTATACTTTCCCTAGCTAGCTACGACTAGATCGAGTATAGCTTGCACGCATGGTGGCTGCATCACCAGTCTGTCCATATAACTACACTACTTCCAGTTTATCTTAACACTAGGTAGAAACGAGATTTTAATCAATCTTACTGTGCAAAACTTACCGTCCCTTTAGGAACCCTACCCCGCAACAACTTCATCTCCTTCATCAATCGGATGCCCCTCATTCGGCTGGCCTTGCCGGCGTCGGGAGGTGGGGGAAACTGGTCTATGCGTGGAACTTTTTACAATACAAAGTAGTTTTTTGGTAATATTAGTTTAGGGTCTTGGTATAGTCAAAAAAAAAAGTTTACGGTCATGGTAGCCATCACCCTCTTGCCCGTAGCGTCGATGGAGACGACATCTGTTCCTTTAGTAGTTGCTCTTCCGGACTTCGTTTGATGACGAGTTTTACCTCACGACATCAACAGTGGTGTTTGGAAGTTTACATTTCTCTAGGTATAGTCTTTTAGGTTTTGCTTCGCTACATTGGTTTTGGATTTTTTTTTTTTTTTTTTCCTCACAAGTTCGTGGGGGAAATTTGTCTCCCTGCAATGCAATCCCCCCAACCTTACCAATATAAGTAATATATACTCTATGCTTCAAACGTTTTTTCTTTTTTTTTGAAATGTTGGTGTTCTGGCTTTTTTTGTTAACTCCTTCTATGGTTGTGTCAAGTGTGCTCAGCCTACTCCCTGCGGCCCTCTCAAAATAGAAAAAAATAAAATATGGGAATGCTTGTTGTTGGTTTTTGGTTTGTTTCTCTTTGTTTCATGGAAGTGCAAAATCGTGTTATTGAAGAAGAATTAGTTTGAAGACTTTGATGCTCTACTCGTTTCTTTTAGGCTTCATTATGTAATTGCTCCAACCAGCTCATGAATTTTCATATACTATTTACTACTATAAATATATCATGATATTGATTGTGGAAAGAATGGTAGATATGAGATTCGAATACGGCTGGATTGTGACAGTCGTGGACTGTCTATCTAGACGGTCGGACTATGAACCTTGGGTGAAAATTCGATCAGATAGGGTCCCTAAGTTTGCACATTTAGTCCTAGTGTGCGTTAACCCTTGTGTTTCGCTGGTGCTTTCAGTTTTATTTTTATTTTTTGGGTTTTGCTAATTCTTAGTTGATTGAGGATTAAGTTAAAGTTCAGTCAGGTTCTAATCCACTAAAATTACATAGTGATTCATCCGTTCCGTGAGTTGCAAGTGGTTCCAGTTGCAAGTGGATTGCAATTTGCAACTAACATATTTCTAGTTGGAAGTGGCTTGCATCTGACGTTGTATAATATCATTTGGCTGGGAATTACACTACATGAATAAATCAAGACGCCAATGGCCAAACTCTACAGGGCCGTCGGTGTAGTAGATAGGCAGTGACAGCGATGCGACTGCGTCAAGGCTATGCCGACGGCAAAGCTATCGGCCTACCTTTTTGTCATATTAATACTAGAAAAATCATAACTAAATCATTCTAATTCAGATATATATATATAATATATCAAAATTTGCAGAAAAATAAGATATACTCCCTCCGTTTCAAAATATCAAAATATAAGATGTTTTAGCTCTGTGAAACAAATGTATCCAGACTTCTTTTACTATGTAGGTTCACTTATAGGTTTGGAATGAATCTACACACTAAAACAAGTCTAGGCATATTTTTTTCACAAACCTAAAACATCTTATATTTTGAAACGGAGGAAGTATCTAACTAAACTCAAATATTACATATTTTTATCGAACGAAATAAAAACATTATATATACTTTCGTATAATATATTTTCTATTTTCCGAGTGCCAAAAACGAGGCATTTTGTGAAGCAACCACCAAAGCCATAATTCAAAATGCTACCATCCCATTTTTCAAATATACTAGACCACCTTACATGGACAATATTCCAATCGGAAGATCTCAAACCTTTCCGTCCATCCCTGGTGAAAAAGACAAATGTGTGTCGAATCGGTAGGAAGTCGGTACGATTTGAACTACAGTTGCATGATCTGATGCTCATGATTTTTTGTAAAATTCATTTTTAGCCTGACAATATGATGTTTCTTCAGAGATCTAATACAAGTTTAGCGAGGCTCATCCCCTAGGTAAGAATCTTCATGCCCGCCATTTTGACCATTTTTAGACTCATGATATGATTTTTTGAAGATTTGAACACTTTTATATAAATTTTATTTAAAAATACATGATGCATGATTAAAAATATTATAGGATGTCATGTTCGGATTCTCCCTCATTAACGGATTTAAAGATATGAATTATTCCGTATTGAATAAAAAAGGCAAAAAAATATTTAGTTTATTGTCATTTGAATTCAAGATTATTATTATTTATTTACTTAAATAATTGTTTGAAATTTTAAAAATAAAGACGTGTGACACTATTATCCAAGGGTTAATAGGATTAATATGATAGTATTATCAACAATGTCTAATTTCTTTATCGGAAGCTCATCGGAAGGAATAGAGAAATTAAGCATGCTTGGACATGAGTAGTGTGAGGATGGATGATCAATCGGGAAATTTTACCATTAGTGCAATTTGATCAAAGATTAAGTATACTTAGAGTTAAAAACAATCTCTTGTGATATTAACAAGTCAAAAAATTCAAAAAATGAAAAAGAAATTATAAAATAAAATGAAAAAAAATAAACTAGGCCGACGGCTAAGCCGTCGGCGTATTCAAACGACAGTTAGCCATCAGATGGAGCCATTGCAAGTTATGCCGTTGGCGTAGCCGTCTACACCAACATACGCCGCCCGCTTTATTACGCCGACGGCTAACTAGTCTAAGCTGACGCCAACTGCTGCTGTCGGCATAGAGCTAGCTACGCCCTGCCGTCCTAAAAATGAAAAATCACTGCGAATGCCCTGCGGCTGTGAATGAAGCGTGTGCAAGCGGTAGTTTTAATGTACAGTAAGAGATACAGTAGAAAGATACGGGAATTGAGTACGGACGTGGACAAGTGAATGATGGAGACGGGCACAATGAAGGCAGCAAACCGGCCACAGAGTCCCCGATCGACGCCACACGCCAGCCTCCGTGTCTCCGCGCGGCACCCCGCCGGGGGCGGCCAGCCGGCAGTGCGGCACACGCACCCCTGCCTGCTGCACCGCATCGCCCGCTGTCCAATCCAACGATCTGCGTGCGTTGCGTCGCGCCTCCTCGTGGATCTCTCAGGGATCGGCCACCACGCACGCGCGTGCCTGTCCGCGTTCCCCTTCTCATGAGGTAATCAGTAAGCAGGCAATACTGACCGGTTATACACTTCAGTACCAGACTAACAAAAGGCACTGAAACTTCAGCATGATTAATTGCAATTAGCTAGACCAAAGAGTTGGGGTGAAATGGGTTTTAAGGATCTTGAGCTTTTTAATCTAGTGTTGTTAGGCAAGCAAGGATGGAACCTAATTACAGACCCATTTTCCCTACGTGCCTAGGTTTTGGGAGGCAGATATCCCCCGGGGATGGGGATTCTATGAATGTTGTGGCGTCAAGGGACGGTTTCTAAAACTGGGCGAGCTAATTTAGCCGGGAGGAAAACCTTGGCGAGGTAGGTATTTCTCTGTCGCCTCACCATCCCCCAAAAAAGACACGGAAAAATAGTCCAAACAAAATACCGAGACCCCCCTCCCCCCCCCCCCGGATGGCGAGGGGGGCGTGGTCCTCCACACCTCCAATGTCCCAAGAGAAACATAACCCTAGATGGGTATTTCTTTCGGCCGCCTCCTCCTGAGAAGTCAAGTGGCGGTTGAAGACCACCAATCCTTGACCGAGTTGATATCTCAATTTTTTGATGAATTGCTTGTGCAGAACCCACAACAATGGAATGAACAAAAGGTTAAGGCTACCTTTATGTCACGAGACGCCTATTTGATTTTACAAATACATTTACGGTCTTCCTGCTTGGTGATTACACCGTGAGATCAGCATACAGAGCTTTGGTATACTCTCACGAGAGACTAGAGGCCCGTGTTTTTTTTTACGCGGAACACCATTATTCCATTAAATAGGTACAGCTGACTCGCTGGCCACAATATGAAGTACAGATTCTGGGACATAGTCCAACCAAACAACACGACGCTCAACCTGAGCAGCTCCTAAAGCAGCAAGTTTATGAGCTAACATATTACACACATGAGTATATAATACCTTCACTGAAATAAAATTGAGTCGGATAAATGCACGCAGGTCATGAAAAATTATTCCTTCCGGCGCCAGGTCGAACTCCCTTCCACCAAGAGCCTTGACTAAGATTTGGGAATCAGATTCTAGGACTATACGTCATGTTAATGAGACAACACATTCGGCTGTGTTGGAGGATGTTAAGTGGAGGGTTTTGTGGGAACTTTATGTATTGCTAAGGGTACGGTTTACACCTGCCACTTTTGGCCGCGATCGATGCAAAGTCTCAGCGAAGAGACACGTTTATTTCTGGCCCAATGGGACGGCAGTCGACCGAGTCCATATGTACAAGCCGGAGGCACCCACCCACGAATCAGCCCACGGAAGAACCCAATCGATCCATGACAGAATTCACAGCTCGACGGCCACCATGTGCTGGTCCACGAACCGGAGCAGCGCGAGCCCGGCGGCCCACACGTCGTCCGCGGCCACGTGCTCCTCGGGCGAGTGGCTCACCCCGCCCCGGCACCGCACGAACACCATGCCCACCTTGGTCAGCCGCGCCATCGCCATCGCGTCGTGCCCCGCGCCGCTCATCAGCACCGGCGTCGTCGACTCTGCCCTGCGGTGGCCGCCGCCGAGCGTCGTCATCGCTGACACCGCCGACCGCGTCGCGCCCTCCAGCTGGGCCGTCAGCTCCGGGTCGCACGGCGTGGCCACCGCCGAGTGCTGGAAACACACATACAGCTCAGCCCAGCACGGTTAACAACTTCAGCACACGCAGGCTTCAGCTCACGCGACGCACCTTGTGCTCGACGGCGCAGTCCACCAGCCTGTCGTCGCACCGCTGCATGACGATCCTCGAGAAGCTCGTCACGATCGTCTCCCGCACCTTGTCGTCCATCGCGCGAATGTCCACCGTGAAATTCACCTGCCAATGCAACGTAGGAGGTCAGTGCATCAACATACGATCTGACTCTTGACCAGTGCTTGGCAATGGCAGCCTAATTACCTGGCCCGGTATGACGTTGCTCGCGCTGGGCCACGTCAGCAGCTCGCCGACAGTGCAGACCAGCCCGGCGAGGGACTCTTCCGTGAAGCACCCGCACTCCTCTTCGTAGGTCAGGAACCGGCTGGGGTCTTTGCACAGGCTCTCCAGCGTCACCACCAGCTCTGCAGCTGCAACCATCGGATCACGGCGCAGTTTCATTGGAACCGTGCCTGCGTGCCCTTGAGAACCATCTACTATTACCTAGAGCATCCAAAAAAAATTCTAAGCATTGGAATTTGGAAGCCAAAGGCCATCAGTCTAAAATCACACCACACTGAAAGCAGCAGGCTTGCATAATATTTTTTCTGACTGTGAAGGCCTGAATAATTCAGTGTTAAACAGAGCAACTTTGTTGATGCTAGGACTTCAGTCTCCTGGATGGTTTACAAGGAATAGTTCTTAATCTGATTAAAGATAGTCATCATACTAAAGTCACACTGAAAGCAGCGGGTCTGAATAGTTCTTTATTCACGTCGATCTTAGAAGGGCGACTCTGGTCAGGCGATAGTCATACTCGTGTCTCCTGAATAATTCAGTGTTAAACAGAACAACTTAATTTGGTGAGGTCCAGACTCCAGTCTCCTGGATGGTTTACTAGGAATGATTCTTAATCTGATTAAAGAAAGCACTGGTCACCATACTAAGGTCACAATTAAAGCAGCGGGTCTGGATAATTCATATCGGTGTTAAAAGGGCGACTCTGGTCAGCTGATGGTCATACCCAGTGTCTCCTGATAGGTTCACTAGGAGTGATTTTTAAATTTGATTAAACATTGTACACGTCGTTGTTATCAAGCAAAGGCTCTACTGATAAACTGCTTCATGTTGAAAGCAGTAGTACTGAATATTTCAGTGTCAAACAGAGCCACTATGGTGTTGCCCATACTCCCCTCTCCTGGATGGTTTAGTAGGAATGATTCTTAATCTCATTAAAACAGAGCAACTTTTTTTTTTGAAACGAGTAAACAGAGCCACTATGCTGATGCCCATATGCGTCGTTGTGAACAAGCAAAGGTTGTACTAATAAAATGCTTCAAGTTGACTGCTCATGTTCTTTGCTCAAAGAAGGACCGCTGACCCAGTTGCTTATTTGACTGTATAATATAACAGTTGCTCCTGGCTGATGGTTTTCAAATAGTCTGCATTAAAATAGCATCCTGATAGTTTTCATGTTGCAAAAGCTGGTCTTAAGATAGTGTGGAATGCTATCTGGTCATATTTTAGTTTTGGTCTAGTGCCGGTTAACAAAAATAGTAAGAAGACCATAATGCACCTTCAATCTTGTCTGCCCTGCAATTCCTTTTACGACACCGAGGGGATAACGGAGGGCTTCGAGGACAGGCCCTTGTTCCAAGTGAACCTGTGATGGATGAACAGAAACTGTAAGCACTGAACTAAAGTTTTGTGCAACCACACGAAAATTATATACAAAGTCCTTTATACCTCAACATAACTCCCCACCAACTCCGGGATGTACTTGACTTGACCAAGAGCAGCGGCAGTAGCCTCGAAGGAGTTCAACTTAAGAACATCTTGAACTGTATTGCCACTGAAGAGGTTGAACGAAACATATAGACTGCATCAGCAAACTGTTCTCAAAAAGTAGCCTTTGGTTTATGCAAAAAGGTCAACCTCTTGTCAGATACTTGTAAAATTGATTCAGGTAGAATACCAGCTACAGCGGCGCTTCCCAGAAACGTCGTCTGAAATCTAACACCCTCCTCGTCGCTGAATGCAATCACCTGAGGTAAAGCAGAAGAACATGAGTATCATGCTCTGTCATGGTGATACTTTCAGATCACTGTTTCAGATGTTGGTAATGCTAGCAGGATCATACTCTAGCCATGACCAGTATACCACTCGAGCTGGATTAGCTTAATGGAATCTAAGTCGGCAATAATAGATGATTTGTCACAAACACATGGCATCGAATGTATAGCCTGTGAATCCTGAGTATTAGGAGAGCTAGAAGCCAAGAATAAAGAATGCTAAGCCATGTACACGTACAAGTTCACCTTTAGATTAGCATGGAAAGGGACAACCGATACATATACACTATAAAACTAGATTCCTCCTGGCCTACGTATATTTTCGTATCATGCTTAGTTATCCTATTACAAGATCATGCTGACTGGGGGCAACTATATAAAACAATATTAAGCACTGTGAGATGGTAAAATATAGTACAAGGCAAGGACAAGTTATGTGCAGATAGGTGTCGTGTTCATTGGATGCGCCTGACTCGTCATGCACTTGCGAGGAAAAAGACAGTGAGTTAGTGACTAGCGTAGCAAGATGACAATTTGCAGCCAGACAAATACGGTATGGCGATAACATAGGAACAGCACTAGTATTAAACTGGAAACACTAGAAAATTTCTCTGACCTCTACTGGTCTAGTTAGCCTCTCAAGTTTCCCGGTGACCTTCAAAACCTTGAGAGCAGAGATTGCGCAGATAATACCCAAAGCTCCGTCGTACATGCCAGCGTCAATGACAGTGTCCTGTTTTTGGACATATAAGATATTTTTAATCAGTGATAGCTCTTTGATTACTGAAAAGATGACAGCATGAAACAAAATAGGAGTAGTTAATAGTTCTGACCATGTGAGATCCGATCAATAAGGCCTTATGCGTCGAATTGGACGGTTCGTATCGACCATGAATGTTACCCATTTGATCAATCCACCTTCATAATGAGACATAAATTGGTCAGGTGAGGCAAAGGTTATAGTAGAAAATGACTGCAACTGATTGCAAACAGACGTACGTCGTAAGTCCTGCATCTTTCATCCAGCTGATGATGACATCCGTAGCTCTGATGGATGCGGGACTCAGGAATGTCCTCTCGAGGAAGCCCTCGCCGTCAGATATCTGGTTCATGCAGCCAACGCCATGTTAGAGTTTGAGTGTCTGCTTAACTAAAAACTTTATGTTGCAGTACACATAACACATTCTTTCAGACCAGAAATTGCTCAGGCTGGATATTTAATAATCCAGCTACAATACGTGAAGCCTGAGCCACCTTCACAGGTTATCTGCTGCTAAAAACAAGGCATGGATATATGGAGTGACTAGGAAGCCCAATTTAATAGAAAGAGTGAAGCAGGGAAAATAATGGGGTTTGCTTGATTAACACCCAAGCTGATTACTTGCGGTGGAAAAAGAAGTAGACAACCTTGGTGTTTGCTTGCATGGATTGTGTTTGATAAGTAGCTTTCTTGTAGTACGAGATTGGCTCTACTGTGACTGCTAAGAGAAGTAAATCTTCCTTTGCAAAATGGACTAAATTCAGTTTGCCAGTGTCCTGTAGTACCCCGCAATCTCCAAATTCAGAGACGGGTAGTAACTTTTTTTGTTCTCTTTTCGCATCTACTAGGAATCTAGGACGAGATACGATATGAGCAGTGCTGAGTAGGTACCGACAATCCCAGACCCGGGGTAACGAAACAAGATTCGTTCCCGTATATATATATATATATCCGGAGCAGCTGATAATAAAAGCGGATCGAGAAACTCTGAATATCCCAAGAACCCGTAGTATGTAATAACTGAATAATAATCAGTCGATGCGCAAAGAAGACGTACTGACCTTGCCGAGCTCCTTGAGCCTCAGCACGGTCTCGTCCCGCAGGATCTCCCTGTATAGGTACAGCCCGTCTCCTCCCAGACCCATCTCCAGCTCCAGCCCATCTGATCAATAGTAATTCGTGGAAGCAATCGGTGAGAAGAAAGAATTAATATCGAATCCCAGGCCGGATGCTTAGGTATAGGGCGAAATGGAATACGCACCGGAGGTGGCAGTCGAGGCGAGGACGGCGGCGATGGCGATGAGGAGGACGACGGAGGGGAGAGCGGAGGAGGGAGCCATGAGCCGCCCGCCGCTCGTGGTGTGTCTCTGTGGGTTGGGGGCGGGCGGGCGGGTGACGGCTCGTCCCTTCCTTCCTTGATCCTTCCTTCCCACAGGAGAAGGGTGTGGCTGTGGCGCGAGGCTGCCGCTTTTGTAGCTGCTGCGCCGCTTTGGGCCCTTTGGCTTGGCTCATCCGCGGGTGTTCGTTCGTCCGTGAGCGGTGACCGCATTTTCCACCAAGGAAAGCGAGTGTGGATCCGCCCGGCCCGGCCCGCCCGCGGAGGAGGAACCATTATTTTCCCTTCCGTCTCGCGGCACAACTCCACCGGATCACGGGTCCCGTCCCGTCTCGTCCCGTCCCGTCCCCGTCCTGAGCGTGCGATCTCCGTGGATTCCCCTTCTTCCCCTTGCCTCCGGCCGGCCACCACCGATGGATCGATGCGTCAGATCGGGAACGTGTACGGCTTGCGTGAGAGCCGCATACTTACGCACCGATTCGGGCAAGTGCATGGCATGGCATGCACGCGGGCGATCGAGACAAATCAAGAAAGCGACGGCCTGTCTGCTAATCTGACGCTGATGATGAAAAATAAGGCAGCTGATTGCCAAAGATAAAAGCAGTGGTCCAGAGGAGAATCTCGTGGTTTAAATACCACTCATCATCACGTCTCTGCTTTGTGGGAGGATTCTGGAATCCAGCAAGTCTCCAACTACTATGAGCAACCCAGGCGAGTGGCGTTGGTCTCCCTAGGTGGCAACGAGCAGCTTCGCTTTTGCCTCTCGCCAGGACGGTACCCTGGATCTGCTGAATCCCTGACGGCAGCAACGGATCGAGGAGTCACACTCGCACTCGCTCTCGCGCGCCAAACTTCCTGCGCCATCCATCGGTATATATTACGCATCTTAAATATTAGGGGCATCTCCACCTGTTTTTGACCCATACGGGCCATCCTAAACAGTCCGTTTCTATCCGTTTGGATCGGTATGACGATTTGGAAGAGGTCGCATTGTCCGCCGATCATGTTGACAGCCGGTCATGTTGGCCGTCAACGTCGGCGTATTTTCAGTGTCTTCTCGCCGCCACGCCGTCTTCTAACTTTCTTTTCCGCCGCTTCCCACGAGTTCTCGGTGTTTCTCGTCGCGTCCAGGCACAGCCATAAAAAGGGGAGGTCGACGAGCTATCTTCGATCATACCCACGCCACCCACAACATAAAAAACCACCAACGTCTTGCACTCAGGAAAGTGCATGACGAACTCCGCAAAGCATTGCCGGCCAATCCTGACGACACGTAACTGCGTGCCTGTCTCGCCCAAGCCAAAAAAGATCTGCAGACGCAGGACGCGATCTACCGCTCCCTCAGCGTAGAATGGGGCGTTGCCAACCCGTAGGCGGTGACTAGCTAGAATGGCCAATGTCGGCCGATCCGTAGGCTACCTGCTGTACTCTTGTTTTGTAAATATATGTGTCGGTCAAATGAAGATTTTCATTGCAAATGGCCAATGCCTACGTTGATACATCATACATGGCGCGCACACAGCCTCGCCTACTCGTCGGAGTCGGAGGAGGAGTCGGAGTGGTAGCAGCGGCGACACATGGTGTGGTCGAAGACCTGACGCCGAACTTTCCTTCGCCATCGTACTTGAAGACGACGATGTTGCCCGCTTCGATCTGGTGCGAGCGGGCGAAGCGCTCCGAGCCGTTGCCCAAGTACATCTGGCCGAGGTGGTCGGACTACAGATTGACTGGGTACCTGCCAGTCCTGAAGCCGTTTGTCCGCAGCATGGCGAGCGGGGCGGCTCGTCGCCGGTCAGCGTCACGAACCCGCGGGATAGGAGCAGCCTATCACGTGGCATCCCAAGGTGAATGGCCACGGCGAACTGGGTGCCTTGGTCAAAATCTTCAGGCGACGATGGCGTTGAGGGAGAGCGTGGTGGCGCGGTGAGTTGGCCGCGTCCACGTCCGCCACGCCCCTCCCTCGACCCAGCGCCGCCGGACATGGCTAGCTACAAGCAGTGGAGAAGGAAAAGGGGAAGAAGGAGACGGATGGTGTTCTGTGCGGGAGAAGATGGTCGCGGGTGGCCGGTTAAAAAGGGACGGCATCGGATGCCGGCGCGAAGGCCGAAGAGGGGCATTGAAGTGTCCAGCCAGTAGGGCAGGCGTCGGGCGGCGCCTGCAGCGGCGGTGGAGAGTGTGTCATCCAGTCAGTCAACGTGCCATCGCGTCGCCATTGATGGCGCAGGCTGCCGCCGGTCAGCCTTCCGCCAGTGCATCTGAATCGGTGTCGCGGTTGCATCTAAATCGGTGCCGCTGACCGCGTCTAAAATCAATGCCGTGGGTCAAGGTGGCTGACGGGTGGGCCAGTAGCACGGACGGGAACGACGTCCATGCTGTCCGCGCGCGTCCGTGCCGACGCAACCGAATCCTAGATTAGTTGCATGGACGGATCAAACCGGACGCGTTTCGCCGGATAGGTCGAGCGCGTACGTCCTCGCAGATAGTTTCGAATACGTGCAGACCGTTTTGGGTCGGCCCGGTGAAGATGTCCTAACAAATCAATGATCATCTTCAACACCAGGCTATTCTACGAATTGATTTGATTCGATTCAGAACCGCGAAGAGTAATCAGCAGATCCATCGGTATATATTATGCGGCGTCCACGTAAGAGTGGCACTGCTGTTACCCAAGCTCCATAAAATGAGGGGTATCGAAGCTCGTCCAGGTTTCCCCTTTGGTATATGCACCGAAGTTATGCTTCTGTAACGAGTGGTAATTTCCTATGAAATATGTTTATGTGAATCAAACACGTGTGTAGGAAATTTTTCCATAGGATCCAAATCCTACAAAAAATTATGCAAATCCTATAAATCAAAGAGGCCCGAAGACTGATGTATTGATCCCATCTATTCTCCTTATGAATCCATCTTCCGCTTTCCGGCGAATACACGTGCACTCCAGTGAGGTAAATGTAAGAGCATCTCCACTCGGCTTTCTAGGACGCCGATCCATGACGAAATTTAGGTCCGGACGTCGAAAATTGGCCCAGTCGCGTTTTCAGCACCCTGGTTTCGTCCGGATTCAGACCAACTTTGGTCCGAACTTCTCAGGCCGTTCCCAGCATCCCGGGAACGCCCTGTGAACGCCGGACGAAGCGAAACCCAAACGTGTTCGCCGAACTCTCCCTTTTCTTGCTCCCCTCCCTCCTTTCTTCCCCATTCCCCCTCACTCCCGCCAGTTCGCCGAGCTCCCGCCCACCCGACATGCCGCCCAAGAGTTTCGTCAAACCCAGATCGAACCTTGGCGAAACGGGGGATAATAAGGCAAGGAAACCGAGAGCGCCGACGGCTAGGCCGACTGGCGTGACTAACGCCAAGTGGGCGACCATTGTGTAGAAGAGGAGGGTCGAGTCGGGCGGCCGCAAGGAGATGAAGGATAGGGCGAAGATCAGGAAGGATCTCGTCGAGGTGCAGGAGCTCGCCGAAGAGCAGGCGACGGCGATGAGGGCGAAGCAGGCGGCAACGTCGCACGCAGCGATGATGGTGAAGCAGGTCGTTTCGGCGCCATACGCCTCCCACTAGGGGAGCCAGCCAAGCGTCGGCTCGTCGATCGGATTCTCGCAAATCTCGCCGGCCGTCTTCCAGGAGAGCTAGGCGAACCCTCGGCAGAGGTACTCCTCGTCCCCAGAGTTCGACGGCGGGTTCAACCCGAAGATGGTCTTCCCCTGCCCCGCCCCTCGCCCTCCTTCGGCCTTCAACATCGACATCAACATCCCCTACTCCACCTCTCCGGCGTACGCATGTACTTCGTCGACGATGCGTCGCGGCCCACTCCCGTTCGGCGGAATCTCGTCGCACGCAACCTACGGAGAGGTCGACGCGCACAACCTACTCGGCGGGATGTCGGTCAAGACGTACATGCAGGACATGATCTCCCAAGGCTCGGCGCCCGCCGTCAACCCTTCCTTCTTCACTCAAGAACAGTCTCGAGCCAATGCCGAACACGACATCGAGTCTCAGGATTTCGCCGACCTCCAGGCCAAGGAGACGCAGGCCGAGGACGCCGAGTTGGACGCCCAACCCCGCTGCATCAGCCACGCCGGAGGAGCCCATCCCCGTCGATGACTGATCGACGACCTTTTTATCTAATTCTGTAATAATTTTGTCGCCGGATCTATTGGGCGTACTTCTGTCAAACACCTTGGGCCGAGCTCTCGCTGGCGGAAACGATAAAAACTCGAATATTTCGCTGTTTTCGCTTTATCTGGGAACATGGCCTGGTAACGCGAGTGGGAAACTCGGCGTTCCCAGAACAAAATGTTGTTTCGTCTGGAGATAGTTAGGTCCAGATTTTGTCCTATGAACGCCCAAAGAGTGAGGATGCTCTAAGTGTTGGAGATATGCCCAAGAGGCAATAATAAAGTGGTTATTATCATATCTTCACACTTATGATAAATGTTTACATACCATGCTATAATTGTATTGACCGGAAACATTAATACTTGTGTGATTTGTAAACTAAAATAAGAGTCCCTAGTAAAGCCTCTTGTTAAACTAGCTTGTTGGTTAATATATGATCATGGTTTCCTGATCATGACATAGAGATGTTATTAACAACAGGATCATATCATTAGGAGAATGATGTGATGGACATACTCCTATAGATAAGCGTAGCATAAAGATCAAGTCATTTAAATAGTTCAATTGCAATATGCTTTACGATACAAGAACCTAATTCCTTCGACCATGAGATCATGCATATCACCTTTACCGGATGGATGCTTTGATGACATCAAACACCACCGTGAATCGGGTGGCTATAAAGGTGGCATTGAGTGTTCGGAAAGTATTGGTTGAAACACATGGATCAAGAGTGGGATTTGTCCATCCATATGACGGATAGATATACTCGGGCCCTCTCGGTGGAATGTCATCCAATTAGCTTGCAAGCATGTGGCTCACAAGGGATCACATATCACGAACGAGAAAAGAGTACTTATCGGTAACAAGGTTGAACTAGGTATGCGAGAGATACCGACGATCATAACCTCGGATCGATAAACTATCGTGAGACAAAGGGAAATTGGTATCGTATGTAAGTGGTTCATTCGATCGCAAAGTAATCGTAGAAATATGTAGCCATATGAATTTCAGATTCCTCTATTGGTTATTGTTCAAAGAAGTGTCTCGATCATGTCCGCATAATTCACGAACCGTAGGGAGACACACTTAAGGATTCGACGTTGTTTGAGTAGTTATGGTATTATGAGAAAGAGACCGAATGTTGTTCGGAGTCTCGGATGGGATCCGGGATATCACGAGGTGATCCGGAATGGTCGGGAGGATAAGATTCATATAAGGAAAGTCCCGTTTGAGTTCGGGAATGATTAGGTGTTTTCATCGAATGTTCTAGAAGGTTCGGAATGTCGGCACTCGGGGGGAAGGTACATGAATGTGTCATTACATATTGGAATGATTGCATCATGTACTAAGTGTTATCGCTGTTCCAAATAAAGTATTAAATTGAATCCTAAAACTGAAAAGTCAAATGGCCAGTTTGAAAGTCAAACGGCTAAAACAGGAAACTGTGGGAAACAAGCAAGAGGGGGTTGAAACCGACTTGGGGGAGTCCCTCCTCTCCAAGCGTGCCACCCAAGGCCGACTTGGGAGGGACTCCCTCCCTTGCCCTCCCACCTATAAAAGGAGGCGGGGCCTCCTCCTCTGAACACAAGTTCCTATCCTCTAATCTCCGGTTTAGAGCCGTTTTGGTTTAGAGCTTCTAATTGCTCTAGCCTTAGGTTTAGAGCCTTCTAATTGGTGTGTCTAAACCCTAGACCACTAATAGCTCTCTCTCATACTCCACCATACTCGCTCCAGCTTAAGTCGAAGCCCTGCGGGATCTCCTCTACTTAGGTACCACGCCGTTGTCTTTGCCGGAATCGCGAGAGAGTGCTACAACCTCCGGCTCTTTGGAACAAGGGAGAGGAAGGTCTTCGTCGAAATCGAACGTGTGACCGATTGCGAAGCGCTAACGGAGCAACTTGAAAGGATCGTCTAGCGATCTTGAGATCGGAAAGAGTACGACTACATCACCCACGAGAATCTCCTCTCATTAACCGCTTTGGAATCTTCGAGGGTAAGTTATTCCATCGACTCGTTGCTACAATCTAGTAGATAGATCTTGGCTTGTTTGTTTGTATGCGATAGAATTTTTTTGTTTTCCATGCTACGAACCCCTACAAAGGGTATCAGAGCCGTGTCTATATGTAGATCTGTTTGCACGAGTAGAACACAATGGTCATTGTGGGCGTTGATGCTTTTATTGTCGATTGCTTCTTGTGTACTTTGCATCTTGCGGTATGTTGGGATGAAGCGGCCCAGGCTAACTTTACATGACATCGTTCATGAGACTTGCTCCACGCTTGACATGCAACTTGTATTGCATAAGTGGCTTTGCGGGTGCCTGTTTCTCCTATCATAGTTAAGATCCAATTTACAACGGGTGATTGACAATACTAGTATCAATGTTGTGGTTCTTGTTCGTAAGTTAGAACAACACTTATTGAAAGCCCCAAACCACGTAAAACATGCAAAGAAAATTAGAGGCGTCTAACTTTGTTTTGCAGGGGTGTGCTGTGATGTGATATGGCCATGATTGTGATTATATTTGATGTATGCAATGTTCCTTATTGTAAGTTGGCAACCGGCTGGAGCCATATGGTTGTCTTTAATTTATGTTAAGACCCGCGTGTCTATTCAAAGTAGTTGTAATAGTTGAAGCCGGTGGACGACAACCATGGAGCAGCGTCATTGACCTTGATGCAATTCCGGTAATGATGGAGATCATGTTCGTGCTTGAAAATGGAGATCGGAAGCACAAAGAAGAAAGGCCATATCATATCACATATTATGAATTGCATGTGATGTTAATCCTTTATGCATCTTGTATTGCTTAGTAGACGACGGTAGCATTATAAGATGATCCCTCATGCACATGAATTTCAAGTCATAAAGTGTTCACCCTTAGTTAGCACCGTTGTTAAAGCTTGTTGTTTCGAAGCACCACGTGATGATCGGGTGTGTTAGATTCTGCAAGTGTATACAACGTGAGCAAGCCAGATTTTCTCATGCAGAAACTAAGGTTTGATCTTGACGAGCCTAGCATGTACAGACATGGCCTCAGGAACACGGATTACCGAAAGGTAGAGCATGAGTCATATAGTAGATATGATGAACATGTTGATTGTTCGCCATTGAAGCTATATCAACTCTCGTGATGATCGGTTTTGATGTGGTGGATTTGGTTCGTGTGATCACTAAAACAATGTGAGGGATATTGTTTTGAGTGGGAGTTCACCTAGATTAATTTAATTATTAATTAGAACTCAATTTATCATAAACTAAATCAAAGTGAAATTGCATAGTTGTTGTAGTCATTGGCATCCGTTTACCACCTTGCGCTTAGTTATAATTGAGATAATAGAACTATAGAATTCTGGTTAGTTACTTTACAAACTGGTATCGTATTGTTTTGAAGTGTTAATCTAAAGTTTAAAAGTCCTATTGCAAACTTTCAGTAAGTTCCGGTTACTCCATGAAGTTTACTAATTAGTATTAAATCAAGAGTAATAATTCCAAGTGTTAGTATCATGTTTGTTTCCATGATTCTTGATATTCAAAGGATTGTCTTAATATCAAGGTTATCTAGGATCTGAAGGAGTTGTTTCAGAAACCATGATGTGTGGAAGATATTGTGATATCTGAAACGAAGTTTTGGTTGCAACATGATAGAGTATAATATGGCTAAAGTCATGTTCTCATATTTGATGAGAATTTGCAAAAGGTTGGAGACACTTGTTGTCCTAATCCTCCAAAAGGTTTTGGATAGCAACATTATACTCATAATTCATCGTTATAAGCTAACAGTAGCTTGATCATGGACGATTCCATGATAAGGGTGAATATTTGATGTAGGTAAAATGTTTACTACACCAAGAGATTACTAAAGAAAGGAATTTGAAAGAACACCAAATATTTGATGATGGTGATCTACTTCAAAGTGCAAGTCCAAAGACATTGGTATTTAATTATACACGCTTTGGACTATATGTCATATGTATGACTCCACTATTGATGTTGATAGATTCTTTCAAACAGAAAAGGAAATACTGAAAGAGAATCTCATAAATATATGGCAGAAAGGAAAAGACTAGAATTGTTCATCTTAAGTATATAGATGATATACATGTTATGGCTATATTCTTTGCTTATTAAACAATGTGGTTCTCAAGTATTTGATACTGAATTTGTTGGTGTGAATCGTCATACAAAACAACACAATTCATGAACTACAATGGCCTAAGTAACTAGCAAAAGAATATGTGATGATGTTCATCGAGAACAAATAAAGGGTTATTGTGTTGCTCGTTAAACATCAAAGCTTGCCTTCAAAGATTTGTTTTATCAGGTATTATGAGAACAAAAGGGTTGTTCAAATAATTGTCGTAATCCATAAAATATGGATTCGCAAATCTCGTTGGAGACATCACATCCATAAAACTAGTGCTAAAGATGTCGAAAGACAAATTGATTGAAAGATCACTTAGGAAGTGACATCGCCGTTTAAATTATACTGAAAAGAAAACATGAAGAAACTCCATGTGGATGGAATTTTGGAGTCTTTTGATTTTTGATCAAATGACACTTGTGAAACTTTCCTAGAGATAATTGAAACTTCGTTCATAGGCCAAAAGGGAACGAAAGACTAGCTTATTGGAATTTGTACATATTGTTGTCGAAGTCCATTATGTAGTCAAGAGCGATGGATTTTAACTTCATTTGCTTTTCCGAAATTTTGAGTGAATATATGAATATTTACTTAATAAGGATGAAGTATGAAACATTTGAAAAGTTCAAAGACTTTCAAGATGAAGTGCAAAATCATTGTAACAAGAATATAAACAGTTTATGATAAAGATCATAAAGGAAGATATTTGAGTTCTGAGTTTAGCATAATACCTAAGATTTAAGGAATCGTTCCGTGGATTTGCATTTCCCGAAACACCATAAGGGTATGGAGCGTTCGAGATATGTAATTAAACCTTGTTTGACATGGTAATATCAAAGGTATAATTCATAAAACTGACATTATATTTTAAAGATTAAAAGCTTTAGAGATTACCGTTTTTCCACTGAAAAGAGCTCCATCATAATCCGTTGAAATGACACCATATAAAGTTATGGTTTGGGATAAAACCCAAGTTGTCCTTTCTTAAACAATGGTTTGCTATGCATAATAAAGATGTTTGCAACCAAAGTCGGATGAACCTGTCTTTGTATAACTGTTGAGTATTCCTCCATAACACCAGAGACAAAAGTGTTTGTCGCTTAGAACGTCAAGTTTCTTTGGGAAGGAATTTTTCGTGAAAAGAAAAGTGGGAGGACAATAGAACTTTGATAAGGTTAAAAGAACCTTAGCTGTATGTGCAGAGTTGCGCAGCGCCGAAAAGTGTTCCGGAGGTAGCAACAATGCTCATGGCTCACGTATCTTAAAGGTTGTGGTCACGGAGATCCAAGTTCCTATTGAAACAAGTAGGTCGGATGAACAATCGAATACCAAGATTTGAGAGTTAAATCATTATTTGACAATAATGATCCGACTACATGCAAAGAAGCGATGATGAGCCCTGACTCCGTCAAATGGCTTGAAGCCATAAAGTCCGTGATAGTTCCATACATGAGAATTCAAGTTTTGAACTTGAAGGACCCTCGAGAAAGGTGTAAGACCTTACAGTTGTGTCTGGATCTATAAAGAAATAGACATGGATGTTTCACATCTATAATCGACATATTGGGAAAGAGTTCACAACAATGTTCAAAGGTTGACTATGACAAGATTTGATCTTTCATAGTGATATTTAGTCTAGACGGATTAATGTAGCAACCACAACATATAATTTTGTTATATGATAGTTGAATAAACAAAACAAGTTCTTCTAATAGAATCGTTACCTAGGACATGTGCATAACACGGTCCATAGGGTTTTGTTAATTCATAGGATGCTAAAAGCATATGCAAACTTCAATGGTTAAAGTGAGCATCACGGAGTTGGAATCTTCACTGTGATGAAACTGTTAAAGGAGTTTAAAAGTTCATCAGAGACGATGGAGATGCTTGCATTTGCAAGAAATTAAGTGGGAGTTCTAAGACATGTTTCTAATACATTATGTGGAAGACATATTGTTGATTGGAAATAATGTATCTTTTATTAACACATATTAAGAATTTCATCCCGATGAAAGACTTAGGCAAAACCCAAATATTTGGCATCAATAGACGCTAATATGGTTGTGTCAGAAGTATATAAACGAGATATTGAATGAGTTCAATATAGAAACTACAAGAAAGGTTCTTGTCGCACAGAAAGGATTGAAAGAGTTCAAATGTTGATGATATATTCAAGTGTATTGACATTTGGTAAAGTGAAACAAATAATCAAGTATAGATTGATACTTGATGTATGAAATCACAAAGAGTATTTATATCATCTTGTGATATGTACAAATCAGATATGTCCTATGCTCTAAATGTTGTGAGCATATACCAGAATGATTCGTAAGATGATCATTGGACAATAGTAAGGATATTCTTATGATCTTTTGGAAGAACTAAGAGTATAATATTTGTAGAAGTGACAAATAGATGGTTAGTTCATTGTAAAAGTACTACATTGATACTAGTTTTGTCACAAAATACAAATTAAGTTTATCTCGATCTAAACTAAGGGTGGCACAATATAATGGAAAGTGAGTTCCATAATGGATTTGGATGAGTTCCAAAGTTAAGACATTGTGGTGATACTACAACTACAACAAAAGGCTAAGTATATGACTGCTATTTTAGCATCAAAAGAGGGCATCTGTGTCAAGTAGTTTGTTATCAAACTAGGTGTAGTTCACGATGGGATAATACTATGAAGATATATTGTGCGACAATATTATCAACATGTTTTAACCCCAAAGAGCTAAAGGTCACACCGAAGACCAAATTTATACAAAGCCATCTCATTAGAGAATGAGTGATGCGTGAGACGCAAAGACATGCAATTACACACGGACACGGAAGTGTCGATCCGGAGATCGATTGACCACTAGCAATCGTGTACATACAACACGGAAAGCCATAGGTGTTGAATACACAAGGTTTGAAACTAGATTATTGACTCTAGTGCAAGTGGGAGACTGTTGGAGATATGCCCAAGAGGCAATAATAAAGTGGTTATTATCATATCTTCACACTTATGATAAATGTTTACATATCATGCTATAATTGTATTGACCGGAAACATTAATACTTGTGTGATTTGTAAACTAAAATAAGAGTCCCTAGTAAAGCCTCTTGTTAAACTAGCTTGTTGGTTAATATATGATCATGGTTTCCTGATCATGAACATAGAGATGTTATTAACAACAGGATCATATCATTAGGAGAATGATGTGATGGACATACTCCTATAGATAAGCGTAGCATAAAGATCAAGTCATTTAAATAGTTTAATTGCTATATGCTTTCTGATACATAGTAACCTAATTCCTTCGACCATGAGATCATGCATATCACCTTTACCGATGGATGCTTTGATGACATCAAACACCACACCGTGGCGGGTGGCTATAAAGGTGGCATTGAGTGTTCGGAAAGTATTGGTTGAAACACATGGATCAAGAATGGGATTTGTCCATCCATATGACGGATAGATATACTCTGGGCCCTCTCGGTGGAATGTCATCCAATTAGATTGCAAGCATGTGACTGGCTCACAAGGGATCACATATCACGGGAACGAGAAAAGAGTACTTATCGGTAACAAGGTTGAACTAGGTATGCAGAGATACCGACGATCATAACCTCAGATAAGTAAACTATCGTGAGACAAAGGGAAATTGGTATCGCATGTAAGTGGTTCATTCGATCGCAAAGTAATCGTCGAAATATGTGGGAGCCATATGAATTTACAGATTCCTCTATTGGTTATTGTTCGGAGAAGTGTCTCAATCATGTCCGCATAATTCACGAACCGTAGGGAGACACACTTAAGGATTCGACGTTGTTTGAGTAGTTATGGTATTATGAGAAAGAGACCGAATGTTGTTCGGAGTCTCGTATGGGATCCGGGATATCACGAGGTGATCCGGAATGGTCCGGAGAATAAGATTCATATAAGAAAAGTCCCGTTTCGGAGTTCGGGAATGATCCGGTGTTTTCATCGGGAATGTTCTAGAAGGTTCCGGAATGTCCGACACTCCGGGAGGGAAGGGGTACATGAATGTGTCATTACATATTGGAATGATTGCATCATGTACTAAGTGTTCTCGCTGTTCCAAATAAAGGATTAAATTGAATCCTAAAACTGAAAAGTCAAATGGCCAGTTTGAAAGTCAAACGGCTAAAAAGCGAAACTGTGGGAAAGCAAGAGGAGGTTGAAACCGACTTGGGGAGGAGTCCTCCTCTCCAAGCCGGGCGCCACCAAGGCCGACTTGAGGGACTCACTCCCTTGGCCGCCCTCCCACCTATAAAAGGAGGCGGGGCCTCCTCCTAGACACACAAGTTCCTATCCTCTAATCTCGGTTTAGAGCCGTTTTGGTTTAGAGCTTATAATTGCTCTAGCCTTGGTTTAGAGCCTTCTAATTGGTGTGTCTAAACCCTAGACCACTAATAGCTCTCTCTCATACTCCACCATACTCGGCTTAAGGCGAAGCCTGGGATCTCCCTCTACTTAGGTACCACGCCGTTGTCTTTGCGGAATCGCGAGAAAGTGCTACAACCTCCATTTTCTTTGGAACAAGGGAGAGGAAGGTCTTCGAGTACGAACGTGGGACCGATTGCAGAAGCGCTGCCGGAGCGCTTGGGAAGGATCGTCTACGCGATCTTGAGATCGGAAAGAGTACGACTACATCACCCACGAGAATCTGCTCTCGTTAACCGCTTTGGAATCTTCGAGGGTAAGTTATTCCATCGACTCGTTGCTACAATCTAGTAGATAGATCTTGGCTTGTTTGTTTGTGTGCGATAGAAATTTTTTGTTTTCCATGCTACGAACCCCTACACTAGGGGTGGTTGTCCTCCAGCAACACAAACACGTGGAAGTGGGGACACACGGCCGGATCGAAACCCAAACGTGTGGTGGCCACCTTGCCAGCCTAGCTAGGATCCGGCAAGGCGAGCCACTTCTCGGTGACAGGGTTGCACACGACGTAATAGAACTTGTAATCCGAGCCAGAGACAACGCCGTACCACCATCGGCAGAGGAGGCCGTTGCAGCAGTCCAAGAGATCGGCGCGCCAACTGTGCAGGGTCCAATGGAGGGCGGCGGCTCCATGACATGGAAGTGAAGCGGACAGGTGGCTCTAGAAAGGATTTCCCTTTCTTTTCATCGATGCCGTAGAAAAAAGCCTTCCAGGGTTTGGGACAGCCTCTTGCGGTGGCTCTAGTCGTGTTTGGAGACGCACTTGAAGCGACAAATCGACTTGGCGGGCACCCACGAAAGGATCTAGGAGGTTGTCAGTGAGCCTCTCCGCCGTCGTCTCGCTGGGGCACGCATGAAGAGATCTGCACGAATTCAAACAGAGGTGAGGGGTTCAGTGGATAAAGGAAAGAAAGTTTGCGATTGTCGATGGAGTTTTTTGTGCGGGTAATTGTTGATGGAGATTCCTGCTCTGCCTACTGGAAAGGAGTTGAAGCGCAGCCTTCCACCTGCGCGCAAGAGCGATTTAAGGGGATGGACATGGCGGCGGAAGAATGGTGCGGTGCCATGCGATGGCACTATCAGGCCAGGAGAAGCAAGGGAGTAGATTGGAGCATCTCTAGCAGACACCGTAAAAGGGCGTGACATGGATATACCCTATGGGTACCTTACATTGGTATACCCGGTCCAGCCCATTAAAGACCCATGAAAAGACTTGCTGTTCAAGGAACTTTCGGATGGCCCAAGCCCGGTAGAAGTTCGACTCCTGGGAGGACACGGCTTAGAGACAGATAGAAACTTGAAGGGTGGAACCCTAACTTGTAACCTACTCGTATTGGCACCGGAGACCTAGACTCCCCATATATAAAGGCTAGGAGGGTCCAAGGAGGAGGGCATGACCTACGCTACGCCATAAACCCCCCAATAGACAGATCTATGATCTCCACCTCCATAATAGACCTAGACAACTCATACACACACCTCACACCAGATTGCATCTGCACACCCCCTGTAACCTCCGGTTCCGCCATCAATCAAGAACAGACAAGCAGGAGTAGGGTTTCCCTCCATGGGCCTGAACCTGGGTAAACCTCGTGTCCCCTTGCTACGTGTCTGTTAACCGTCTCGTGATCTCCGGTTTCCCCATCTTCTCCAAAACCCAAGTCCATAACAATGGGCATTGACGAGTCGAACCCTCGTCAATTGACGCCGTCTGTGAGAACTGGGGAAGCTGATCGTGCGATCGTGACGGTTCCATCCGAAACGATCTTCGATTCCTCTATTGTGGAGAATCACCTCCTCTTCGGTGCTTTCGACTTCACCGCCCACTCTCCGGCCACCCGCAATGATTTCGAGTCCATAGGCGACGGATTCGAGATGTTGTTCGGGAGCTTCTGCTTCCAGGTGGGGCAAACTGGCACCCTTCGCCTTCCGTAGCAGGTGTCGCATCCGTCAATCAGGCCCTCCTCGTGGGTGCCACCAATCGGCGCCTTGTGCACAACATCACTAGCAAGTGATTTGGATGACATCATCAGCTGCAATTCTGATATGTGTGATCCTCCTACTGATGAAGGGACCTACGATTCCGGATCCGAAAGCTGTGGGAGCAATGATCCTAACCACCGCTACATATGCGCAGCCATACATGATGCTAACATCGGTGAAGGCGCTGACCCGCCGAATCCCCCTCCCAATCCGCAGGCTCCTAACGCCTCAAACGGGGCAAACACGCCACCCCCGCCCAATCCCAATGGGAATAGGGCACCTGGAAACACTAGAGGCATAAACCGTGTTTGCAATGAGATCAACCTCAACAACGACGAGTGGGAGAGGGTGGGTGACACTGTGCGAGGCACTCATCGCCTACCAATCGATGCCCCTCGTGATATGATGGGATACCCTAGGCTCCTCATCGAAGAGCACAATCGACAGATCAAGCAGCAAGACAAGCTCGAGCGACGCAGGAAAGCAGCTGACGAGTTAAGCACGAGGCGAGTTGTGCTCTCCATCGGTGGCTCTAACTCAAAGGGCTACGACGGTCGCAAGTATTGTTCCCACCTGGAACACATGGATCTTGCCGCGCGACAAGAGGCCACAAAGGTACTCGACATGTCCTTCATGATGATGGACTTGCAAGGCAACATCATGCCTAAATGCAGCAGCCTGCGGTCATGGCAGCCACCACCTACCTAGCGTCCAACCCACGTCCAGCAGGAGAGCCAAGGAACGCAATCCACAAATCTGCGCTTGCAGACCTTGGACTCGTCGGAGCTGCGCTCCACAATAAAACACCCATGGAGACGAAGAAAAATGCCGCGGTAAAATTCACCCGAAGCCGCACACCCTCATCCGATGAGGAAGAACATGACCTAACTGTTGGAGATATGCCCAAGAGGCAATAATGAAGAGGTTATTATCATATCTTCATGCTTATGATAAATTTTTACATACCAGGCTATAATTGTATTAACCGAAAACATTAATACTTGTGTGATTTGTAAACATAAAAGAGTCCCTAGTAACGCCTTTTGTTAAACTAGCTTGTTGGTTAATATATGATCATGGTTTCCTGATCATGAACATTGAGATGTTATTAACAACAAGATCATATCATTAGGATAATGGTGTGATGAACATACTCCTATAGTTAAGCGTAGCATAAAGATCAAGTCATTTAATATAGTTCATTTGCTATAAGCTTTCTGATACATAGTAACATAATTCCTTCGACCATGAGATCATGCTAATCACCATCACCGAAAGGATGCTTTGATGACATCAAACACCACACCATAACTGGGTGGCTATAAAGGTGGCATTGAGTGTTCGGAAAGTATGTGTTGAGGCACATGGATCAAGAGTGGGATTTGTCCATCTATATGACGGATAGATATACTCTAGGCCCTCTCGGTGGAATGTCATCCAATTAGCTTGAAAGCATGTGACTAGCTCACAAGGGATCACATATCACGGGAACGAGAAAATAGTACTTATAGGTAACGAGGTTGAACTAGGTATGCAGAGATACCGACGATCAAACCTTGGATAAGTAAAATATCGTGAGACAAAGGGAAATTGGTATCATATGTAAATGGTTCATTCGATCACGAAGTAATCATATAAATATGTGGGATCCATATGAATTTCCAGATTCCTCTATTGGTTATTGATCGGAGAAGAGTCTCGGTCATGTCTACATAATTCACGAACCGTAGGAAGACACACTTAAGGATTCAATGTTGTTTAGTAGATATGGAAAGTGATTAAAGAGACTGAATGTTGTTCGGAGTCTCGTATGGGATCCGGGATATCACGAGGAGATCCGGAATGGTTTGGAGAATACTTTATTGTTTCCAAGTATTTCCCTCCAACCTTTACAGCTCAGCAAAGAAGGAAATTCTTTTATGATCTAAGGCATTACTTTTGGGATGACCCACACTTATATAAATAAGGAGTAGATGGTATTATGCGAAGATGTGTTCCAGAATTTGAACAACAAGAGATATTGAGAAAATGTCATGGCAGTGCTTATGGAGGACATCATGCTAGGGATAGGACTGCACAAAAGGTTTTACAATCTGGATTTTATTGGCCCACCCTTTTTAAAGATGCAAGGAAGTTTGTCTTATCATGTCATGAATGCCAATGAGTAGGTAACATCTCTAGACGCAATGAAATGCATATGAATTATTCTCTTGTTATTGAACCTTTTGATTGTTGGGGATTTGACTTTATGGGGACTTTTCCTCCTTCAAAGGGGTATACTCATATTCTTGTTGCTGTTGACTATGTTACAAAGTGGGTGGAAGCCATACCTACAAACAGTGCTGATGGTGATACCTCTTTGAAAATGCTTAAAGATGTCATTTTCCCTAGGTTTGGTGTGCCTAGATATCTCATGACTGATGGAGGCTCTCATTTTATTCATGGGGGTTTTAGAAAAACTCTCACTAAGTATGATGTAAACCATAGAACTGCTTCAGCTTATCACCCCCAAACTAGTGGGCAAGTAGAACTCTCCAATAGGGAAATTAAGTCTATCTTGCAGAAGACTATCAATAGATCTAGGAAAAATTGGGCTAAAAAGTTGAATGAGCTTTGTGGGCTTATAGAACTTCTTATAAAAATTATATGGGGATGTCTCCTTACAAAATGGTCTATGGGATATCTTGTCACTTGCCTTTAGAATTAGAACACAAAGCTTATTGGGCAGTGAAAGAGTTGAATAGAGATTTTAGACTTGCTGGTGAGAAAAGACTGCTAGACTTAAGTAATCTAGATGAGTGGAGAGGTGAAGCTTATGAAAATGCTAGGCTCTTTAAGGAAAAAGTAAAAAGATGGCATGATAGGAGAATTCTCAAAAGGGAATTCCATGTTGGTGAGAAAGTTCTTTTGTATAGGTATCGTCTCAGATTTTTTGCAGGAAAACTACTCTCAAAATGGGAAGGACCTTTTGTTATCAAGGAAGTATACTGCTCAGGTGCCATCAAAATCTCTTCTCTGAAGGATGACACAACACAGGTGGTTAATGGGCAAAGACTAAAACACTATATTTCTGGAGATTCTTATAATGAAGATGTGGATGTTATTCGAATGACGACTCCAGAAGAATTTATCAGAAGCCAAACACTAGAGTCTGCAGATTTCGTCTTTGAGTAGGTAAAAGTGGTGAAAACAGAAGGTTCGTGAAACTCCAATCTTTTTATATTTTTGATGTTTTTAGTACATAAGGAAGACTACGAGACGGAACTGAAGAGGAAATAGAGTCCGGGGTGGACAGACCCACCCCAGGAGCGGGCCTAGCCTAGCCGCGCCTAGAGGGGGTGTGCCGCCCCTGAACTCCGTCTCCGCCTCGTTTCCGTGTCAAAACCTTCCTTATGCATTGAAACTTCGTAATACATAACCCCCCGGATTTCCCGAGGTTCTTGCATCGAGTTCTCGTCGTGTTTTTGTTTCAATCTGTTCCAGTCAGGCAAATTTCTCACTTTTGGAGCTATAATTTCTTCCTCTGGATCACCCATGGAGGATTCCTCTGCGTATGTCCTCAACCCATACATGTATGAGTTGAAGATCCATCCCAAGGAGCTGATTCTAAAATATGGGAAGGTATAGATGAAAGAAATTGAAGGCCCCAAGGGAGAAGGAAGTCTGGAAGATAGGATGAAAGCATTGGAGCAGGAGGTCTTCAGGTACAATAAGATGGCGGAACGCGAAGTGGATGTTATTCACAAGATAAGTTCAGAACTCATCACCAAGCACGGGGAAGAGGTGGATGATCTCCGAGAAGAAATCTTCTCACTCCGTCAGACCACCAACCAATTACAAGCACAACTCTACGGCATACAAAATCAAAACTGTGAGTATGCGGCTAGATTTGATCGCATAAGCTCTGCTGCTAGTTTCAAGATTGCAGAGACAAGGACATCCTTTTTGGATGGGGAACCTTTGCCTTGTAAGTTTTATGATGACAAGGGAGAAACACCACCACCACCGAAGGAGTAATTCGTCATCAGGTTTGGCATCCCCTTGGCTTGTTCCAAGCTTGAAGGAGTGTCGCGGTATCACCACCATCATCTTTTATCTTTTACCTTTTTAGTGGATTCATATATGTGGTAGAGAGTTTATCTTATAGTTTGGTTTGCATATGGAAGTATCTCTCCTTTAGTTGATTATCTATGTATCCCTTGGTGTGAGTGCCTTTATTTGAATATTAATAGAAGTCTCATCTTTTACTTTTTGCACTTTTTATTTTATTTTGCAATCTCTATTAAATGATGGATCTTGTTGATTAGTATTAGCACCACTTTGGGATCATCAAGTGGATCTAAATTGGTTTTGGCAAACGGAGTTGTGGTCAGTAGCATTGCTATGAAAGAGAAAAAGAAAGAAAAAGCTTACAGGTATTTCGTATCATTTGTTTTCTTTGTTGTTGGATTATAAGCTTAGTATTCTTTATTTAAGATTCTTTTGTGTCTTCAAGGAAGAGTGCATGTTTGACTTTATTACTTGTATGTTTGCTTGTTTCTTTGAAATCTCTTGCTTGCTACCCAGCCTTGCTAGCCAAAAACCTGTTTTGAGAAGGCATACTTCTCATGTTTCCGAAACCCCTTGAACCAAAACCTTTGTCACTTGTGTCCACCTTCCAAATTAAAAAGTATTTTGTTATTCCTAGCAAATTCTCAAGCTTCATCTACCTTCCAAATTAAAAAGTATTTTGTTATGTGAAAACTAGTTAGTAAAGCTCTCACGAACTTGATGGCACACCTTATTTCCTTGCCCCTAATAGACTTGAACCATTCTGAACATCGAATTTGTATATGCTTGCATCTATACGTTGGAATTAGCAGAACTGTGCTATCATGGGGAACGTTTTCAACATTGCACTTGTACTCTGTACACAGTTGATATCATGCTCTTTTGTCTATGGATGTCAACAATGTGAAATAAAGAGGGAACGTGTAAGTCCATGGAGTTTGTATCCTGTGTTAGAGAAACTCCTGGGCCGATAGCCTAAGCCATGCTTAATCATGGTGGAAACTTGCAGCATCACCATAGTGAGTCATCTATGAAGAATCCTCAATAAAAAGCTATGCACATAGTAAATAAAAAGATCGCTAAGATGCTCACTGTCTGCTTGCCGTGTCAATTTGGTTATGGGAAAGCTCTTGTACCATGTGCAAGGGGTACCCCGTTGGAGGTTCTCAATGATATGCAAATACTTACAATGACAAGAACTTACCTGTGACCAAAGTTGAGTAGCATGAGGAGTGGCCCTCGTATTCAAGGGACATGAGATTGCCAACTAATATTTTGTCAAGCATATACTACATCTTTGTTCACTTTAACCTTAATCATCTCAAGATGCTTATGATAGGGGCAATGAGGGCTCAAAGATAGTTAGTACCATAATCTTTTGAAATCTCTTTATGACTTGTAATCCTTGCTACCCTCTAAGAAGGGACCTTTCTCCTAGTTACTAGTTGAGTCGGTAAACCTACTTCCTCTCTATCTCTAGGAGCATTTGAGTTGTTGTGTTTTAAGCATTCATATGGTGATTTATTCAATCATGTTCTTCATCTTCCTTGTTTGCACAAAACTCTTATCTACTGAGTATTAGTTTGAAAGCCTTCACTTGTGAAAAACCCTTTTGAGCAAAGAGTGTTCCTGTTTTGAAACATCTACAAAAAGGTTTTGTGAAACTTTTTGCCAGGTGTTCTCTGACCAAGAACAAGTATTATGATTTATCTTTATACATCTATATTGTGACTGTTGTACTTGGTTGCAAGCTAAGTTATATAATGGTGAGTTGCTTTCTTCTATGAGTTGTGCAATGGTAAGTGTGATGCTTCTTGTTCGTATTATTTTATCGACACTTCACTCCATAAACCTGTGGACATGTTCTTGAGCTCGATGTTCGCCAGGGACAAGCGAGGTCTAAGCTTGGGGAAGTTGATACGCCCAATTTGCATCACCATTCTATATCATAATTTACCTCTATTCATTGATATTTGTCTTATTATGAGGTATTACTTGTGGATTTTCATCTGTTTATGTATGTTGGATGATTCTTGGAGGATGGATTGCCGGAGTCTGGATTCTGATGGAAAAGAAGGCGTTTCGGTGCAATTTCGCGAAGATCAGAAAAATACTAGAAAAATATGGAAACATATTATTTTACCAGAAGACGAAGGAAGCCAGAAGGAGGAGCGAAGGGGGGCCTCAGGGGGCCCACACCCCCTAGGCGCGGGCCCACCCTAGGGTGTGCCTAGGGCAGGTGTGGCCCATCTGACCGGCCTCCGACTCTGCCCCTTCGCCTATATCTTCCCTACGGAACCCTAAGCCTCGGGGAGCGACCACAGATAGATTTTCGCCGCCTCTGGGGGCGGAAAACACCGAGAGATAAAGATCTCTCCGGCAGACAGATTTCTGCCAGGGGAATTCCTTCCCGGAGAGGAGAGACCGTCGCCATCAACACCGTCATCAAGCTAGGTTTGATCGGGATCATCATCATCCACACCATCATCTCCACCAGCACCATCATCACCACTCTGTCCTGCTATAACAATTGTATTGGATATTACTTTAGTTCTTAGGGGAAACTTTCCTGGTGTTAATTACTATTGTAGTTGATGCTTGTGAGTGGAACCATTGGATCATTGTTTATGTTCAGATTGTTATCCATTACCATATCATCTTTGATCTTGATCCATATGATGTCTTGTGAGTAGTTCGTTTAGTTCTTGAGGACATGGGAGAAGTCATGTTGTTAGTAGTGAATCTGTGATGAGTTATTATTCAATGGTTTAGTATTTAAGTTGTGGTGCTATTCTTCTAGTGGTGTCATGTGAACGTCGACTACATGATACTTCACCATTTATGGCCTAGGGGAATGCATTGTGTATTTAGATACTAATTGTGGGGTTGCCGGAGTGACAGAAACCTGAATCCCCGTTAGGACACCTTTGCACAAGGGAGTGTAGGATCTCAGAGTTTAAGGCTATGGTTAGATTTATATCTTAATTACTTTCCTGTAGTTACAGATGTTTGCAGGGTGTTTAATCACAAGTATCTATTAGTCCTAGGAAGGGTGGTATGTTAGCACAGGTTCACCCACACAACACTTACAAACACCAAAGAAGAGTACTCAGCTATTTGAAGTGAAAGCACTTGATAGAATTTTCATGTGTCATCGAGAACGTTTGGTCCTTATAAGTATTTTCACCGGCTTGTCCTTTTCTAAGAAAGGATTAGGCCACTTGCTCCGTTTGTTTCTTACTTGCTCTTTGTTTTGTTGCCTTATCAGAAAACCACTAAAAAATTGTTTACTAAGTATTCACAGGGATTCCCTGCTCCATACCACCGTTCAGCACCTTCTGCTCCTCGTTGGGATTGACACTCCTATTTATCAAAAGTACTACGATACACCCCCTATACTTGTGGGTCATCAGACGACATGCCGTAGCTTTTTTATTTTGTGCGGTAGGCATAGAAACAACATTTGAATGACTAGTCAATGGACAGATAAAACAAATCGACAGCTATCACACAATAAATTACAAAATAAATCCAATATTAATGGACATGATTGAAAGAATATACATAGTATAATTGATGGAATGGTGATCTGGAGGCTAGTCATATATTGCAGGAAATTAAATGCATATATACATACATGGTAGTATTCAATGATAGTATATATATACATGCCAAATCCATAAAGGTTATCTGGAGGCCATTATTGCAAGGAATTAAATGCTCGTCACATTATCTACTATATATATTTGGTAGTACTCACAGAATATACCACTATTTTTTCATAAATTTTTGTGGTCACACTCTATATATTATGTCTTCGAAGCACATACCAAACTCTGTGGTTCTCATTCTAGCAGAAGGAACTCCTCTGTACCTCATGGATTACGTTCTCATACTGCTCTTGTTCTATTTATCATATGTGTCGGGCTTCCTCACCTTGGTTGAGTCAATAGGTGTAAATACCACTATACAAATGGAGGAGAAGGTAAAATATTATCTTTCGCTTCGTTTAACTTTTTTGATGTTCATGATATTACACAGTATCTTCTTGACTGTTGAAACAAGATCACGATTCATCTTTCAGACACTTGATACAACAATTATGGGGCCCAGATGCAAGAAAATAACAATAATCCTTTTGCAGCACACTACATCGTGGAGACTAAATACTTTTCAGTTCTCTGGGAGAGATCAAATTCGCAATGGAAATGGCGACCATGTTTCTCATGTACACCCTCTCTCTATTTCTCCCATTGTGAGGAATTTTTATTTTTCAATTTGATTGCAGGGGAATTTATCTCTACATATGACATGCCAAATTTTGATAATTAAATATTTTTTGTGAAACAATAATTAAATCTTATTGATGTAATAACCATATGAGCTCATACTATTTTACCTGAAAAATTGGGAATCCAAATTATACTACCAGAGCCTCTCATGACCTCTTTCCTTAAAGAATGAGATCCAAGTACACATATTGCTGGACCCCAGCTGGTTGGTGAAATTTAATTCTGTCCATCGGTCCAAAACAGATTGTTCACCCATTTAATCCTGTGAAATGTTTGGACTAAGTTTGCTATTCTAGCAGCATGCTAGTGTTCTACAATTAGGAAGAGAATTAGCTGTTGATTGCTTTGATGTTGTGGGATCTCGAATCTTTGTATTATTTTTGTAATTAGTATTAGCTAACCTTTTGTATTTCCCTAGTATGCTATGTGGCACACAGATTTTGGAGAATTTTATGGTATTCAAGCTGATATAAGCATTTGGGGATCCCCAAATCAAGGACCGTCTCAACAATCTGGAGCAGCCTTACAGATCAACTGTCTAGAATCAGGACGCTACAAAACCTTTGTAGCCGGATTTCAGGTAGGATTATATAATATTCTTCATGTATATCTATAGATTTATATGTATTTTAGAAATCATATTATAAAACTGTGATTTTACCTTGCAGGTGGCCCATGCTTTGTACAATAACAACGATGTTCGTTTCTTTACATACTGGACGACGGTAAAGCGTAGACCATACTATTCGTAGGGCATGACCAGAATAAATATAAGTATTTGTTTATCCATCCATGAATAACAATATTTATTTTACCATTGCGTAATTTATCAGACTGATGGTGCCACATCAACGGGCTGCTATGACTTGAGGTGCCCAGGGTACGTACCGGCAAGTGGAGCTTCACTTTTGCCAGGACAGGCTGTTGCTCCTCCATCAACGTATGGCGCAGAAGGTCGCCAGATCACTCTTAGCCTCAATAAGGTGCCACCTTGCACTAGACAGTATCATGTTTAGAAGCTTGTGTTTGAAATTGAACATACATGGACATGGCCGAGAAAACAAAACCTGCTGAATTTGATTATCTTATTGTAAGATGGCAGCTTGTTTTCCATGGTAGGATTTTTAAAACGCTTTCAGAAGTATATGATATCTCAATTTACCGTATTTTACTTCATCCAGATTACTAAGATGAATTTGACATGCTAAAATTAAGTTGATTTTTCTCACCTATTGATATGGATTCTTTTTCTGCTTTGGACGAATCCATTGCCTAATTTTATTATGGTAACATGCATGATACTAATGTAACTAAAAATCTCAGTTGTTGATGTAAAAAATGGGAACTATGTGGTTTATATATTCATCTATTCATGAATATTGTTTTCACCTTCACCATCCCTTGTCAATTACAGGATCCAAGCTCTGGAGATTGGGTGTTGTACCGGCACTACCAGTCGTATACCCCATCATTTTTGGGGCATTTTCCAGGGAGTCTTTGCTCAAGTACACCACGAACACTGGCATGGCTTGGATTTGTGAGTTATCCAGTGAATACACAAGGTCCTCCAATGGGCAGCGGTCACTTTCCTAAGGACGACAAAACAAAATCAGGATTTTTCACGAACATTAATTTGCACGACTCCCAAGGTCATGATGTTGAGCCGGTTTGGATCCCTCTAGTTGACATGCCAGTTTGCTACAATGAAACTGATGTCTTCAATAGAGAAGGGGAGGGCTTCATGTTTTATTATGGAGGACCAAGTGGTTGTATTGGATGAGAGCACAAGTTTACTACTACCTTCCATGTGATTAAAAACAGACCATGTAGTGAGATTTTGGATGGTATAACAACACCCCTTTTGGTTTATATGTTAAAGAAAATTACAGTTGTCCAACGTACGTACATGAACTTGTTTAGTTGGGTCACTTTGATCAAACTGATTAATCAGCTATACTAAGTTTCTTATGCTGAAACCTGTAAACAAAAATTTCTTACGGTGCATACGGACCAAAATACGTGAGTGGTTCTTGGTGGCAGTTGGAGTTGAGCAAGTCTTTGTAGGGTTGCATGTTCTCAAATCCAGCGCAATGATACATCTTAGAGCAAAAGCCTCCCTATCCATTAGAGGACCAAATTTAGTCAGCTAAAAAGGTAGTGTTCCTAACTAAACTCCTATTTTAACTCCTAAATCATAGAAATATAAATGTAAGCTGCCCGACAAGCCCTGAATGATCAACTTCATGCCCAAACACTACATGAAGTTAACCAATGGTATCTGAAAACCAGTACAAACAACAGGAAGTTTAGTGTAAATTTCAATACACTAATCGTAGAGAAATCAGCCAAGCTGCCTCCAATAATGAACCACCATTGTTCCGGACTTGAGAGCATGTATACATCGGTAAAATTAAATGGAAGCCAATTCAAGCAGACATACCAAGCTTTCTATTGGCTAGCAAAAAGATTGACTCCTATCATCGAATTAACACTTCTATAACACCACAGAAAGTCCAACAATCCGAATTAACACTTCTATAACACCACAGAAAGTCCAACAATCGCATATTGATGTCAAACATGCAATGATTGTAACTCTGCATACAACGGCACATATGGCAGATATGGTGGCTCGCCTTCTTCAAGCTTGGAGACCAATTTGACTTGCCGGCGATCCATATCATAGCACATGGATGCGACGTTCCACCGACCCACCGTGAAGAATATCAAGTTGTATGCCGGATGAATTGCAATCCACTGAAAATCCCCATTGCACCAAACATCTCTCCCCTGGAATATGGATCTCTTTCATGAGCACTAGTGCTGCCCCAGTAACCAGAGGCGAGCTAACAACTAGGGTACAATAAGCTTAAACTGTAGCCTGCTACTAGTTGTTTCAGTGTTATAGGACGTCAAGAATCGAAATTTAGAAAATGACGCCACAAAGCTGCCACATTACAGTATAACTAGATGCAAGACTACCACAAGGAAAGTGAACTGCTTATTTACCACCACTTTTGCTTCGGTCCCCCCCTCCCTCCTTTTCAAACTTTGACAAACAAAAACTCATACCAATTGTTTTTAGGACCGTACGAACCCACCCGAAGTCCATATGGTCCTCTTAGACGTATACTCCCCGTACACGAATACTTATGTGCCTGCAGAAGCGAAAATCGTAAGTTATATAACAACAACAACAACAACAACAACAACAACAACAACAACAACAACAACAACAACAACAACAACAACAAAAATTAAATATGACATGCAAAGACGTAGATCGCGATAATAAGAGGTGGGATCAGCCGTCCAGGACATGGATTATACTCAGTTCGACCGAGTACACATATACGAAGATATACGTGGCCTCGATATGGGTTTCGACGGGTCAAAAAAATAAAATGGCCCATGAAACTTAAGTTTAGGGGGGGGACCGAAGCACACCTCACCACCACAAGGAAAAGTGAACTTGCGCATTACAGGAAAATGGGAACCACCAGATGTTGGTCTGCTCGAGTTCAACATGGACAGGTCATTTAAAATGGGAGAACATCACGGTTGCCGGGGCGCCATGGTACGCGTTGAGGAAGGCCATGTCGTCTCAGCGGCAGTTGGTCAAGCTGATGGAATACAGGACGCCTTCAGTTCATGGCCGAGCTCAAGCCGCTGGAAGCTGCTGTCGATATGGCATCAAGTCTGGGGGCGACAAGGGTTGCTTTTGAAATAGACGTGTAGTTGCTTACGTATGCTATGAACAATCTGCGTGTTGATTTCTGTCCTACTGCAGCTATCACCGAGGACCTGAAGATTCAGTGCTGCATCTGGTTTTCCAAGTGCTGTATTGTTTCATCTAAGATTGAGATATGAATGGTGTGGCTCATGAACTAGCTAGCGTACGTGCTCTTGCACACTACTGCCGTCCCCGGTAACTAGAGGCGAGCGAACAACAAGGGTACAGTAGGACAAAGGATAGTTTCAGTTAGCCTTGTAGGCTTGAAGCTGACAACTTAGCCCCCCGACTTGTTGTTTCAGTGTTATAGGACGTCAAGGATCGAAAATTCAGATATGACGCTGCAATGCTGCCATGTTACAGTATAACTAGATCCAAGACTAAAAGGAAAGTGGGGCATTGCTTATTTACCTATAAATCACCTAAGCTACCTACCTGAACAAGAGTACAAGACACACAGGCAAAGATAACATGTTCATGGTCTTTCAAAGAGCATTCTTTGTTCTGAAAACAATAAATCATGACATAGTAATGAACATTAAGATCCAAGCACAGCTTGTTGATGTTCTGCTAACAAGTAGTAGTTACCATCAGAGGAGGTGACATGTATTATTCATCCAAAGTGTTTCGCCATCAGATAGCAGCACATTACAAATTTGTTTTTCCAAGCCATCAGAAGCAAAGGTAAATTATTTCGCATATTTATATTATTAGCTGAACTCTACACATCATATCATTAGCAGACAAGTGATCGTTCCTAAATTACTGCCAATAAGATGTTCATACTTTCAACAGCTGCAAATAAAAGACATAAGTTTACGCCGCATGGTAATCATTGATCTTATATTTTACAAAATGATCATAGTACCTTTGCACAAACACTACGAGATGCAGAAACACACACACACACACAGAAGTACTAGAACAATTGGTACGCAGACACCAGTACAGACTACAGAAAGTTGGTACAAATTATTATACTATCTAAGTTGCCCCCATAATGAACAACCACCATTGCTCCAAACATAAAAGCATATGCATATATCAGTCACAGAAACCAAGAGCCCAGTTCAAGCAGACATACCAAGCTCACTGTTGCATAGCATGAAGAATTGATTCATACCAAAGATCCACTTCTTGTAGAGGCACCAGCAGTTGCAGATTGATGTCAATTCTGCAATCACTGCAACTCTGCATACGACGGCACATACGTCATATATGGCAGCTTGGCATCTACAAGTTTCGAGATCATTTTGACTTGCCGACGATCCATATTATAGCACATGAATTTGTTCTCCCACCCAATTGTGAAGAATATCAAGTTGCACTCCGGATCAATCGCAACCCAATCAAAACCTCCATCCATGGAATAATCTATCCCTCCAATTAGGCAATACTCTATCCCTCCAAATAAGCATGAGGTATCAACACTATGCTCCAGTATCCATTCTTTGCTTTCATAGTTTTCAAGAACATAAACTACTAGCCGAGTGACAGTACCATCTTCATAGCTTTGAAAATTGGCATAATGCAAACGGTCCTGTGACCGTTGAAAAAAACCATCAATCAGACCGCCATCAGGGACAACGAATTCCATCCATGTTTCCAACTCCGTGTCCACCACAACTACACAAGGGGATGGTACTCACGGCAATCGGCTTGAAAATGCAGGTAGCCATTAAGAAAGACAGATGCTAACTGATGGTTAATGAGCCTGACATGTGCATTCCATCTCTTCTCCTTATAAACCCATCGTCCTGTTTCGGAAGAATACGCTGCCACTCCAACAATGTCGGGGTCCCAGTAATACACCTGGTCCATTACCAACTAAAACACGTGGAAATGCGACGACACGGCCGGGTCAAAGCCCAAGCGTACGGCGCCCACCTCGCTAGTGGCCTTGCCGGAGTCTGGCAATATGATCCACTTCTCCGTGGCGGGATTGCACACAACATAACGGAACTCGTTGTCACACTGAGAGGAGATGTCGTACCAGCGGCAGAGGAGGAGGCCGTTGCAGCTGTCCAATATATCGACACGCCTGTTGTTGGGCAGGAAGGTGCAAGAGGTGTCGATCGGAGGGCAGCGTCTCCCTGGGAAATTGGTGAAGTGGATGGGTGATTCCAGAAGCCACTCGTCGGTGGTGGTGCTGCCGTGGAAAAATCCGGCGGGGGTTTGTGGGAAATTTTTGCGGTGGTCGGGGTGGTCGATGAGGCTCAGCCAGTGATTGGAGACGCACTTGGAGCGGCAGAGCGTTTTGGCGGGGACGCGCGAGAGGATCTCCACGAGGAGGTCGTCGGTGATTCCGTCAACGGCCGTGCCGCTGGGAGGAGTAGATGACGACCTGCAGAAACAGAGATGGGGGACAGGTCAGGGGAGAGGTGAAGAAGGGTCGCCAAGATTGATGCCGCTGGTTCTGCTCCGCGCACCTGAATCTAGTTAAAGTAGGGCCTTCCTCCGACGGGGAAGAGCGCTCCGCGGGGATGGACATGGCGGCGGACGGCGGAAGAAAGCGGCCGACGGCGCCGTCGAGCACCGGGAAGGGGAGTGAATGAAACCTACGGGTTTGGGAATTGGGAGTTTTTTCTGTTTCTGCGTCAGAGAATGGGCCGTCCATTAGATGGGTAATATTGGGCTGAACCTCGTCACAAACTTAGTAAGTTCCCCTAAAAAGAGAGCGCTCCCTCCGACCATATTACTTAACTTGAATTCGTCCAAATTTAGATGAAACTATATTTTAGATTAATTAAATCTAGACAAATTCAAGTTAACTAATATGGGTCGGAGGAAGTATTATAAACAGACCTAAATCCCGCTTTTGCTATAAAACTACCTGTCTTTGTTATAAAATTATCCGTTTTTGTTATAAATAGTCATTTTTTACTAAATATAGCAAAAAACTACAAATAGTTCTTTTCATTTAGAGGTTATCTACCAGAGCACGACTACTCTTTATTTATGGTCCTCTCTATAGCGTGTGAAATTTTGACACCTATTTACGAAGGGATATAAATGCTTGGAGGATAAGCAAGAGATATTTTTTCTTGACTTGAATGGCAGTGTAATGTATTGATCTTCCATTACCTAGGCATTTTTTATGAGATGATTGCATACTTTTCACCTAGTTTACACTGTATTGATCTTCCATTACCTAGGCATTTTTTATGAGATGATTGCATACTTTTCACCTAGTTGTTTTTATTTTTGTTTCCTAATGGATGGTTGTCGATCTGTGTGCATCTTGATTATCCAGAGGCCAGGCGTGTAAACGTTACTATAAATAATAAAGCGTCTATTGTTGGATATATGCCCTAGAGGCAATAATAAAAGTGGTTATTATTATACTCCCTCCGACCCATATTAGTTGACTTCAATTTGGATGTAGATATGGGTCGAAGAGAGTATCTTTGTGTTTATGATAAATGTTTACATTCATGCTATAATAGTATTAACCGAAAACATTAATACTTGTGTGATTTGTAAACTAAATTAGAGTCCCTGGTAAAGCCTCTTTTTTCTCTGCCCAAAAGAAGGCTCCGAGCCACTTCACCACTTCCTCTAACAGCCAGTCCGGTGCATCTTCAATTAGCAACTGATGTATTGGCTTGCATAGATTATAGACTTGATCAAGATCAATCTGCCTTGTCTTGCTATCAATCATCTCTGCCAAGCCGGGATAACATGGATTACTTTATCAAGCAAGGGTTGCCACTCAGTCTTTGCCAACGGCCTAAGAGCCAATTGCAAGCCCAAGTATCTGATGGGGAACTGGGCTATCCCACAGCCATCAACATATGTATCCTCTCCTCCTCCTCCAAACTTCCCCTGATCAGATTCTTTGTGGTTTTGCCATAGTTTACGCGTAGGCCTGAAACTTCACCGAATATGTTCAGAATTTATTTAACCGACAACATCTCATGCACCTCTGGTTTCAGAAACATAACCATGTCGTTAGCTTAGACAGACACCCTCTGCAGCAGTGTGATGCCTGCCAAGTTTTGGAACAGCTGCTCCTCCACGGCTTTCTTGACCACTCCTGTTAGCACTTCCATGGCTGCAGCAAATAACATCGGGGAGGTGGGATCCCCCTGCCTCAGACCTCTCACATTCTCTATACGCTTCCCAGGCATTCCATTCACCAGGATTCTAGTGTTGGCCGTTTGCAACAATAGTGCAGCCCACTTTAGGAACAAGATGTCGAGTTCCCATCTTTCTAAAAACTTCGAGGAGAAAACCCCATGAGATAGAGTCAAAATCTCGCGAGAGATCCAACTTGAGCAATACACCTGTGAGCGGATGCGCGTTTATCTTTCTCATCACCTGTCTAACCAGCATAAAGTTGTCGTGTAGACACCTTCCTTTGATGAAGGCTAACTAGTTCATGCTGACAATGTCTCCCAGCCTTCTCCGTAGTCGATTAGCAACCAACTTGGAAAACAGCTTAGAGAAGATGTGTACTAAACTGATGGGCCGATAGTCTCCAATTTCCATGGCCTCCCGCTACTTGGGAATCAGAGTTATTATGGCTCTGCTTAGCCGAGCGAAGCCCCTGACATCCCTTGCTCCCAGTTTGAGCAAACCCTTCATGATGTCATGCTTGATTATTGGCCATGCTCGTTGGTAAAAGGCTCCGATAAAACCGTCAGCGCTCGGAGATTTTAGAAATAGTAACGACGATCTTTCTTGTTTTAGCCCTCCGGATCGAAGAAATCTACTGAAAAGAGAGAACTAGGCCCAACCAAAAAGTTGGAAGACCATGAGAGGTTCAGGATAGAAGATATCGGTGAAGACGGCAAATCGATTGCTCCCGAATTTGTCGCAAACAAATTTGTGGCACAATGTGGAGTAATCGTTAGGGACTTCATCCCGATCACCGTTCGAAATTGGAATAGGCATGCTAATGCGGAAGAAGAGGGAACGTCTTTATTTCTCCCTACCGTGGACAAATATTTACTATGGAAGAGGCTCATGGTTAATTTCAAACTACCGAAGATAGAGCTGGATCCAAATGCGGAGGATCCAGTTGAGGACGCCTTAGAACATGCGCGAGCCATGGAGGCTAAGGTCAGGGAGTGGGATATGAAGAAGATGGCCCAATGTTTCACCAACTTGAAAAAAAGATTGCACCTTGACTATGTCGTGAAAGAGAAGACTCTGGATTTCAAGAAGATTCAGTTTCAGAAGATAGAACCATTCTGGGCTGAGTTTGTGAATTACAAGACATCAGCAAAAGCTAAGAAAATGTCTGCAACGAATAAGCTGAATGCTGCTAACAAGAAGTATCACCATACTATGGGGCAAGGTGGCTACAAGGCTGACATTCCTAAGTGGGAGAAACTTGAGCAGGAAATGCGTGCTAAAAATATCACCCCGGAGACAGACGATTGGATCAAACGTGCAAGGAATTGGTTTTACGGGCATGGGGGAAAGTTGGACTCGGAAGGGAAGTGTATATATAACATACGACATAAAGAAGACCCCTTGCAAATCGAGAAGATGAGAAAAGCAGTAAAGGCTGTTAAAGATGGGGACTTCATTCCCGATAGAGAGAATGATGAGCTCACACTCGCCCTTGGAAATAAGGAACATGATGGACGAACACGAGGCACAATAGGCTCCAATGTTGGAGATATGCCCTAGAGGCAATAATAAATGTAGTTATTATTATATCTTTGTGTTTATGATAAATGTTTACATTCATGCTATAATAGTATTAACAAGGAAACATTGATACTTGTGTGATTTGTAAACTTAATTTGAAGTCCCTAGTATAGCCTCTATACTTCACTAGCTTGTTGGTTGATTAATGATTGTGGTTTCCCTATCATGAACATTGAGATGTTATCAACAACAAGATCATATCGTTAGGAGAATGATATGGTGTACATACTCCTATAGATAAGCGTAGCATAAAGATCAAGTCATTTCAATAGTTCAATTGCTATATGCTTTCTGATACATAGTAACCTAATTCCTTCGACCATGAGATCATGCATATCACCTTTACCGGATGGATGCTTTGATGACATCAAATACCACACCGTAACTGGGTGGCTATAAAGGTGGCATTGAGTGTTCGGAAAGTATTGGTTGAAACACATGGATCAAGAGTGGGATTTGTCCATCCATATGACGGATAGATATACTCTGGGCCCTCTCGGTGGAATGTCATCCAATTAGCTTGCAAGCATGTGACTGGCTCACAGGGGATCACATATCACGGGAACAAGAAAAGAGTACTTATCGAACGAGGTTGAACTAGGTATGCAGAGATACCGACGATCATAACCTCGGATAAGTAAACTATCGTGAGACAAAGGGAAATTGGTATCGTATGTAAGTGGTTCATTCGATCGCAAAGTAATCGTAGAAATATGTGGGAGCCATATGAATTTCCAGATTCCTCTATTGGTTATTGTTCGGAGAAGTGTCTCGATCATGTCCGCATAATTCACGAACCGTAGGGAGACACACTTAAGGATTCGACGTTGTTTTGAGTAGTTATGTGTTGGAATTATGCCCTAGAGGCAATAATAAAGATGTTATTATTATAATTCTTGTTCATGATAAAGTTTATATTCCATGCTAGAATTGTATTAAGCGGAAACTTTAATACTTGTGTGGTTTGTAAACAACACCGTGTCCCTAGTACGCCTCTATGGACTAGCTCATTGATCAATGATGGTTAAGGTTTCCTAACCATAGACATGAGTTGTAAATTGATAATGAGATCATATCATTGGAAGAATGATATGGTGGATAGACCCAAACAAAGCAGAGCAATTAGATCGTGTCATCGTGTTCGTCTTTGCGAAGCTTTTCCTATGTCAAATATTGTATTCCTTAGACCATGAGATAATGCAACACCCTGGTACCGGAAGAAAGCTTTGAGGTCATCAAACGTCATCCTATGAGAGGGTGATCATAAAGGTGTCTCTCAGGTGATCGGAAAGTATCTGTTGGGTTGTATGTATCGAGATGGAATTTGTCCCTCCCAAGTCGGAGAGATATACTGGCCCACTCGGAATCGATATCAACACCGCTTGCAAGCATGTGGTTAAGGAGTTAATCACAAAGTGATATCGGATTACGAACGAGTAAAGTACTTCTGTGAACGAGATTGAACTAGGTATGACTGCAAGCGATCGAATCTCGGCAAGTAAAATATCGCGAGACGAAGGGAATATATATATGGGATTGATTGAATCGGCATCGTGGTTCATCCGATATGATCATCGATGAATGTGTGGGAGTCAATATGGGTGGGTGCCGGACCGCTGTTGATTATTGATAGAAGATCATGTCTCGCATATTCTCGAACCCGCAGGTCACACACTTAACGTGTCTTGGCGCTAGGATAGATTGGATAATTGGTTTATGAATTTTTGTTCGAGTCTCGGATGGGATCCGGGATATCACGAGAGGTTCGAAATGGTCCGAGAATAAGATTCATATAAGGCAAGGCAGTTTTGGAGTTCGGAATTGTTCCGGGTTAATCGGTATTGTACCGGAAGCTTCTAGAACCTTCCGGAAGGGGACCAACGTGGCCCCACCTTCCGGGAGGGGGCATGGGCCTATGAGGGAGTGTCCTGGCCGCATTGGGCCAGGGGCACAAGGCCCCAGCCGATTCTAGAGAGATTTGACTCGTTTAAATCTCGGGATAGAATTTCTAGATAAGGGAGAGTTTAAATCGTTTAAACTAGAGATAGGATTTCTAGATAAGGGAGAGTTTAAATTGTTTAAACTAGAGATAGGCTTGGAGGAGGGGCAAGGGCTGGCCTCCCCTCTATATAGAGGGTGTTGCGCTCCCCCACACACCTTCCTCCAAGCCCTAGCCTTGCTACCTTCCTCTCCCTCCCGATGTTTGTAGGCGAAGCCAGGTAAATTCTCCACCATATACACCACGCCGTCGTGTTGTAGATCCAATCTATCTCCACCATACTCGCTGGTCCGAGGAAGGAGGAGACGCCGAGTCTTTGCGTGTGCATCTCATGGAGGCACCGCCACTTGTGGTGCTAGATCGGATCGGATCGCGAGGAGGAGAAGCGAGTACGACTACATCACCCATGTTCCGACGAACGTTCCACTATGCGAATCTTCAAGGGTATGAAGATCTAATCCAATCTCTCTCGTTGTTTGCATCTCCTAGATTAGATCTTGGCTTTCCCTCTGTTCGCTCCGTAGAAAACTTTGATTTACTATGCCGCGAAACCCTTCAGTGGTATCAGAGCTAGATCTATGCGTAGATGTGTTTCACGAGTAGAACGCAACATGGTTGTTGCAGGCGTTGATGTTTTATGTTGCAAGCCTCTTGTTTGTGTTCTTCTTATGACGCGGGATAGTGAGATTGAAGCGGTCCAGGCCAACCTTACGCGTCGTTCATGAGACCGGCTCCGCACTTGACGTGTGGCTTGTACCACACATGCGGCTGGTGGATGTCAGTTTCTCTCACTATAGTTGTCATGGGATTAACACCGTAGTTTGGCAACCATAATATCACCGTTGTGGCTTTTCGTAGGTAAGAATCGTTCTTAGCATCTACTCCCATAAGCCACGTAAAACATGCAACAACAAAGTAGAGGCGTCTAACTTGTTTTTGCAGGGAGTGTTTTCTGTGATATGGTATGGCCCAAGATGTGATGTGTATATTGTATGCGATGATCATGTTTTGTAATGTTTCACGACTTGCATGTCGATGAGTACACAACCAACATGAGCCATATGGTTGTCTTTATAATTGTGTATGACTGTAGTCAACTTCTTATACGCCATGTAATAGCTTTACTTTATCGCTAAGTAGTTAGCAATAGTTGTAGTTGCTATTCGTGGTGGAGGCAATCATGGTGGAGTGATGGAGATCATGCCGAACGCACAAGATGGAGATCATTGCGAGGATTGGCTATACCATGTCACATAAAGTTATATGCATGTGATGTTTATCCCTTTATGTATCTTATTATGCTTAGATCGACGGTAGCATTATAAGATGATTCCTCACTTAAAGATCAAGATAAAACCGTGTTCTCCCCAAGTATGCACCGTTGAAAGTTCGTCGTGTCCAAGCATCACGTGATGATCGGGTGCTATAGACTCTACGCCCACATACAACGGGTGCAAGCGTTTGCACACGGAAATACTTGGGGCTAACTTGACGAGCCTAGCATGTACGGACATGGCCTCGGAACACAAGAACCGAAAGGTTAAGCATGAGTCATATGAATGATATGATCGACACTTTGTTGTCCACCATTGAAACCACATCTCTTCTCGTGATGATCGGATTAGGTGTGGTGAATTTGGATCGTGTTCACTAAACAACTTGAGGATGTTGAATTTAGTGGGAGTTCATCTAGTAATTTGATTAAGTTGAACTATTTATCATGAACATAGTCTAAATTGTACTTGCAAATCAGTAGATCACATGGCCAAATCCAACTTCAACTTCAACGCTTTTTCTGAGAAGGAAAAGCTTAGAAACAATGGGTCTAACTTCACCAATTGGTTCCGCAATCTAAGAATCATTCTGTCATGGACAAAAGGACTATGTCCTTGGTAAAGCGTTAGGTGACCCCCTGCAATCGCTACGCCGATGAGAAAGCTGTCTATCGGCAAGAAAGATGATTATGGTGTGATTAAGAGCACCATGTTGTTTGCTATGGAACCGAAGCTTCAAAATCGTTTGAAACCTATCCGGCCCTTTGAGATTCTCGAGGAGCCGAAAACCATGTTTCGCACTCAAGCCCGCTCGAGAGATATGAGATCTCCGAGAAGTTCTTTAACGCAAGATGGAGGAAGGGAGTTACATTAGTGAGCACGCCATAAAGATGTCGGGCTACACTCAACGCCTTGAGCAACCTGGAATGCACGATTCCGGAGGAGCTCAAGATTGACAGGTTCGCAATCACTCCTCCCAGCTACAAAAGTTTTGTAGTGACTCATAATCGATTGGTTCCATCGATACGATCACCGAGCTCTTCGCAGTCAAGGCTACGGAAGTGGACATCAAGAAGGATAATCATGTGTTGATGGTCAACAAGCCCTCCTTTAAGAAAGGTAAGGAGCAAAGAAGCCCTTCAAGAAGGGCGGCAAGCAATGCCCTGCCGAGAAGAAGCTCGTGTCCGTCCCAAGCCGGACATCGAGTGCTTCTATTGCAAGGATAGGGGTCCTGAAGCGCAATGTCCAAGTACTTAGCGGACAAGAAGGCTGGCACCATCAAAGGTATATTTGATATACATGTTATTGATGTTTTCCTTACTAGCCCTCGCTAGTGCCCGGGTATTTGATACCGTTCAGTTGCTAATATTTGTAACTCGAAGCAGAGCTACGGAATAGACTGCGAGGGATGAGGTGACGATCTTGGCGTTGGCAACGGATCAAGAGTTGATGTGATGGCCGTCGCACGCTCTCTTAGTTTTACCTTCGGGATTAGTTTTAAACCTTAATAAATGTTATTATGTACTGCGTTGAGCATGAACATTATTTCCGGATCATGTTTATTGCAAGACGGTTATTCATTTAAATCGGAGAATAATGGTTGTTCTATTTATATGAGTAACATCTTTTATGGTCATGCACCTCTTATGAATGGTTTATTTCTTCTAAATCTCGAAAGGGATGAAACACACATCCATAACATTGAGGCTAAGAGATGCAAAGTAGATAGTGATAATACTACTTATTTGTGGCACTGTCGTCTAGGTCATATTGGTGTAAAGCGCATGAAGAAACTCCATTATGATGGACTTTTGGAGTCTCTTGATTTTGAATCATTTGACACATGCGAACCATGCCTCATGGGAAAGATGATCAAAACCCGTTCTCGGTATGATGGAGCGAGCAACGAACTTGTTGGAAATCATACATACCGATGTATGCGGACCGATGAGTGTTTGACGCGGTGGATATCGCTATTTTCTCACTTTTACCGATGACTTAAGTAGATATGGGTATATCTATTTAATGAAACATAAATCTGAAACGTTTGAAAAGTTCAAAGAATTTCGAATGAAGTGGAGAACCATCGTATGTAAAGATTAAGTTTCTACGATCCGATCGTGGAGGTGAATATTTGAGTTATGATTTTCTCACGCATCTTAAAGCAAGTGGAATCGTTTCACAACTCACGCCACCCGGAACACCACAGCGCAATGGTGTGTCTGAACGCCGGAATCGAACCCTATTAGATATGGTCTGATCGATGATGTCTCTTACTGATTTGCCGTTATCATTTTGGGGTTATGCATTAGAAACCGCTGCATTCACTTTAAATAGGGCTCCATCTAAATCCGTTGAGACGACACCGTATGAACTGTGGTTTGGTGCTAAACCTAAGTTGTCGTTTCTTAAAGTTTGGGGATGCGAAGCTTACGTCAAGAAGTTGATGCCGGACAAGCTCGAACCCAAAGTGGAGAAATGCGTCTTCATAGGATACCCTAAGGAAACCATTGGGTATACCTTCTATCACAGAACCGAAGGCAAAGTGTTTATGTCATAAGAACGGTTCCTTTCTTGAGAAGGAGTTTCTCTCGAAAGAAGTGAGTGGGAGGAAAGTAGAGCTTGCGAGGTTATTGAACCTTCTCTTGAATTGGAGAGTAGCGCGCACCTGAAATTGTTCGATGCGCTTTGCACCAACAATAGAGGAAGCTAATGACAAGGATCATGAAGCTTGGACGATCTTGCTCTTGAGCGTCAGCGGTCAACAAGGTCGCGTGCCCTCCCGAGTGGTGCAGCAACCTGTCTTGACTGTCTTGTTAGTAGAAGACGGTGAACCTCTGAACTATGAGGAAGCGATGATGAGCCCGGACTCGAGAAATGGCTAGAAGCCATGAAATCATTGGGATCCATGGCGAAAACCAAGTATGGACTTTGGTGGACCCTCCTAGCGACCGAAAGGCCGTTGAGTGCAAATGGATCTTCAAGAAGAAAACGGACGCGGATGGTAATGTTACCGTCTATAAAGCACGGCTTGTCGCGAAAGGTTTTCGACAAGTTCAAGGTGTTGACTACGATGAGACCTTCTCTCCCGTAGCGATGTTTAAGTCCATTCGGATTTTATTAGCAATTGCTGCGTTTCATGATTATGAAATATGGCAGATGGATGTCAAGACTGCGTTCCTCAATGGCAACATTGATGAAGAGTTGTATATGATACAACCCGAAGGTTTTGTCGATCCTAAGTATGCTGATAAAGTATGCAAACTTCAGCGTTCCATTTATGGACTGAAGCAAGCATCTCGGAGTTGGAACCTTCGTTTTGATCAAGTGATCAAGAGCTTTGGATTTGTTCCAAATTGCTCTGAGCTTGCATCTACAAGAAAGTGAGTGGGAGCTCGGTGGCGTTTACGGTACTATATGTGGATGACATATTGATTATTGGAAATGACATCAACATGCTTAACGATGTGAAGAGTTATTTGAACAAGTGTTTTCAATGAAAGACCTAGGTGAAGCTGCTTATATATTGGGCATCAAAATCTATAGAGATAGACAAAGGCGCTGATAGCTTTAAGCGAGTACATACCTAGACAAAGTTCGAAAAGGTTCGTAATGGATAAGGCAAAGAAAGGTTCGATTGCCTATGTTGTCGTAAGATATTGAGCAAGGCTCGGTGTCCATTCGGTAAATGATAGGGAAGCTATGAGCAAAGTGCCTTATGCCTCGGCCATAGGTTCCATCATGTATGCCATCTTTGTACTAGACCGGATGTGTCCAATGCTCTTAGTTTGACGAAAGATATCAAAGTGATCCGAGTGGAACCTTTGGACAGTCATGAAGAACATCCTAAAGTACCTAAATAGGACTAAAGAAATGTTCTTAGTCTATGGGGTGATGAACGACTTGTCGTAAAGGTTACATCGACGCTAGTTTTGACAATCGATAAGGATGATTCTAAATCTCGAACGGGATACGTTTATATTTTGAATGGAGGGCGTGAGGTGGAGAAGTCGCAAGCAAAGCGTGATCACGGGATCTGATGAAAGCGGAATACATGGCTGCTGCGAAGCGTCAAGTGAAGGAGTTTGGATCGAAACTTCATCATCGAGCTTGGCGTGGTTCCAAGTGCATTGGACCCACTGGAGATATTGTGTGACAACACTGGTGCCATAGCACTCGCTAAGGAACCAAGATATCATCCAAACACCAAGCATATCAACCGCAAGTTTCATATAATCCGAGATTATATAGCAGATGGAGATCTGAAGATTAGCAAAGTACATACGGATCTGAATGTCGCAGATCCATTGACTAAACCTCTTCCACGTGTAAAACATGATCAACACCTCAGTGCCATGGGTGTGAGATTGTTACCAGATGTAAACTAGATTATTGACTCTAGTGCAAGTGGGAGACTGTTGGAATTATGCCCTAGAGGCAATAATAAAGATGTTATTATTATAATTCTTGTTCATGATAAAGTTTATATTCCATGCTAGAATTGTATTAAGAGGAAACATTAATACTTGTGTGGTTTGTAAACAACACCGTGTCCCTAGTACGCCTCTATGGACTAGCTCATTGATCAATGATGGTTAAGGTTTCCTAACCATAGACATGAGTTGTCAATTGATAATGAGATCATATCATTGGGAGAATGATATGGTGGATAGACCCAAACAAAGCAGAGCAATTAGATCGTGTCATCGTGTTCGTCTTTGCGAAGCTTTTACTATGTCAAATATTGTATTCCTTAGACCATGAGATAATGAAACTCCCTGGTACCGGAAGAAAGCTTTGAGGTCATCAAACGTCATCCTATGAGAGGGTGATCATAAAGGTGTCTCTCAGGTGATCGGAAAGTATCTGTTGGGTTGTATGTATCGAGATGGAATTTGTCCCTCCCAAGTCGGAGAGATATACTTCGGGCCCACTCGGTAATCGATATCAACACCGCTTGCAAGCATGTGGTTAAGGAGTTAAATACAAAGTGATATCGGATTACGGAACGAGTAAAGTACTTGCTGTGAACGAGATTGAACTAGGTATGACGGTACCGACGATCGAATCTCGGGCAGACGAAGGGAATATATATATGGGATTGATTGAATCCTGGCATCGTGGTTCATCCGATATGATCATCGATGAATGTGTGGGAGTCAATATGGGTGCCCGGACCCATTGATTATTGATAGAAGATCATGTCGCATATTCTCGAACCCGAGGTCACACATAACGTGTCTTGGCTAGGATAGATTGGATAATTGGTTTATGAATTTTTGTTCGAGTCTCGGATGGGATCCGGGATATCACGAGAGGTTCGAAATGGTCGGAGAATAAGATTCATATAAGGCGGTGCAGTTTTGGAGTTCGAATTGTTCGTGTTAATCGGTATTGTACCGAAGCTTCTAGAACCTTCCGAAGGGACCAACGTGGCCCCACCTTCGGGAGGGGCATGGGACTATGAGGGAGTGTCCTGGCGCATTGGGCCAGGGCAAGGCCCCATAGGGCCCAGCCGATTCTAGAGATTTGACTCGTTTAAATCTCGGGATAGAATTTCTAGATAAGGAGAGTTTAAATCGTTTAAACTAGAGATAGGATTTCTAGATAAGGGAGAGTTTAAATTGTTTAAACTAGAGATAGGCTTGGAGGAGGGCAAGGGCTGTCCCCTCTATATATAGAGGGTGGTGCGCCCCCCCCACACACCTTCCTCCAAGCCCTAGCAGCCTTGCTACCTTCCTCTCCTCCCGACTGTTTGTAGGCGAAGCCTGCAGTGAATTATCCACCATACACACCACGTCGTGTTGTAGATCCAATCTATCTCTCCACCATACTCGCTGGTCCGAGGAAGGAGGATACGTCGAGGTCTGCGTGTGCATCTCACGGAGGCACCGCCACTTGTGGTGCTAGATCGGATCGGATCGCGAGGAGGAGAATACATCACCCACGTTCCGACGAACGTTCCGCTGTGCGAATCTTCAAGGGTATGAAGATCTAATCCAATCTCTCTCGTTGTTTGCATCTCCTAGATTAGATCTTGGCTTTCCCTCTGTTCGCTCCGTAGAAAATTTTGATTTACTATGCCGCGAAACCCTTCATTATGGTATTATGAGAAAGAGACCGAATGTTGTTCGGAGTCTCGGATGGGATCCGGGATATCACGAGGTGATCTGGAATGGTCCGGAGAATAAGATTCATATAAGGAAAGTCCCGTTTCGGAGTTCGGGAATGATTCCGGTGTTTTCATTGGGAATGTTCTAGAAGGTTCCGGAATATCCGGCACTCCGGGGGGGAAGGGGTACATGAATGTGTCATTAAATATTGGAATGATTGCATCATGTACTAAGTGTTCTTGCTGTTCCAAATAAAGGATTAAATTGAATCCTAAAACTGAAAAGTCAAATGGCCAGTTTGAAAGTCAAACGGCTAAACAGAAACCGAGGGAAACAAGCAAGAGGAGGTTGAAACCGACTTGGGGAGGAGTCCCTCCTCTCCAAGCCGGCCCACCTAGGCCGAGTTGGGGAGGACTCCCTCTCCCCAGCGCGCCCCTCCACCTATAAAAGGAGGGCATCCTCCTCTAGACACACAAGTTCCTATCCTGTAATCTAAATCCTAGCCCTAGACTCCGGTTTAGAGCCGCTTTGGTTTAGAGCTTCTAATTGCACTAGCCTTCAGATTAGAGCCTTCTAATTGGTGTGTCTAAACCCTAGACCACTAATAGCTCTCTCTCATACTCCATCATACTCGCTCCGGCTTAAGGCGAAGCCCTGCGGGATCTCCCCTCTACTTCCGGTACCACGCCGTTGTCTTCTTGAATCGCGAGGAGAGTGCTACAACCTCCATTTTCTGGAACAAGGAGAGGAAGGTCTTCGTCAGTACCAAACGTGTGACCGACTTGAAGCGCTGCGGAGCATGGCCGGAAGGATCGTCTACGATCTTGAGATCGGGAAGAGTACGACTACATCACCCAGAATCCGCTCGTTAACGCTTTGGAATCTTCGAGGGTAAGTTATTCCATCGACTCGTTGCTACAATCTAGTAGATAGATCTTGGCTTGTTTGGTTGTATGCGATAGAATTTTTGTTTTCCATGCTCTGAAACCCTACGGTGGTATCGAGCCGTGTCTATATGTAGATCTGTTGCACGAGTAGAACACAATGGTCATTGTGGGCGTTGATGCTTTTATTGTCGATTACTTCTTGTGTACTTTGCATCTTGCGGTATGTTGGGATGAAGCGGCCCGGGCTAACCTTACATGACATCGTTCATGAGACTTGCTCCACGCTTGACATGCAACTTGTATTGCATAAGTGGCTTTGCGGGTGCCTGTTTCTCCTAGCATATTTAAGATCCAATTTACAACGGGTGATCAACAATGCTAGTATCAATGTTGTGGTTCTTGTTCGTAAGTTAGAACGGCATTTATTGAACGCCCCAAACCACGTAAAATATGCAAAGAAAGTAGAGGCGTCTAACTTTGTTTTGCAGGGTGTCTGATGATGTGATATGGCCATGATTGTGATTATATTTGATGTATGCAATGTTCCTTATTGTAAGTTGGCAACGGCGAGACATATGGTTGTATTTAATTTATGTTAAGACCCGCGTGTCTATTCAAAGTAGTTGTAATAGTTGAAGCCGGTGGACGACAACCATGGAGAAGCGTCATTGACCTTGATGCAATGCCGGTGATGATGGAGATCATGTTCGTGCTAGAAGATGGAGATCGGAAGCACAAAGAAGAAAGGCCATATCATATCACATATTATGAATTGCATGTGATGTTAATCCTTTATGCATCTTGTATTGCTTAGTAGACGACAGTAGCATTATAAGATGATCCCTCATGCACATGAATTTCAAGTCATAATGTGTTAACCCTTAGTTAGCACCGTTGCTAAAGCTTGTTGTTTCGAAGCACCACGTGATGATCGGGTGTGTTAGATTCTGCAAGTGTATACAACGTGAGCAAGCCAGATTTGCTCATGCAGAAACTAAGGTTTGATCTTGACGAGCCTAGCATGTACAGACATGGTCTCGGAACACGGATCACCGAAAGGTAAAGCATGAATCATATAGTAGATATGATGAACATGTCGATTGTTCGCCATTGAAACTATATCAACTCGTGATGATCGGTGTTGATGTGGTGGATTTGGTTCATGTGATCACTAAAACAATGTGAGGGATATTGTTTTGGTGGGAGTTCACATAGATTAATTTATTATTAATTTGAACTCAATTTGTCATAAACTTAGTCTAAACTATTGCAAATATGTTGTAGATCAATGGCAGCCCTACCATCAATTTTAATGCGTTCCTAGAGAAAGAAAAGTTGAAAAACAATGGAAGCAACTTCACGGATTAGTTCCGCAATTTGAGGATTGTCCTCACAGTGGTAATTTGACCTATGTCTTTGGATGCACATGGGTGACCCACTGCGGTGATGCTTCGATGAAGTAAAGAATGTTTACCTCGCTCGGAAGAATCGAGACTCCATAGTTCATGTGCTATCTTGTATGGTTTGGAATCGAGCTTGAAAAGGTTTGATGAGTCGGACCCATATGATATTGTCGAGGATCTCAAATTGATTTTGAGACTCATGCGGCAATTGAAAGCTATGAGGCTTCGAAAAGTTCTTTAACTGCAAGATGGAAGAAGGCAGCTCGTCGGTGAGCATGTGCTTAAGATGTGCAGCACGCAAACAAACTTCAAAGCTTGGGTATAGTGATTCCTAATGCTTTGGGGATTTATCGTGTCCTCCAATCACTACCACCAAGTTACAAGAACTTTGTGATGAACTACAACATGTAGAACATGAACAAGACATTGCCAGAACTCTTTTCCATGTTGAAATCTGCAGAAGTGGAGATAAAGAAAGAGCACCAAGTGTTGTTGGTCAATAAGACCACCAAATTCAAGAAAGGCAAGTCTAAGCAGAAGGGACACTTCAAGAAGGGTGGTAAGAAAGTTGCCACGCCGGCGAAGAAGACCAAAGCTGGGCCCAAGCGATCTTGAGTGTTTTACCGCAAGGGAGAAGGTCCTTTGGGCGGAATTGCCCAAAGTACTTGGCGGATCGAAGAACGGCAACATCAAGAAGAAAGGTATATCGATATACATGTTATTGATGTGTATCTCACTAGTACTCGTAGTAGTGCACAGGTATTTGATCTTGGTTGGTTGCTCATATTTGTAACTCGAAGCAGGTGTTGCGAATAAGGAAGCTAGCGAAGAACGAGGTGACGATGCGGCGTGGGAAAGCGGATCAAAGGTTGATGTGATCGCGGTTACACGCTACCCCTTCATCTACCATGGGATTAGTTTTATACTTAAATAATTGTTATTTAGTGCCTGTGTTGAGAATGAACATTATATCGGGATCTTGTTTATTGCGAGACGGTTACTTGTTTAAGTCAGAGAATAATGGTTGTTCGATTTATATGAGTAATATGTTTTATGCACATGCACCTTTGATAGATGGTCTATTCTTATTGAATCTCGATAGTGGAAATACACATATCAACAACATTGAGGCTAAACGTTTGAAATCAAGCGATAATTCGACCTATATGTGGCATTGTCGTCTTGGTCACATTGGAGTGAAGCGTATGAAGAAACTCCATTCCGATGGACTTCCTGAATCACTTGATTTTGAATCACTTGAAAGATGCGAAGCATGTCTGATGGGATAAATGACTAAGACTCCATTTTCTGGTATGATGGAGCGAGCTACGGACTTATTGGAAATCATACATACCGATGTGTGTGGTCCGATGAGTGTAGCATCGCGCGGTGGTTATCGTTATGTTCTTACCTTCACGGATGACTTGAGTAGATATGGGTATATCTATTTCATGAAACATAAGTCCGAAAGTTTCGAGAAGTTTAAGGAGTTTCAAAGTGAGGTAGAGAATCAACGTAACAAGAAGATTAAATTTCTACGTTCTGATCGTGGAGGTGAATATCTAAGTTACGAGTTTGGCGAGCATTTGAAGAAATGCGGAATACTTTCACAGTTGACACCGCCGGGAACACCACAGCGTAATGGTGTGTCCGAACGTCGTAATCGAACTCTCTTAGATATGGTTCGTTCTATGATTTCACTTACAGATTTACCGCTATCATTTTGGGGTTATGCATTAGAAACAGCCGCATTCACTTTAAATAGGGCACCGTCTAAATCCGTTGAAACGACACCGTATGAATTATGGTTTGGGAAGAAACCTAAATTGTCGTTCCTTAAAGTTTGGGGATGCGAAGCCTATGTAAAGAAGTTACAGCCGGACAAGCTTGAACCCAAAGCGGAAAAATGCGTCTTCATAGGATATCCAAAGGAAACTATTGGGTATACCTTCTATCATAGATCCGAAGGCAAAATCTTCGTTGCCAAGAATGGATCCTTTCTAGAGAAGGAATTTCTCTTGAAAGAAGTGACTGGAAGGAAAGTAGAACTCGACGAGGTTGTCGAACCTTCTCTCGAAATTGCGAGTAGCGCAGCACCGGAAGAAGTTCCTGTGGTGCCTGCACCAATTAGAGAGGAAGCTAATGATGATGATCATGAAACTTGGTTGAAGTTGCTCTGAGCCTCGAGGTCAACGAGAACTCGTACCACTCTAGATTGGTATGATCCATTATGAGTGTCATGTTGGTAGACAACACCGATGACCCCGAGACATATGAGGAAGCGATGATGAGCCCGATTCCAATAAATGGCAAGAAGCCATGAAATCCGAGATTGGATCCATGTACGAAAACCAAGTATGGACTTTGGTGGACTTACCGGATGGCGAAGGTCATCGAGAACAAATGGATTTTCAAGAAGAAAGCAGATGTTGATGGTAATGTTCTTGTCTATAAAGCTCGACTTGTCGCAAAAGGGTTTCGACAAATTCAAGGAGTTGACTACGATGAGACTTTCTCACCAAGATGCGAAGCTAAAGTCTGTGAGGATTATGTTAGCAATCGCTGCATATTATGATTATGAGATATGGCAGATGGATGTCAAAACAACATTCCTCAATGGAGATATTGATGAAGAGTTGTATATGATGCAACCCAAAGGTTTTGTCGATCCTAAAGATGCTAACAAGGTATGCAAACTTCAATGGTCCATCTATGGATTGAAGCAAGCATCCCGAAGTTGGAATCAACGTTTTGATAAGGTGATCAAAAGTTTTGGTTTTATACAAACTTATGGAGAAGCTTGTATTTACAAGAAAGTAAGTGGGAGATCTGTAGCGTTCTTAATACTATATGTGGATGACATATTGTTAATTGGGAATGATGTAGACCTTCTTAATAGTGTCAAGGAATATTTGAATAATAGTTTTTCAATGAAGGATCTTGGCGAAGCAGCTTACATATTAGGCATAAAGATTTATAGAGATAGATCGAAACGCCAAATATCATTGTCACAGAGTACATATTTGGACAAAGTTCTAAAGAGGTTTGGAATGGAAGATAGCAAGAAAGGGTTCTTGCCCAATACGACCTTGAGTAAAACTCAAAGTCCGACATCGGCAGAAGATAGAGAAAGGATGAGTAAGACTCCCTATGCCTCAGCCATAGGATCTCTAATGTATGCCATGCTATGTACTAGACCCGACATTGCATATCTTTGTTAATTTAACTAGCAGATATCAAAGTGATCCGAGTGGATCATTGGACAATGATCAAAAACATCCTTAAGTACTTGAGAAGAACTAAGGATATGGTTCTTTCTTATGGAGGTGATGAACGATCGTTGTTAGCAGTTACACCGATGCTAGTTGGAACACCGATCCGGATGATTCTAAATCACAATGGATTATTTATTTTGAATGGTGCGGCGATTAGCTGGAGGAGTGCAAAGCAAAGCGTTGTGGCGAGATCTTCAACCTGAATCGGAATACATGGTCGCCTTGGAGGCTTCACAAGAAGCGATATGGATGAAAGAGTTCATTATAGAGCTGGGTGTGGTTCCTAGTGTTTGGACCCAATGTCTCTCTTGTGATAACATGGGCGCCATAGCCAATGCGCAAGAACCAAGGTCACACAAGAAGCTGAAGCATATCAAGCTGCGTTTTCACGCTATTCGAGAACATATCCAGGATGGGGATATAAAGATTTGCAAAGTACACACAGATCTGAATGTGGCGGATCGGTTGACTAAACCTCTCCCGAGGTCAAAACATGACCAACACCAAACTGCCATGGGTGTTCGGTATATAACCATGTAATCTAGATTAGATGACTCTAGTGCAAGTGGGAGACTGTTGGAGATATGCCCTAGAGGCAATAATAAATGTAGTTATTATTATATCTTTGTGTTTATGATAAATGTTTACATTCATGCTATAATAGTATTAACAAGGAAACATTGATACTTGTGTGATTTGTAAACTTAATTTGAAGTCCCTAGTATAGCCTCTATACTTCACTAGCTTGTTGGTTGATTAATGATTGTGGTTTCCCTATCATGAACATTGAGATGTTATCAACACAAGATCATATCGTTAGGATAATGATATGGTGGACATACTCCTATAGATAAGCGTAGCATAAAGATCAAGTCATTTCAATAGTTCAATTGCTATATGCTTTCTGATACATAGTAACCTAATTCCTTCGACCATGAGATCATGCATATCACCTTTACCGGATGGATGCTTTGATGACATCAAACACCACACCGTGGCGGGTGGCTATAAAGGTGGCATTGAGTGTTGGAAAGTATTGGTTGAAACACATGGATCAAGAGTGGGATTTGTCCATCCATATGACGGATAGATATACTGGGCCCTCTCGGTGGAATGTCATCCAATTAGCTTGCAAGCATGTGACTGGCTCACAAGGGATCACATATCACGGGAACGAAAAGAGTACTTATCGTAACGAGGTTGAACTAGGTATGCGAGATACCGACGATCATAACCTCGGATAAGTAAACTATCGTGAGACAAAGGAAATTGGTATCGTATGTAAGTGGTTCATTCGATCAAAGTAATCGTAGAAATATGTGAGCCATATGAATTTCCATATTCCTCTATTGGTTATTGTTCGAGAAGTGTCTCGATCATGTCGCATAATTCACGAACCGTAGGAGACACTTAAGGATTCGACGTTGTTTTGAGTAGTTATGGTATTATGATAAAGAGACCGAATGTTGTTCGGAGTCTCGGATGGGATCCGGGATATCACGAGGTGATCCGGAATGGTCCGAGAATAAGATTCATATAAGGAAAGTCCGTTTGAGTTCGGGAATGATTAGGTGTTTTCATTGGGAATGTTCTAGAAGGTTTGAATGTCCGCACTCAGGAAGGGGTACATGAATGTGTCATTACATATTGGAATGATTGCATCATGTACTAAGTGTTCTTGTTGCTGTTCCAAATAAAGGATTAAATTGAATCCTAAAACTGAAAAGTCAAATGGCCAGTTTGAAAGTCAAACGGCTAAAACAGGAAACTGAGGGAAACAAGCAAGAGGAGGTTGAAACCGACTTGGAGAGGAGTCCCTCCAAGCCGGTGGCCCACCTAGGCCGAGTTGGGAGGGACTCCTCCTCCCTGGCGCCGGCCCTCCACCTATAAAAGGAGGCGGGGCCTCCTCTCTAGACACACAAGTTCCTATCCTAATCTAAATCCTAGCCCTAGACTCGGTTTAGAGCCGCTTTGGTTTAGAGCTTCTAATTGCACTAGCCTTCGGATTAGAGCCTTCTAATTGGTGTGTCTAAACCCTAGACCACTAATAGCTCTCTCTCATACTCCACCATACTCGCTCGGCTTAAGGCTGCCTGGGATCTCCCTCTACTTCAGGTACCACGCCGTTGTCTTGCGAATCGCGAGGAGAGTGCTACAACCTCCATTTTCTTTGGAACAAGGAGAGGAAGGTCTTCGTCAGTACCGAACGTGTGACCGATCATGAAGCGCTGCTTAACGCAGCTGGAAGGATCGTCTACGATCTTGAGATCGGGAAGAAATGCGACTACATCACCCACGAGAATCCGCTCTCGTTAAACGCTTTGGAATCTTCGAGGGTAAGTTATTCCATCGACTCGTTGCTACAATCTAGTAGATAGATCTTGGCTTGTTTGGTTGTATGCGATAGAAATTTTTTGTTTTCCATGCTACGAAACCCTACATCCAAACCATGGAGGACTGGGTTTCCCGAAGAGAGGAAGAAATATCCTGATAGAAGCCGTCAGAGGAGAAAGGACAAGGCGGAAGTTGAAGCATATATTCAGAAAGAGCGAATGTGTATAATTGAAGAACGAATAAAGTAACAACAAGATGAAATTAACGCACTTAAAGAGCAAAGTACTACCGGCCCATCTCAGCAGCACACTGCATTCGATGCTACCGGCCCATCGAATAATCGAAAAAGCAGTGTGGCTTCCACCGAGGTCCCGGGTGATGACAATGACGATGACGATGGTGCACCGACGATGGCTCCTGTTGGCTACCCAATGGATGATATCACACAGATGATACACTACGAGCTACATGTCAAAGTTGTGAACATATCAATGAAGGTGGCGGTCGGCTATGCCTTACCAATTGGACCCACACCAACTTACCACTGTCGTCCGGTTCCAGAGGGCTACGCTGTTGTCGGGGTGGATGAAATCATGCCCACCTTTGAAGTTTTGGATCTTGACTACCCTGCAGGTGAAGGGGATGTGACTGTACTGGGAGACGCAACAAACGTCACCATTCTATGGCCAAAGGAATGTATCGTGCTTCGAAATCACACGCCAAGGCCATCTTCGCCGCTGCCTCACCCGTCTCCAGCGAGGTCGTCGCCGCCGCGGCAGCCGTCTTCGTCGCCTCACCCGGCTCTGCCGCCTCACCAATTGAAATGGATCATATGGGCACCAAGAGGGAGGGGGTGAATAGGTGCTAACCAATTTTTAATACTTTTTCAATTTTAGGCTTGACACAAAGTAAATTCTCTAGATATGCAACTACGAGAATTTCCCTATATGTAACCCTAACTACTAAGCACGTAAAATAGGAGCGAGGAAACCGTAGTGGAGCATGCGGAGACACAGGGATTTGTTTTACCGCAGTTCCTTCCCTGTTAAGGGAAGTACATCTGCGTTGGAGGGGTGGGCGGTTCTAAGACCACCACGCCACAATAGACCTCACCCTATTCTCCGATGGATCTCGCCACGAGAGGCCTGATCCAACTTCTCCACTATTGGATCCCTTGAGGCGAACCGGTGCCTTTACAACACTATCGGGCACACACCAAAACCGAATTGGGGCTTCCGAGATGACAACAAGCTGCCACAAGAACAAGGTTTATCAATATAAACAAAAACAAGGATCTAGGTATTTGCAAGAAATACTAGATCGGGGGTTCTCCAAATGAATGGAGAGGAGATGAAGCGCTTGATTGCTGATGATGAAGATCGAGTTCTCCTCCTTCGATTCCCCAAGGGATGGGGCCTTTGGGTGGATCTAGGTGGAGCTCTCTTGGATGAAGCTTTCAGATTTGATCTGGTACTTTTCGAGATGAATCAAGAGTTCTGGCAGGAGGGGGAAGGCTGACTTAAATACCCCCTCCCCAGATCTGGCCGTTGCACAACTTTGGGGCGGATTATCCGTCCCCCACTTGGGGCGGATTATCCGCCCCCTGGGAAAACTCCGCCCCAAGGGCGGATTCTCCGGGGGAAACTCCGCCCCCTCTCTGGGGCTGGCGCCTGCGAAACTTGGTGAAGATCTTGGGGGAGGGGCGGATAATCCGGCCCCCCTGTGGGGCGGATTATCCGGCCAGGCCGGAAAGTCCGGCCAACACTCCGCCCCCTCTCTAGGGCTTGTGCCTTGGCGATGAGCAGGGGGGCGGACTATCCGGCCCTCCTGAGGGGCGGATTATCCGGCAGGGCCGGAAAATCCGGCCAAAACTCCGCCCCCCTTCTGGGGCTTGCGCCTACTTGGGAAGAGGTCCGCCCCTGGTGGGGGCGGATTATCCGCCCCCAAAAGCAGAATCCTTTTCCCTTTTTCACATAGATAGCTGCAACACTTCAACACACATTAAATAATCCTTGATATTGTTATCTAACACACAAAACACTAGGGATTATAAAATGTTCTTTCAATCTCCCACTTTTTGGTGTTAGATGACAATAGTAGGATTTGCAATGAAACCGGCTAATGCCACCTTAAATAATGAAAGACGCTCCCCCTAGATGTGTGCATATTTAAGATTTGCATTTGAATACAAATACACACACTAGAGAGAACACTACTTCCATAACAAAGATAATTGAAACAAGGTGGTTTGGGAAACAAGGTCATACCACCGGGATGAGATATAGCCAAAGCATACATAGATAATCCCATTAATCCATATGCCATCAAATATGCTCCATAATTCCAGAATTCCATGAGGTCCATAATAGATAAATCCAGAATTCCATGAATACCAAACATAGTGGAGAACGACATAGTCTTACATAAACAAACACAAATAGCAAATGAGTTCACACTAGAAAAGGCACAAGCAAGCAAATAAAACGACTAAAAAGAAAAAAGCTTGTGCCCGACCCTTGCAAATCCACGAGACCTAATAGAACTACTTCTCCCCCTTTGGCATCGAAATGCCAAAAAGGAAGAAGAGCGATGCTAACGCCCCTGGAGATCACTCCTCCTCATCCTCGTCGTAGTCATTCCCGTCCCCTTCCTCTTCATCATACTCATCATCATCGTCATCAGCTAGAGGAGTGGGTGCCCTCGGTGGGGGAGGAAAGAGGCAGCTCTCGAGCTCGCCATAGTTGATTCCTGAGGTGTTCCACTGAGCATACGTATCCGGAGCAGTGGGAGGAGGTGGATGGCCTGGCTTTGAGACATGGTGGAGAATAAGCTGCTGCATGTGATCCCTCTCATGATCCTGCTCAGACGCCTCATATTGGCCCTTGTGAGTGTCAATGCCCATGCAAAGAATGTGCCACTGGAACCAAGTGAGCTGCTTAACCTCGCGTGCCATTGGGGACACTGTGGAATGACCACTAGCCCGAGCATCACGCATGAAGGACTCTGGGGAAGTGGAAGGGTGATGGGTCTTCTGAGCCTTGTTGTAGATTTTCTTGGGCTTGTGAATACCATCCAGAGCAGAGCCAAAATCCTCATGTGGCAACATATGCTTGACGAGCATCATTATGAAAGGAGCATAAGGAATAGAGCACATTGATCATAGCATCCGTCATCTCATGATAAATATAGTCCATGACATCCAGTTTGTAACCTGTGGCTGATCCAGAGTTAGTGGCACACTCGTGAGCAAAAGCAAGAAGTGGAACCAGGTGGCCACGGATCCTGTCATTGTTGCCACCACTAGGAGCGATGCAGTCCATAAATATGCCAACAAGGGCTGCATACAAGGGAGAGAGACCAGTGGAAGTACCAGCAACACCATCATTGGAAAGGCAAGGAGCAAGTGCAGTATCCTTGGATGGCTTCAGAGGAGAGATGATACGGTGTCCCGAAGGAGTGTCACGGCCATGGAATGCATAACCAAGGACCTGCCCAAAGGTGTGAAAGTCCGACTGAATCATGGTGGTCCCTGTCATCCACTTCATGGTACGGCGCTCATCACCGCAAATCACCAGAGTTGAGAAGAACTGCCGCACCATAGAGGAATCATAGTTGCATTGGATAGTCATGAGGTGGTGCAGCCCCATCTTGTTGGTCACATCTAGTGCCTCAATGAGCCTTGTATTGGATTGAGCCTCAGTCAAATTGATGGGACGCATGGGGCAAAGCTTGAGAGTAGCATAGACATCATCATGGATAGCCCGAAAGTGGGCATTCCAAAACATAGAGTCCTCGGGGGGACCATCACTGTCAGCCTCATCATAATAGTCAGTCTGGCGAATGGTGGCATACTGAAGACTGTCCATAGCCTTGTAATTGTGCCGAGACTGTTTCCCCTTGCGAGATGCGGTCCTCCTAGTTTTCTTACTTGCCTCTGCCATCCGTTCAGCCTCTCTTGCTGCTCTACTAACCTCAGTTTCGTCAATGAACTTCCCGTCTGCAGTAGGCTTGAGATAACGGGCACGGGAACGACAGACGAAGGTCTTGGTCGGCTTGGAACCACCTGTGAAAAGCATTAGAGGGATAGCATGGAGATAAGCATACACACAAGTCTAGGAGAAAAACACGGATAAAGAGTAGCAATGCAACCCATAACCAATGATGTGTATTTGCAGAAGCAGAACCAAAATAGACCAAATTTTACTCTCTAGGCCGGATTATCCGGCCCTGGCAGGGGCGGATAATCCGCCCCCCACAGAAATTTTCTGGAATGGCTCAGATCTACCATGGCAAAACATATCGGGTACTAGGGTTGCAATTCTACTGATTCTAGCATGTAAGGAACAACACCAAGGACCTTCTACAATGAGATTTCCACCAAATAAAATACATCCCATACAAAAGGAGAGAGATGAGGGAGTTACCCTCACTCATTGGAGGAAAATCGCGGAGGAGAAGATACCCGGAGGCGAGGTGAAGAAGATCCGGGGAGAGCCCGGAGAATTCCGTGGTCGAATCGACTCCGGGAGAGGCGGATGCTCCGGCGGCGGCTGGGGGGAAGAGGTAGGGTTGGGGGAGGACTGGCTGCTCTGTAGGGTTTCGTAGCATGGAAAACAAAAAATTTCTATCGCATACAAACAAACAAGCCAAGATCTATCTACTAGATTGTAGCAACGAGTCGATGGAATAACTCACCCTCGAAGATTCCAAAGTGTTTAACGAGAGAAGATTCTCGTGGGTGATGTAGTCGTACTCTTCCCGATCTCAAGATCGCGTAGACGATCCTTCCAAGCGCTGCGTTCCGGCGCTCCGCAATCGATCACACGTTCGGTTTTCGATGAAGACCTTCCTCTCCTTGTTCCAAAGAAAATGGAGGTTGTAGTACTCTCTCGCGATTCGGCAAGACAGTGTAATGGTACCTAAGTAGAGGGAGATCTCATGAGGCTTCGCCTTAAGCCGGAGCGAGTATGGTGTATTATGAGAGATCTCCTCGGTGATCTAGGGTTTAGACACACCAAGGAGGAGGTGCTAGAGCCGGCGGCTAGGTCTTGGGGCAGCCCAAGTCAGCGGCTAGGGCAACCCTAGGAGGCGGCGGCAGCTGCAGGAGGTGGTGGCGCCAAGCTAGGGTTTGGGGCAGGGAACTTGTGTGCTAGGAGGGGCAGGCCTGCCCCTACCTTTATAGGTGGGAGGTGCGGCCAAGGGGAGGGGGGTCCCTCCCCAACTCGGCTTGGAGGTGGGCCGCCGGTTGGAGGAGGGGACTCCTCCCTAACTCGGTTTCCACCTCTCCCCCTCTTTCCAAAAACTGCCGTTTGACTTTTCAAACTAGCCGTTTGACTTTTCAAACTAGGATTTGAATAAACCCTTTATTTTGGACAGCGATGACACCTAGTACATGATGCAATCATTCCAACTTGTAATGACACATTCATGTACCCTTCCTCCGGAGTGCGGACATTCCGAACCTTCTAGAATATTCCGATGAAAACACGGAATCATTCCCCAACTCGAAACGAGACTTTCCTTATATGAATCTTATTCTCCGGACCATTCCGGATCTCCTCGTGATATCCGGATCCCATCGAGACTCGAACAACATTCGGTCTCTTTCTCATCATACCATAACTACTCAAACAACGTCGAATCCTTAAGTGTGTCTCCCTACGGTTCGTGAATTATGCGGACATGATCGAGACACTTCTCCGAACAATAACCAATAGAGGAATCTGGAAATTCATATGGCTCCCACATATTTCTACGATTACTTTGCGATTTAATGAACCACTTACATACGATATCAATTTCCCTTTGTCTCACGATAGTTTACTTATCCGAGGTTATGATCGTCGGTATCTCTGCATACCTAGTTCAACCTCGTTACCGATAAATACTCTTTTCTCGTTCCCGTGATATGTGATCCCTTGTGAGCCAGTCACATGCTTGCAAGCTAATTGGATGACATTTCACCGAGAGGGCCCAGAGTATATCTATCCGTCATATGGATGGACAAATCCCACTCTTGATCCATGTGTTTCAGCCAATACTTTCCGAACACTCAATGCCACCTTTATAACCACCCAGTTACGGTGTGGTGTTTGATGTCATCAAAGCATCCATCCGGTAAAGGTGATATGCATGATCTCATGGTCGAAGGAATTTAGATTACTATGTATCAGATTGCATATAGCAATTGAACTATTAAAATGACTTGATCTTTATGCTACGCTTATCTATAGGAGTATGTCCACCATATCATTCTCCTAACGATATGATCCTGTTGTTAATAACATCTCAATGTTCATGATATGGAAACCACAATCATCTATTAACCAACAAGCTAGTATTATATAGAGGCTTTACTAGGGACTTCAAATTAAGTTTACAAATCACACAAGTATCAATGTTTCCTCGTTAATACTATTATAGCATGAATGTAAACATTTATCATAAACACAAAGATATAATAATAACTACATTTACTATTGCCTCTAGGGCATATCTCCAACAGTCTCCCACTTGCACTAGAGTCATCTAATCTAGATTACATGGTAATATACCGAACACCCATGGCAGTTTGGTGTTGGTCATGTTTTGCCCTCGGAAGAGGTTTAGTCAACGGATCATACATTCGGATATGTGTGTACTTTGCAAATCTTTATATCCCCATCTTGGATATGTTCTCGAATAGCATGAAAACGTAGCTTGATGTGCTTGACTTCTTGTGTGACCTTGGTTCTTGCGCATTGGCTATGGCGCCCATGTTATCACGATAGATAGACATTGGGTCCAACAAGACTAGAACCCACACCCACCAGTAAAACTCTTTCTTTCATCATATCGCTTTTTGAGCCTCGCAAGCACAAATGTTCGATTCCGATTCGCTGAAAGACTCGCAACGCTTGCTTTTGGTTTCTCCTCCAATGCTGCACCATTCAAAAAAAAAAAATAATATTATTAGAGATTTTTTTTCAAATCATCCATATTTCAACTGTAACTATTAAGTAAATTTAACAACGAGTTGTTCACTCCATAAGATCACCTCCATAAGAAATTATCTCTTCTCTAGTTCTTAAGGATGGATGATTTTGATTTGTGATCCACCCATCCACTCTTTGATATGGATCACTTTAAACTAAACTTATGCAATGAATGCGGTATAGTAATAGTAATAGATACATATATATCATGGGCTGAGGCATAGGGAGTCTTACTCATCCTTTCTCTATCTTCTGCCGATGTCGGACTTTGAGTTTTACTCAAGGTCGTATTGGGCAACATGGGCAAGAACCCTTTCTTGCTATTTTCCATTCCAAACCTCTTTAGAACTTTGTCCAAATATGTACTTTGTGACAATGATATTTGGCGTTTTGATCTATCTCTATAAATCTTTATGCCTAATATGTAAGCTGCTTCTCCAAGATCCTTCATTGAAAAACTATTATTCAAATATTCCTTGACACTATTAAGAAGGTCTATATCATTCCCAATCAACAATATGTCATCCACATATAGTATTAAGAATGCTACAGAGCTCCCACTCACTTTCTTGTAAATACAAGCTTCTCCATAAGTTTGTATAAAACCAAAACTTTTGATCACCTTATCAAAACTTTGATTCCAACTTCGGGATGCTTGCTTCAATCCATAGATGGACCATTGAAGTTTGCATACCTTGTTAGCATCTTTAGGATCGACAAAACCTTTGGGTTACATCATATACAACTCTTCATCAATGTCTCCATTGAGGAATGCTGTTTTGACATCCATCTGCCATATCTCATAATCATAATATGCAGCGATTGCTAACATAATCCTCACAGACTTTAGCTTCGCTACTGGTGAGAAAGTCTCATCGTAGTCAACTCCTTGAATTTTTCAAAACCCTTTTGCGACAAGTCGAGCTTTATAGACAGTAACATTACCATCATCATCTGTTTTCTTCTTAAAAATCCATTTGTTCTCGACAGCCTTCCGGCCATCCGGTAAGTCCACCAAAGTCCATACTTGGTTTTCGTACATGGATCCAATCTCGGATTTCATGGATTCTTGCCATTTATTGGAATCTAGGCTCATCATTGCTTCCTCATATGTCTCAGGGTCATCGGTGTTGTCCACCAACATGACACTCATAACGGGATCATACCAATCTGGAGAGGTACGAGTTCTCTTTGACCTGCGAGGCTCTGTAGCAACTTCAACCGAAGTTTCATGATCATCATCATTAGCTTCCTCTCTTATTGGTGCAGGCACCACAGGAACTTCTTCGGTCTTTGCGCTACTCAATTTCGAGAGAAGGTTCGACAACCTCGTCAAGTTCTACTTTCCTTCAGTCACTTCTTTTCGAGAAATTCCTTCTCTAGAAAGGATCCATTCTTGGCAACGAAGATTTTGTCTTCGGATCTATGATAGAAGGTATACCCAATAGTTTCCTTCGGGTATCCTATGAAGACGCATTTTTCCGCTTTGGGTTCAAGCTTGTCCGGCTGTAACTTCTTTACATAGGCTTCACACCCCCAAATTTTAAGGAACGACAATCTAGGTTTCTTCCCAAACCATAATTCATACAGTGTCATTTCAACGGATTTAGACGGTGCCCTATTTAAAGTGAATGCGGCTGTTTCTAATGCATAACCCCAAAATGATAGCGGTAAATCTGTAAGTGACATCATAGAACGAACCATATCTAGGAGAGTTCGATTACGACGTTCGGACACACCATTACGCTGTGGTGTTCCCGACGGTGTCAATTGTGAAAGTATTCCGCATTTCTTCAAATGCTCGCCAAACTCGTAACTTAGATATTCACCTCCACGATCAGAACATAGAAATTTAATCTTCTTGTTACATCGATTCTCTACCTCACTTTGAAATTCCTTAAACTTCTCGAAAGTTTAGGACTTATGTTTCATGAAATAGATATACCCATATCTACTCAAGTCATCCGTGAAGGTAAGAACATAACGATAACCACCGCGCGATGCTACACTCATTGGACCACACACATCGATATGTATGATTTCCAATAAGTCCGTAGCTCGCTCCATCATACCAGAAAATGGAGTCTTAGTCATTTTACCCATCAGACATGCTTCGCATCTATCAAGTGATTCGAAATCAAGTGATTCGAGAAGTCCATCAGAATGGAGTTTCTTCATACGCTTCACTCCAATGTGACCAAGGCAGCGATTGCCACATATAGGTCGAGTTATCGCTCGATTTCAAACGTTTAGCCTCAATGTTATTAATATGTGTATTTCCACTATCGAGATTCAACAAGAATAGACCATCTATCAAAGGTGCATGTGCATAAAACATATTACTCATATAAATCGAACAACCATTATTCTCGGACTTAAACAAGTAACCGTCTACTTAATAAACAAGATCCCGATATAATGTTCATGCTCAACGCAGCACCAAATAACAATTATTTAAGTATAAAACTAATCCGATGGTAGATGAAGGGTAGCGTGCCGACCGCGATCACATCAACCTTTGATCCGTTTCCCACGCACATCGTCACCTCGTTCTTTGCTAGCTTCCGTTTATTTACTGCACAGCTTGAGTTACAAATATGAGCAACGAACCGATTATCAAATACCCGTGCACTACTACAGTACTAGTGAGATACACATCAATAACATGTATATTAGATATACCTTTCTTCTTGATGTTGCCGTTCTTCAAATCCGCCAAGTACTTTGGGCAATTCGCTTCGAGGACCTTCTCCCTTGCGGTAAAGCACTCGATGTAGGCTTAGGTCCAGCTTGGTCTTCTTCATCGGCGTGGTAACTTTCTTACCACCCTTCTTGAAGTGTCCCTTACTTAGACTTGCCTTTCTTGAATTTGATGGTCTTATTGACCAACAACACAGTGCTCTTTCTTGATCTCCACTTCTGCAGACTTCAACATGGCAAGCAGTTAAGCAACCGCTTGTTCATGTTCGCATGTTGTAGTTCATCACAAAGTTCTTGTAACTTGGTGGTAGTGATTGGAGGACACGGTAAATCCCCAAAGCATTAGGAATCACTATACCCAAGCTTTGAAGTTTGTTTGCGTGCGGACATCTTAAGCACATGCTCACTTGTGGACTGCCCTCTTCCATCTTGCGTTAAAGAACTTTTGAAGCCTCATAGCTTTCAATTGCCGCATGAGTCTCAAAAATCAATTTGAGATCCTCGACAATATCATATGGGTCTGAATTCTCAAACCTTTTACAAGCTCCTATTCTAAACCATACAAGATAGCACCTTTGAACTATGGAGTACTGATTCTTCCGGCGAGGTAAACATTCTTTACTTCATCGGTAGCATCATTATGTGGGTCACCAATGTGCATCCAAAGACATAGGTCAAATTACCGGTGAGGACAATCCTCAAATTGCGGAACCAATCCATGAAGTTGCTTCCATTGTTTTCAACTTTTCTTTCTCTAGGAACGCATTAAAATTGATGGTAGGGGCTGCCATTGATCTACAACATATTTGCAATAGTTTAGACTAAGTTTATGACAAATTGAGTTCAAATTAATAATAAAATTAATCTATGTGAACTCCCACTGAAAACAATATCCCTCACATTGTTTTAGTGATCACACGAACCAAATCCACCACATCAACACCGATCATCACGAGAGTTGATATAGTTTCAATGGCGAACAATCGACATGTTCATCATATCTACTATATGATTCATGCTTTACCTTCGGTGATCCGTGTTCGAGACCATGCATACATGCTAGGCTCGTCAAGATCAAACCTTAGTTTGCATGAGCAAATCTGGCTTGCTCACGTTGTATACACTTGCGGAATCTAACACACCCGATCATCACGTGGTGCTTGAAACAACAAGCTTTAGCGGTGCTAACTAAGGGTGAACACTTTATGACTTGAAATTCATGTGCATGAGGGATCATCTTATAATGCTACCGTCGTCTACTAAGCAATACAAGATGCATAAAGGATTAACATCACATGCAATTCATAATATGTGATATGATATGGCCTTTCTTCTTTGTGCTTCCGATCTCCATCTTCTAGCACGAACATGATCTCCATCATCACCGGCATCACATCAAGGTCAATGACGCTTCTCCATGGTTTTCGTCCACCGGCTTCAACTATTACAACTACTTTGAATAGACACGCGTGTCTTAACATAAATTAAAGACAACCATATGGCTCCTGACGGTTGCCAACTTACAATAAGGAACATTGCATACATCAAATATAATCACAATCATGGCCATATCACATCACAGCACACCCCTGCAAAACAAAGTTAAATGCTTCTACTTTCTTTGCATATTTTACGTGGTTTGGGGCTTTCAATAAGTGTCGTTCTAACTTACGAACAAGAACCACAACATTGATACTATTATTGTTAATCACCCGTTGTAAATTGGATCTTAACTATGCTAGGAGAAACAGGCACCCGCAAAGCCACTTATGCAATACAAGTTGCATGTCAAGCGTGGAGCAAGTCTCATGAACGATGTCATGTAAGGTTAGCCCGGGCCGCTTCATCCCAACATACGATAAGATGCAAAGTACACAAGAAGCAATCGACAATAAAAGCATCAACGCCCACAATGACCATTGTGTTCTACTCTGCAGATCTACATATAGACACGACTCTAATACCCTTTGTAGGGTTTCGTAGCATGGAAAACAAAAATTTCTATCGCATACAAACAAACAAGCCAAGATCTATCTACTAGATTGTAGCAGCAGTCGATGGAATAACTCACCTCGAAGATTCCAAAGTGTTTAACGAGCGATTCTCGTGGGTGATTTAGTCGTACTCTTCCGATCTCAAGATCGCGTGAGCGATCCTTCCAATAGCTGCGTTCGGCGGCGCTCCCTTGATCGATCCTGCGTTACTTGAAGAAGACCTTCCTCTCCCTTTTTCCAGTGAGCGGAGGTTGTAGTACTCTCCTCGATTCCGGCTGTGGCGTGGTAGGAGTAGAAGGGAGATCTCGTAGGGCTTCGCCTTAAGCCAGAGCGAGTATGGTGGATTATGAGAGATCTCCTCGGCGATCTAGGGTTTAGACACACCAAGGAGGAGGTGCTAGAGCCAGCGGCTAAGGCTTGGGGCAGCCCAAGTCGGCGGCTAGGGCAACCCTAGGAGGCGGCGGCAGCTGTAGGAGGTGGTGGCGCCAAGCTAGGGTTTGGGGCAGGGAACTTGTGTGCTAGGAGGGCAGCCGCCTCCCTTTATAGGTGGGAGGCTGCGGCCAGGGAGGAGTCCCTCCCCAACTTGGCTTGGAGGTGGGCCGCCGGTTGGAGGAGGGAACTCCTCCCCAACTCGGTTTCCACCTCTCCTCCTCTTTCCAAAAACTGCCGTTTGACTTTTCAAACTAGCCGTTTGACTTTTCAAACTAGGATTTGAATAAACCCTTTTTTTGGACAGCGATGAAACCTAGTACATGATGCAATCATTCCAACTTGTAATGACACATTCATGTACCCCTTCCCCTCCGGAGTGCCGGACATTCCGGAACCTTCTAGAACATTCCCGATGAAAACACCGGAATCATTCCCCAACTCCGAAACGAGACTTTCCTTATATGAATCTTATTCTCCGGACCATTCCAGATCTCCTCGTGATATCCCGGATCCCATCCGAGACTCCGAACAACATTCGGTCTCTTTCTCATCATACCATTGTTGGAGATATGCCCAAGAGGCAATAATAAAGTGGTTATTATCATATCTTCACACTTATGATAAATGTTTACATACCATGCTATAATTGTATTAACCGGAAACATTAATACTTGTGTGTTTTGTAAACTAAAATAAGAGTCCCAAGTAAAGCCTCTTGTTAAACTAGCTTGTTGGTTAATATATCATCATGGTTTCCTGATCATGAACATAGAGATGTTATTAACAACAGGATCATATCATTAGGAGAATGATGTGATGGACATACTCCTATAGATAAGCGTAGCATAAAGATCAAGTCATTTCAATAGTTCAATTGCTATATGCTTTCTGATACATAATAACCTAATTCCTTCGACCATGAGATCATGCATATCACCTTTACCGGATGGATGCTTTGATGACATCAAACACCACACCGTAACTGGGTGGCTATAAAGGTGGCATTGAGTGTTCGGAAAGTATTGGTTGAAACACATGGATCAAGAGTGGGATTTGTCCATCCATATGACGGATAGATATACTCTAGGCCCTCTCGGTGGAATGTCATCCAATTAGCTTGCAAGCATGTATTTGGATCACAAGGGATCACATATCACAGAACAAGAAAAGAGTACTTATCGGTAAGGTTGAACTAGGTATGCGAGAGATCCGACGATCATAACCTCGGATAAGTAAACTATCGTGAGACAAAGGGAAATTGGTATCGTATGTAAGTGGTTCATTCGATCGCAAAGTAATCGTAGAAATATGTGGGAGCCATATGAATTTCCAGATTCCTCTATTGGTTATTGATCAGAGAAGTGTCTCGATCATGTCCGCATAATTCACGAACCGCAGGGAGACACACTTAAGGATTCGACGTTGTTTGAGTAGTTATGGAATGATGAGAAAGAGACCGAATGTTGTCCGGAGTCTCAGATGGGATTCGGGATATCACGAGGAGATCCGGAATAGTCCGGAGAATAAGATTCATATAAGGAAAGTCTCGTTTCGGAGTTGAGGAATGATTCCGGTGTTTTCATCGTGAACATTCTAGAAGGTTCCGGAATGTCCGGCACTCCGGGGGGGAAGGGGTACATGAATGTGTTATATCAAGTTGGTATGATTGCATCATGTACTAAGTGTCTGTACCAAATAGAGGGTTTAATAAAATCCTAGTTTGAAAAGTCAAACGGCTAGTTTTGGTAAAGAGGAGAAGGAGGTTTGATTGAAACCGAGTTGGGGAGGAGTTCCCTCCTCCAACCGGCGGCCCACCTCCAAGCCGAGTTGGGGAGGGACTCCCCTCCCCTTGGCCGCACCTCCCACCTATAAAGGGAGGGGCAGGGCTGCCCCTCCTAGACACACAAGTTCCTATCCTCTAAATCTAAACCCTAGCCACAGCCTCCGGTTTAGAGCCGTTTTGGTTTAGAGCTTCTAATTGCCCTAGCCTTCGGTTTAGAGCCTTCTAATTAGTGTGTCTAATCCCTAGACCACTAAAGCCTCTCTCATACTCCACCATGCTCGGCCACTAAATCCTCTCTCATACTCCACCACGCCGCTCGGCAAAGCCGAGATCTCCCTCTACTTCCTTCGCCGAATCAAAGTGCTACAACCTCCAAAGGCCATGAGCGTCAGCGCGGAAGGATCGTGGTACGCGATCATGAGATCGGAAAGAGTACGACTACATCCACCCAACGATCTCTCGCTCTTAATCGCTTCGAATCTTCGAGGGTTATTCCATCGACTGACTCAATCAATCTATAGATCTGATCTGTTTTGTTGTGTTTGTATAAATTTTTTTTTGTTTTTTTTGCTTTTTAAACCTCAGGGTATCTGTAGCCGTGCCTCATGTAGATCCGCTGTACCCAGTAGAAACGAATGGCATGCTGGGTTATGGATGCTTTATCTTGATTGCTGCTTGTTTTTACTTTTGCTTTTATGTTGCATTGAATGAATGGGGGCTAACGGGCTAATGACACATGCTCATGAACATGACTCCATCCACGCACGCAACTTGTGTTGTGCATAGTAATTTTGGGTGTATTTTTATCTAGCATCTCCATACATAAATTTAGTTAAATGATTAACAATATACTAATAACAATATTTCATTCATGTTGTTAGAATTACAAAACATAGTTAGAACAACACCAAAACCAACTAAAAAAAGCAAGAAAAAAAAGAAGGCGTTAGCGTTTTTGTGTGTGTGCAATGATGTGTGATATGATTGTGATTATGATTGTATGATGCATATGATGTATATTGTTTGTTTTAAATCGTGAAGAGAGGCATGTGGTTGTTTTACAGATGCTTTACAAGGTGTTTCTCAAAAGAGTTTAGTTAGGCAAGTGAAGAACAACTTGCAAGAATGGGACCTTGATGGACATCCATGGATGATTGGATGGAAATGTTAATGAATGGAGATCATGTTCGAAGAAAGAAAGATGAGAAGGAAGAAAGAAAGACAAATCATATTATCATATTATATATATCACATGATATGTGATGTATGTGATGTATATTGTTTATGCATTATATATTCTTGATTTTGCATTGAATTATGTATAGTTAATTAAGTGTTCAATAAGTTTCACCCATGTTGGTTCCAGTACCATTATCATATTGCATTGCACAAGCTGATCGGATGTGTGATGATATATATCGTATTGTTTAAGGTTCTTAGCAAGCGTAAGCAAGCGGTTGCTAGTTTGGAGCTTGAGATGTATAGCCTAGCATGTCTGGACATGCCTCAGAACACATATTACCGAAAGGTAGAGCATGAGTCATATAGTAGATATGATGAACATGTTGATTGTTCGCCATTGAAGCTATATCAACTCTCGTGATGATCGGTTTTGATGTGGTGGATTTGGTTCGTGTGATCACTAAAACAATGTGAGGGATATTGTTTTGAGTGGGAGTTCACCTAGATTAATTTAATTATTAATTAGAACTCAATTTATCATAAATTAAATCAAAGTGAATTTGCATAATTGTTCTAGTCATTAGCATCCGTTTACCACCTGGCGCCTAGTTTTAATTGAGATGATAGAACTATAGAATTCTGGTTAGTTACTTTACGAACTGGTATCGTATTGTTTTGAAGTGTTAATCTAAAGTTTAAAAGTCCTATTGCAAACTTTCAGTAAAGTTCCGGTTACTCCATGAAGTTTAATAATTAGTATTAAAACAAGAGTGACAATTCCAAGTGTTAGTGTATAAGTATCATGTTTGTCTCCATGATTCTTGATATTCAAAGGATTGTCTTAATATCAAGGTTATCTAGGATCTGAAAGAGTTGTTTCAGAAACCATGAGTGTGGAAGATATTGTGATATCTGAAACGAAGTTTTGGTTGCAACATGATAGAGTATAATATGGCTAAAGTCATGTTCTCATATTTGATGAGAATTTGCAAAGGGTTGGAGACACTTGCTGTCCTAATCCTCCAAAAGATTTTGGATAGCAACATTATACTCGTAATTCATCGTTATAAGCTAAAAGTAGCTTGATCATGGACGATTCCATGATAAAGGTGAATATTTGATGTAGGTAAAATGTTTACTACACCAAGAGATTACTAAAGAAAGGAATTTGAAAGAACACCAAATATTTGATGATGGTGATCTACTTCAAAGTGCAAGTCCAAAGACATTGGTATTTAACTATACACGCTTTGGACTATGTGTCATATGTATGACTCCACTATTGATGTTGATAGATTCTTTCAAGCGAAAGGAAATCTTGAAGAGAATCTCAGAAATATATGGCAGAAAAGAAAAGACTAGAATTGTTCAGTTTAAGTATATAGATGATATACATGTTATGGATGTATTCTTTGCTTATTAAACAATGTGGTTCTTAAGTATTTGATACTGAATTTGTTGGTGTGAATTGTCATACGAAACAACAGAATTCATGAATTACAATGGCCTAAGTAACTAGCAAAAGAATATGTGATGATGTTCATCAAGAACAAATAAAAGGGTTATTGTGTTACTCGTTAAACATCAAAGCTTGCCTTCAAGATTTGTTTTATCAGGTGTTATAAGAACAAAAGGGTTGTTCAAATAATTGCTGTAATCCATAAAATATGGATGATTCACAAATCTCGTAGGAGAAATCACATCCATAAAACTAGTGCTAAAATGTCGAAAGACAAATTGATTGAAAGATCACTTAGGAAGTGACATCGCCTTTTTTAAATTATATTGGAAGCAAAACATGAAGAAACTCCATGTGTATGGAATTTTGGAGTCTTTTGATTTTGATCAAATGACACTTGTGAAACTTTCCTAGAGATAATTGAAACTTCGTTCATAGGCCAAAAGGGAACGAATGACTAGCTTGTTGGAACTTGTACATATTGTTGTATGAAGTCCATTATGTGTAGTCAAGAGCGATGGATTTCAACTTCATATGCTTTCTCCGAAAATTTGAGTGAATATATAAATATTTACTTAAAAAGGATGAAATATGAAACATTTGAAAAGTTCAAAGACTTTCAAGATGAAGTGCAAAATCATTGTAACAAGAATATAAACAGTTTATGATAAAGATCATAAAGGAAGATATTTGAGTTACAAGTTTAGCATAATACCTAAGATTTAAGGAATCGTTCCGTGGATTTGCATTTTCCCGAAACACCATAAGAGTATGGGGCATTCGAGATATGTAATTAAACCTTGTTTGACATGGTAAGATTAAAAGTATAATTCATAAAACTGCCATTATATTTTAAAGATTAAAAGCTTTAGAGACTACCATTTTTTTCCACTGAAAAGAGCTTCATCATAATCCGTTGAAATGAAACCATATAAAGTTATGGTTTGGGATTAAATCCAAGTTGTCCTTTCTTAAAACATTGGTATGCTATGCATAAGAAAGATGTTTGCAACCAAAGTCGGATGAACCTGTCTTTGTATGTTATTTCGAATAACTGTTCCTCCATAACATCGGAGACAAAAGTATTTGTCACTTAGAACGTCAAGTTTCTTTGAGAAGGAATTTTTCGTGAAAATATAAGTGGGAGGACAATAGAACTTTGATAAGGTTAAAAGAACCTTAGCTATATGTGCAAAGTTGCGCAGCACTGAAAAGAGTTCCGGAGTTAGCAAACAATGCTCATGGCTCGCATACTTCAAAGGTTGTGGTGACGGAGATCTAAGTTCCTATTGAACCAAGTAGGTCGAGTAAACAATCAAATACCAAGATTTGAGGGTTGAATCATTATTTGAGAATAATGAACGGACTACATGCAAAGAAGCGATGATGGGCCCTGACTCCGTAAAATGGCTTGAAGCCATAAAATCCGTGATAGTTCCATACACGAGAAATCAAGTTTTGAACTTGAAGGACCCTCGAGAAAGGTGTAAGACCTTACAGTTGTGTTTGGATCTATAAAGAAATAGACATGGATGTTTTCGCATCTATGAAATGGTCGACATGTTGGGAAAGAGTTCACAACAATGTTCAAGGGTTGACTATGACAAGATTTGATCTTTCATAGTGATATTTAGTCTAGATGGATTAATGTAGCAACCACTACATATAATTTGTTATATGGTAGTTGAATAAACAAAACAAGTTCTTCTAATAGAATCGTTACCTAGTACATGTGCATAACATGGTCCATAGGGTTTTGTTAATTCAAAGGATGCTAAAAGCATATGCAAACTTCAATGGTTAAAGTGAGCATCGCGGAGTTGGAATCTTCACTGTGATGAAACTGTTAAAGGAGTTTAAAAGTTCATTAGAGATGATGAAGATGCTTGCATTTCCAAGAAATTAAGTGGGAGCGCTAAGACATGTTTCTAATACATTATGTGGAAGACATATTGTTGATTGGAAATAATGTATCTTTTATTAACACATATTAAGAATTTCATCCCGATGAAAGACTTAGGCAAAACCCAAATATTTGGCATCAATAGACGCTAATATGGTTGTGCCAGAAGTACATAGATAATATATTGAATGAGTTCAATATAGAAACTACAAGAAAGGTTCTTGTCGCACAGAAAGGATTGAATGAGTTCAATATTGATGATATATTCAAGTGTATTGACACAGGGTAAGTGAAACAAAGATTCAAGTATAGATTGATACTTGATGTATGAAATCACAAAGAATATTTATATCAATCATACTGTGATATGTACAAATCTAGATATGTCCTATGCTCTAAATGTTATGAGCATATACCAGAATGATTCATAAGATGATCATTGGACAATAGTAAGGATATTCTTATGATCTTTGGGAAGAACTAAGAGTATATTATTTGTAGAAGTGACAAATAGATGGTTAGTTCATTGTAAAAGTACTACATTGATACTAGTTTTGTCACAAAATACAAATTAAGTTTATCTCAATCTAAACTAAGGGTGGCACAATATAATGGAAAGTAAGTTCCATAATGGATTTGGATGAGTTCCAAAGTTAAGACATTGTGACAGATACTACAACAAAAGGCTAAGTATATGACTGCTATTATAGCAGCAAAAGAGGGCATTTGTGTCAAGTAGTTTGTTATCAAACTAGGTGTAGTTCACAGAGGGATAATACTATGAAGATATATTGTGCGACAATATTATCAACATGTTTTAACCCCAAAGAACTAAAGGTCACACCGAAAGACCAAATTTATACAAAGCCATCTCATTAGAGAATGAGTGATGCGTAGAGACGCAAAGACATGCAATTACACGGACACGGAAGTATCGGATCAGGAGATCGATTGACCACTAGCAATCGTGTACACAACAACAGGAAAGCCATAGGTGTTATATACACAAAGGTATGAAACTAGATTATTGACTCTAGTGCAAGTGGGAGACTGTTGGAGATATGCCCAAGAGGCAATAATAAAGTGGTTATTATCATATCTTCACACTTATGATAAATGTTTACATACCATGCTATAATTTTATTAACCGGAAACATTAATACTTGTGTGATTTGTAAACTAAAATAAGAGTCCCTAGTAAAGCCTCTTGTTAAACTAGCTTGTTGGTTAATATATGATCATGGTTTCCTGATCATGAACATAGAGATGTTATTAACAACAGGATCATATCATTAGGAGAATGGTGTGATGGACATACTCCTATAGATAAGCGTAGCATAAAGATCAAGTCATTTTAATAGTTCAATTGCTATATGCTTTCTGATACATAGTAACCTAATTCCTTCGACCATGAGATCATGCATATCACCTTTTTCGGATGGATGCTTTGATGTCATCAAACACCACACCATAACTGGGTGGCTATAAAGGTGGCATTGAGTGTTCAGAAAGTATTGGTTGAAACACATGGATCAAGAGTGGGATTTGTCCATCCATATGACGGATAGATATACTCTGGGCCCTCTCGGTGGAATGTCATCCAATTAGCTTGCAAGCATGGTACCGCTCACAAGGGATCACATATCACGGGAACAAGAAAGAGTACTTATCGAATGCAAGGTTGAACTAGGTATGCGAGATCGAGCGATCATAACCTCGGATAAGTAAACTATCGTGAGACAAAGGGAAATTGGTATCGTATGTAAGTGGTTCATTCGATCAAAGTAATCGTAGAAATATGTAGAGCCATATGAATTTCAGATTCCTCTATTGGTTATTGATCGGAGAAGTGTCTCGATCATGTCGCATAATTCACGAACCGAGGAGACACACTTAAGGATTCGACGTTGTTTGAGTAGTTATGGAATGATGAGAAAGACCGAATGTTGTTGGTCTCGAGATGTGATCCGGGATATCACGAGGAGATCCGGAAGAGTCTGGAGAATAAGATTCATATAAGGAAAGTCCGTTTGAGTTGAGGAATGATTAGGTGTTTTCATCGGGAACATTCTAGAAGGTTCGGAATGTCAAGACTCCGGGGGAAGGGTACATGAATGTGTTATATCAAGTTGGTATGATTGCATCATGTACTAAGTGTCATCGCTGTACCAAATAGAGGGTTTAATCAAATCCTAGTTTGAAAAGTCAAACGGCTAGTTTGAAAAGTCAAACGGCTAGTTTTGGTAAAGAGGAGAAGGAGGTTTGATTGAAACCGAGTTGGGGAGGAGTTCCCTCCTCCAACCGGCGGCCCACCTCCAAGCCGAGTTGGGGAGGTACTCCCCTCCCCTTGGCCGCACCTCCCACCTATAAAGGGAGGGGCAGGGCTGCCCCTCCTAGACACACAAGTTCCTATCCTCTAAATCTAAACCCTAGCCACAGCCTCCGGTTTAGAGCCGTTTTGGTTTAGAGCTTCTAATTGCCCTAGCCTTCGGTTTAGAGCCTTCTAATTGGTGTGTCTAATCCCTAGACCACTAAAGCCTCTATCATACTCCACCATGCTTGCTCCGGCTTAAGGCGAAGCCCTGCGAGATCTCCCCTCTACTTCCGGTACCACGGTTGTCTTTGCCGAATCGCGAGAGAGTGCTACAACCTCCATTTTCTTGGAACAAGGAGAGGAAGGTCTTCGTCAGTACCGAATGTGTGACCGATTGCGAGGCTAGGAGCGTGGCGCCGGAAGGATCGTCTACGCGATCTTGAGATCGGAAAGAGTACGACTACATCACCCACGAGAATCTGCTCTCGTTAATCGCTTTGGAATCTTCGAGGGTAAGTTATTCCATCAACTCGTTGCTACAATCTAGTAGATAGAGCTTGGCTTGTTTGTTTGTATGCGATAGAAATTTTTTGTTTTCCATGCTACGAAACCCTACAACCATAACTACTCAAACAACGTCGAATCCTTAAGTGTGTCTCCCTACGGTTCGTGAATTATGCGGACATGATCGAGACACTTCTCCGAACAATAACCAATAGAGGAATCTGGAAATTCATATGGCTCCCACATATTTCTACGATTACTTTGCGATCGAATGAACCACTTACATACGATATCAATTTCCCTTTGTCTCATGATAGTTTACTTATCCGAGGTTATGATCGTCGGTATCTCTGCATACCTAGTTCAACCTCGTTACCGATAAGTACTCTTTCTCGTTCGTGATATGTGATCCCTTGTGATCCACATGCTTGCAAGCTAATTGGATGACATTTCACCGAGAGGGCCCAGTATATCTATCCGTCATATGGATAGACAAATCCCCTCTTGATCCATGTGTTTCAACCAATACTTTCCGAACACTCAATGCCACCTTTATAACCACCCGATTCGGTGTGGTGTTTGATGTCATCAAAGCATCCATCCGGTAAAGGTGATATGCATGATCTCATGGTCGAAGGAATTTAGATTACTATGTATCAGAAAGCATATAGCAATTGAACTATTAAAATGACTTGATCTTTATGCTACGCTTATCTATAGGAGTATGCCCACCATATCATTCTCCTAACGATATGATCCTGTTGTTAATAACATCTCAATGTTCATGATATGGAAACCACAATCATCTATTAACCAACAAGCTAGTATTATATAGAGGCTTTACTAGGGACTTCAAATTAAGTTTACAAATCACACAAGTATCAATGTTTCCTCGTTAATACTATTATAGCATGAATGTAAACATTTATCATAAACACAAAGATATAATAATAACTACATTTACTATTGCCTCTAGGGCATATCTCCAACATGCTCTGTTTGAGCCTGCCCTCCCTGACCCAGCCTATAAGGGGCTGATTTCGCCCGGGGCGGTAATCCGCCCCCCACTTAAGGCGGATAATCCCCCCCTGAAATTCTGTAATTTACAGATTCAGGCCAGAGCAACCTAGCAAACCTCTCTATGGTGTTTTAGAGGACTTGTGTGCAAGAATATATGGTTCAAGGAGGGAGAGAAAGGCTTGGGTTGAGAGTATCAAACTGAGATGGTACTACACACCCAAATTTGCAAGAATCAAATCAACCAAAAGCCAAATTTGAGTGTGTTTTCCATAAGAACAAGAGAGATGCAAGAAAATCCAACGAGACCCATGAGAAACCAACTCTTCTCGAGGAAGAGGGCGGTGGCCGAAGCCACCATGTTGGAGCGCATGGCATGACACCGCGAAGATGTATCTTGAGTTCAAAACCAATGCTCATCGATGACCCACATATCACAAAATTATATTAAGGGAAATGATTTTACTTGCTTTCGGCATTATGGGGGGGGGAGGGTTGGCCCAATCAATTAGGACCACACTCCCCCTATGTCTATGCCCGCATCTAAGCCAAATACATGAATAAGAGCAAGTGAGTGTGCAAGGGTAGTCAAGCCAAGCTCCTTGAATCTATGATATTTAGCTCATTCCTCAAATAAGAAAATCTTGCTTCATCAAGAGGCTTCGTGAAAATATCAGCAAGTTGGTTCTTTGTGCTCACAAAGGATAGTGCAATATCACCCCGAGCAACATGATCCCGAATAAAGTGGTTGCGAATCTCTATATGTTTTGTTCTTGTATGCTGCACGGGATTGTAAGCAATTTTGATAGCACTTTCATTGTCGCATAATAGAGGCACTTTGTCACAATTGACACCATATTCCTTTAAAGTTTGCCTCATCCATAACAATTGTGTACAAGCACTTGCGACAACATATTCAACCCGGTGGAGAGTGAAATACAATTTTGTTTCTTTGATGACCAACACACTAGAGACCTGCCCAAGAATTGACATGCGCCAGAGGTTGATTTCCTATCATCTTTGTCACCAGCCCAATCTGAATCAGTGTAACCACATAGAGAGAAACTTTAACCCTTGGGATACCATAACCCAAAATTTGGGGAATGAACCAATATCGGAAGATTCGCTTGACCGCCACTAAGTGGCTTTCTTTAGGAGCGGCTTGGTACCTTGCACACACTCCTACACTTAACACGATATCGGGCCTAGATGCGCAGAGGTAAAGGAGAGAGCCGATCATGGATCAGTATACCTTTTGATCCACGTCTTTACCCTTGGGATTGAGCTCAAGATGACACTTTGTTTGCATTGGGGTATCAACGCCATTGAGATCCGTCGTCTTGAACCTTTTGAGCATGTCTTGGATGTACTTAGCTTGATTAATAAAGGTTCCCTCTCTAAGTTGTTTGATCTCAAATCCAAGAAAGAACCTCAGCTCACCCATCATGGACATCTCAAACCTGTCAGTCATAAGCTTTGAAAATTCATCGTTAAAAGCTTGGTTAGTAGAGCCAAAAATATTGTCATCTACATAAAGTTGGCATACAAAAATCTCCCCCTTAACCTTCTTATCAAAAAGAGTGGGATCGATTTGCCCAACTTCGAATCCACGGTCTAGCAAAAGCTCTTTAAGGTGCTCATACCACGCACGTGGGGCTTGTTTAAGGCCATAGAGCGCCTTATCGAGTTTGTAGACATGGTTCGGGAATTTGGGATCCTCAAACCCCGGGGGCTTCTTGACATATACTAACTCATGTAGAGGACCATTAAGGAAAGCGCTCTTAACATCCATTTGTTGTTATTTAAAATTATGATGTGCTGCATATGCAAGAAGGATACAAATGGACTCAAGACGAGCCATAGGAGAATAAGTCTCGCCAAAATCAATTCCTTCCACTTGAGAGAATCCTTGAGCCACGAGTCGTTCTCTATTCCTCGCAACAATGCCATTTTCATCTTGTTTGTTCTTGAAGATCCACTTGGTGCCGATAACATTGCGGCAATCCTTTGGTTTTTCTACGAGCTTCCAAACTTTGTTGCGTTCGAAGTTATTTAATTCTTCATGCATTGCAACAACCCAATCGGGGTCTTCAAGAGCATCAAAAACCTTCTTCGGTTCAACCATGGAAATGTGAGCTTGATGATCACAGAAGCTTGCAAGTTCTCTTCTAGTGGATACCCTTCGTCGTAGATCACCAACAACCTTGTCAAGAGTGTGACCTCTTAGTTCAAGGTTCCGATCAGCACAAGCCTTGCGACGAGCTTCAATGTCCTTATTGTTTCTAGAAGGAGTTTATTCAGTATTTGTATCCTTGTCTTGATTACTGCCATGCCCTTGATCTTGGTCTGCGTTAACACCAGAAGATTGCTGCCAGGGCCGGATAATCCCCCCCTTGGAGGGGCCGGGGTATCCGGCCTGGGAGGTGAAGTACCAGAGTCTTATTCCACGAGTGCTGGACAGAGTTGGAGACCAGGCGGATAATCCGCCCTGGGCCGGAGAATCTGGCACAGCTTCAGTTGTTGACTTCTCCTTCGGATCCTCTGGAACGAGTTGGAGTGCCAGGGGCGGATTGTCCGCCCCTTGGAGGGGGCGGATAGTCCGGCCTGGGACTACCAACTTGTCCAGGGGACATATGATCTTCAGCAGATTGCGGTGTTCGTGCAGGATTTTCTCCAATAGTAGGAGCTTGTTGATCTTGTGTAGATGAGGGCTCCACATGTGTGGAGCATTGTCCTTCCCGATCCGCCACAAGGGGTTCCTCAATGGGGCGGAAAAATCCCACGTCCATTCTTCTTATGGCATCTTGGGGTATTTCAACATCTGCATCACAAACATCAACTTGCCCTACAAAGGAGCCGTTATTTTCATCGAACTCCACACTACAAGATTCTACAACAATCCTAGTGAGCTTGTTGTAGACTCTATAAGTGTGGGATTCGGCACCGTAACCAACAAAAATACCTTCTAAAGCCTTGGACTCAAATTTTGACAAATGGACACCTTTAATAAGAAAGAAACACTTACACCCGAATACCCTGAAGTATGAGATGTTGGGCTTGTTACCGGTAAGTATTTCATATGGAGTCTTGTCCAAAATCTTTCGAAGGTAGATCCGGTTTGATGAGTGACAAGCAGTGGATATGGCTTCAGCCCAAAAATTATAAGGAGACTTGAATTCATCCAGCATAGATCTTGCCATATCCATCAAAGTCCGGTTCTTACTCTTGGCTACACCATTTTGTTGAGGGGTGTACGCAGCGGAATATTGATGTCTAATCCCCTCTTCGCTAAGAAACTCATTTAAAGTGTAGTTCTTGAATTTGGAGCCGTTGTCACTTCTTATTGCCAAGATAGGAACATTGTGTTGACGTTGAACTTCATTGGAAAAGTCAATGACAGTTTGTTGAGTCTCACTTTTCAGGTTGAAGAAATAGACCCATGTATATCTTGAGTAATCATCGACAATGACCAAGCAATATTTCTTCCCACCAAGACTTGCATGATAAGGAGGACCAAATAAATCCACATGAAGTAATTCCAAGATCCTCTTTGACGACATAATATTCTTCCTCTTGTGGGGAGAGTCATGCATTTTTCCTTCTACATAAGCCCCACAAACACGATCTTTGGCAAAAGAGACATTGTCTTTTAGTCCAAGGATGTGGCCACTCTTCTGGAGACTTTGCAAAGTTCTCATGTTGACATGGGATAAACGGCGATGCCATAGCCAGACCACGTCGGCCTTTCCGAATAGACACATCGGACCCGAAGTGGTTTTCCCCGAGAAGTCCACCACATACAGGTCATTTTCGACGTATCCAACGAAAGCGACCTTTAGAGACTTTCTCCACAAGAGTACCACCAAATCATTGTAGGGGTTCGTAGCATGGAAAACAAAAAATTTCTATCGCATACAAACAAACAAGACAAGATCTATCTACTAGATTGTAGCAACGACTCGATGGAATAACTTACCCTCGAAGATTCCAAAGTGGTTAACGAGAGCAGATTCTCGTGGGTGATGTAGTCGTACTCTTTCCGATCTCAAGATCGTGTAGACGATCCTTCCGGCGCTGCGTTCTGGCAGCGCTTCCATGATCGGTCACGCGTTACTGACGAAGACCTTTCTCTCCTTGTTCCAAAGAGGCGGAGGTTGTAGCACTCTCCTCGCGATTCCAAAGAGACAACTGTGATGGTACCTAAGTAGAGGGAGATCCTGAGGCCGCCTTAAGCCGGGCGAGTATGGTGGAGTATGAGAGAGCTATTAGTGGTCTAGGGATTAGACACACCAATTAGAAGGCTCTAAACCGCAGGATAAAGCAATTAGAAGCTCTAAACCAAAACGGCTCTAAACCGGAGATTAGAGGATAGGAACTTGTGTGTCTCGAGGAGGCCTGCCCTCCTTTTATAGGTGGAGGGCTAGGCGCCAGGAGGGAGGAGTCCCTCCCAACTCGGCCTAGGGCTGGCCGCCGGCTTGGAGGAGAGGAACTCCTCCTCCAAGTTGGTTTCAACCTCCTCTTGCTTGTTTCCCACAGTTTCCTGTTTCCCACAGTTTCCTGTTTTCCACAGTTTCCTGTTTTAGGCGTTTGACTTTCAAACTGGCAGTTTGACTTTCAAGTTTTAGAACAGCAAGAACACTTAGTACATGATGCAATCATTCAATGACACATTCATGTACCCTCCCCCCCGGAGTGCCGGACAATCCGGAACCTTCTAGAACATTCCCGATGAAAACACCGGAATTATTCCCGAACTCCGAAACGGGACTTTCCTTGTATGAATCTTATTCTCCGGACCATTCCGGATCACCTCGTGATATCCCGGATCCCATCCGAGACTCCGAACAACATTCGGTCTCTTTCTCATAATACCATAACTACTCAAACAACGTCGAATCCTTAAGTGTGTCTCCCTACGGTTCGTGAATTATGCGGACATGATCGAGACACTTCTCCGAACAATAACCAATAGAGGAATCCGGAAATTCATATGGCTCCCACATATTTCTACGATTACTTTGCGATCGAATGAACCACTTACATACGATACCAATTTCCCTTTGTCTCACGATAGTTTACTTATCCGAGGTTATGATCGTCGGTATCTCTGCATACCTAGTTCAACCTCGTTACCGATAAGTACTCTTTTCTCGTTCCTGTGATATGTGATCCCTTGTGAGTCTGTCACATGCTTGCAAGCTAATTGGATGACATTCCACCGAGAGGGCCCAGAGTACGTATGACTTACGTTCCTCTTTATGCCATCGCAACAACTTGGCGTGCTCTTTGTTTCTGAATAAACGTTTCAACCGTGGTATTATAGGAGCATACCACATCACCTTGGCAGGAACCCTCTTCCGGGGGGCTTGCCCTCAACGTCACCAGGTTTATCTCGTCTGATCTTATACCGAAGTGCAGTTCATACTGGGCATGCATCTAAATTCTCATACTCCTCACCGTGGTAGAGGATGCAGTCATGAGGGCATGCATGTATCTTCTGAACCCTCTAAATGTAGAGGGCAGACAACCTTATTTGCTTCGTACATACTCGCGGGAAATACATTATCTTTTGGAAGCATATTCTTCATCATTTTTAGCAACTTTTCAAATGAGGAGTTAGGTATAGCACACTCTGCCTTCCATAGCAGCAACTCCAGTGTGCTGCCTAGCATTTTCAGACCATTTTTACAATTTGGGTACAACAACTTTTTGTGATCCTCTAACATGTGATTGAACTTCTCCCTCTCCTTTTCATTTGCATAGTCTCTTTGTGCATCGACAATGGTCCGACCAATATCATCAGCGGGTTCATCATGTGTCTCTTCTTTAGCCTCCTCTTCAGCATCCCCCATGGAAGTATCTCCGTACTCAGGGAAACCATGATAATTGTCATCCTTCTCTTCTTCATTGTATTCCATTATAACCCCTCTCTCCGTGCTTGGTCCAACAATTATAACTGGGCATGAAGCCGGACTTCAACAGGTGGCTGTGAAGGGTTTTTTGAGTCAGATTAATCCTTCTGATTCCTACATCCACTACATGGACAGAATACAAAACCATTGCGCTTATTTGCATCAGCAACACGGATGAATTCATGCACGCCATTAATGAACTGCCAGAGCGTCGGTCAGTACCGTACATCCATTCCCGGACCATCTGCATTATATTAAAAGTATATCAAAAACCATTAAACAACATGGTAAATTTAATACAAGTTATAATGAGAGCTTCTAGGATATTAATTTTGAATTTTGAAAAATTTACATGCACCAATTTGTGAATTGGAGAAAACAATTAACATGATCAATGTGGAGTTTTTGATTATTGTTCTATCAGTGAAAACATCATTCCATTCTAAGCTCTAAAACTCTAAAATTACAAATTTCAATTTTCAGTAACTATGTGCCTAATCAAAATTTGCACATTTCAAAATCCTTCTACTTCTAGAGCATGCATGCAAATCCATATCTCTATACTTCTAGAGCATTATTGAGCTAAAGGAGCAATAAGAGATGAAAGGATGAAGTTCTAACCTTTTAAATCTTTGGATTTAGGGGTTGCAAACTAAATCTTGGCAAATCCTGAGAAAAAATGGCATGAACTCGGCTTGCTTATTTGAGTAAAATGGCCACCATGGCTCGGGCCGTGTGGACACGAAGCTGTATTTATATTGATGGACAACTAGTCCCGGGCCATGATATGACCCGAGACTAATAGTCCCCGAAAAGAGCAGCTGGTCTGCTCCAGGTTACTAGTCCCGGGCCGTATTACGGACCGGGACTAGAGGTCCAGTCAGGGCCGGGACTAGTGGCTATCGCGATTGCTAGCCGTTGGAGGCTTCACGGCCCGGGACTAGTACTAGCACTAGTCGCGGTTCGTAACAAGCCGGGACTGGTGACATAGTTCAGATCGAACCGAAGGACTGTTTTCCAGTAGTGGTTGTATTCATTATGTATTGTAGTTATCTTAGATATGATTGACTTGTTAGTACTTTCTTAACTTTGTTGGTCTGGTCTTGGGAATTCACTTTTTCTCTTAGGAGCATAAGCTCCCTTTATCCAAAACAAAATCCAAATTTTACAAAAAAATTGATAAAAATGTTCGCCAGTTTATCTCGACATCCTATGTGCCTTGTGACGAGCCGTCTTATTTTAGCATCGATTTTTATTTTACAAAGACCGCACAAAAAGTCGTGGTTACTTAATAGAAATATTTTACTAATGACGAATAACATACTAAAGAGTATAAGGAATGGGTATGACAAGTGTTTTTTTGTGACTCATATGAGTCAATCAATTATTTACTTCTCTCTTGTCCATTTTCCAAAAACATTTGGCATATTATATTTTTTACCTTCAACCTCCGCCTACCAATATCAAAAATATGTTTGGAAATTGACTGAACACAATTAATAAGAAAACTGAAAATATAATACAAAATGGAGTTTTTGCATCGATATGAAAAACCGACGGGAAAATATTATTTTAACAAAGCTAGAGTTTCGAATTGTTTGCAGGTTATTCATATGCCTACGCAGTGGATTGAACTATGGTAATTTCTCATTCCGAAGGACCAGCTGCAACTTGTGGCTACTGGATGCAATCGTTTGCTGATGGTCATTCAGGATATCTACAGCTAGGCTAGTTGGCGGCATTCAAGTAGATTAAGAGACGTCTAGTCGATATATATGTGCTTTTAATTTTTTGGATGGTTAATTTTTCTATCGACCTTCGGCATCCTTGAAATGTAATAACTTGACACTCATAACTTCATAATAAAAGTGGATGTGTATCAATTATTGCAAAGGCCGAGCCTCATTTAAAAAAAGGATAGGCTCTAATATCATGAAAATAGACTAAGAAAACAGAAGACCTTGGATACAGCACATCACAAAACAGACGGACTGCCATCTCATATATTTATACCATGGGATTACAATGAATTATGTGGGATTATACAGTTAGTTTTTACAACAACCCACTTGCACTAGTGGAAACGAGGTCTTTTGTTGATCCCGAAAAGGGGCTTTAACACAGGTTCTTCTATGAACCGGTGTTAAAGGGGGGGCCGTACCAGCGTGGCCCCTGCGGCATTAAAGGAGCCCCCCTTTAACACCGGTTCGTGCCACGAACCGGTGTTAAAATCTAGCACCGATGGTTGCACCCCCTTTAACACCGGTTCGTGGCATGAACCGGTGTTAAAGGGGAAATATAAGACACCACCCAGCCCACACACCCCACTCTTCCATTCTTTCACATTTTGGAGCCTAGCAAGAGGGTGTGAAGAGTGCTAGTTGTGTTTTTTCATATGCACTAGAGGTGTTCGGTGAAATGCCGAGAGCTCAAAATAAGCTTTCTTGTTGCTCTTTCCGTCTCGATTAGGTCGGCAACTATAGTTTCATGTGTCATTGATGTACTATATATATAAATGGTCATCTCCCTATTATTTTTTGATATATACTACATATTAATGCAGATGAATCGGCAATGGATGTACGATGACCGCCGCACTTCCGAGTACATTACGGGCCTCCAAAATTTCATCGTTGTGGCTAATGCAAACCGTGGTCACAATGGTTTTATGTGTTGTCCGTGTGTTCACTGTCAGAACAAGAAAGACTACTCAAATACCAGAACCATTCACGCCCACCTTCTTCGATCCGGTTTCATGCCTAGCTATAATTGTTGGACCAAGCACGGAGAAAAAGGGGTTGTGATGGAAGACAACGAAGAAGAAGAGGATGATGAAAACTATCATAATATGTATCCTGAATATGATGATAATGCAACGGAGGTAGATAATGAAGATCAAGAGGGAGCAGATGGGCCCGCTGATGACGATCTTGGTCGGGCCATTACTGATGCAAAGGAAGAATGTGAAACTGAAAAGGAGAAGGAGAAGCTGGAGCAGATGTTAAAGGATCACAAAACATTGTTGTATCCAACTTGCGAAGATGGCCACAAAAATCTAGGTGCCACACTGGATTTGCTGCAATGGAAGACAGAGAATGGTGTGACTGACAGCGCATTTTCAAAGTTGTTGGTAAAAATGAAGAATCTTCTTCCAAGAAATAATGAGTTATGACGGTACATACCAAGCAAAGAAGGTTGTCGCCCTCTAGGATTAGGCGTGCGTAAGATACATGCTGCATTAATGGCGCATCCTCTACCACGGTGAGAAGTACGAGAATTTGGATGCATGCCGGTATGCACCGCTGCAGTATAAGATCGACGAGGCGATCTGGCGATGTTGAGGAGAGGCCCCTAGGAAGAAGGTTCCGCCAAGGTTATGTGGTATGCTCCTATAATACCACGGTTAAAAGCGTCTCTTGAAATAAAGAGCATGCCAAGTTATTGCGATGGCACATGGAAGACCGTAAGAAAGTCGGCGAGTACCCGGACTTTGCGTGGCCAAGGAACTTAAGGTTTGGTCTAATGCAGACGGCATGAATCCTTTTGGTGAGCGAGCTGCAGTCACACACGGCACTGTGACCCTATGTATCTATAACCTTCCTCCTTGGTTGTGTATGAAGAGGAAGTTCATTATGATGCAGTGCTCATCCAAGGCCGAGGCAACCCGGCAGCGACATTGATGTGTACCTAAGGCCATTAGTTGAAGAACTTTTACAGCTGTGGGCCAAACCAGGTGTACGTATGTGGGATGAGCACAAAGGGGAGCCATTTGACCTCTGAGCATTGCTTTTCATAACCATCAATGATTGGCTGCTCTTAGTAACATTTCAGGCAGACAAACAAGGGATACAATGCATGCACACTGTTTAGATGATCTTGAAAGTGTATATTTGGATAAATGTAAGAAGGTTGTGTACCTAGGGTATCGCCGATTTCTTCCAAACACGCATCCGAAGAAAGAAAGGCAAGCATTTCAAGCGTCTGGCGAACCCGGAGGAAGCCTGTCCTCCGTGCGGTGAGGAGGTATTTGGTATGGTCAAGGACCTAGAAGTAATCTTTGGAAAAGGTCTGGCAGTCTATCTGTTCGAATGACGATGCGGACACGCCCATGTGGAAGAAGCAATCTATATTTTGGGACCTACCCTATTGGAAAGTCTTAGAGGTTCGCTCTTCAATCGACGTGATGCGTGATGAAGAATGTTTGCGTGAACCTGCTAGGCTTTCTAGGAGTGTATGGGAAGACAAAAGATACACGGAAGCACGACAGGACCAGCAACGTCAAGGCCCTCAAGAGCCTATGCATCCGAGCGAGAAGGGTAAACGATGCCACTTAACTCCTGCCACGCTCTTACCAAAGCGAGAAGGAAATCTTTTTGAATGTCGAAGCGGTATCAAGGTCCGTCGGCTTCTCGTCGAATATAAAGGGAATAATAAATATGGCGTAGAAAAATTCCAAAACCTGAAGTCTCATGACGCCACGTGATTATGACACAATTGCTTCCGATTGCATTGAGGGGCTTCTACGAAAATGTTCGAGTACCCATTGTGAAGCTATGTGCATTCCTCAATGCAATATCTCGAAGTTAATCGATCCGAAAGCCTACCAGGTTACAAACAGATGTGGCCCAATGTCTTGTCGACTTTGAGTTGGTGTTCCCACCATCCTTCTTCAATATTATGACGCATCTCCTGGTTCACCTAGTAGAAGAGATTGCCATTCTCGGTCCTGTATTTCTACACAATATGTTCCCCTTTGAGAGGTACATGGGAGTCTTAAAGAAATATGTTCATAACCGTGCTAGGCCAGAAGGAAGCATCTCCAAGGGCTATGTAACAGAGGAGGTAATTGAGTTATGTGTTGATTTTATTCCTGACCTTAAGGCGATTGGTGTTCCAGAATCACGACATGAGGGGAGACTTCGTGGAAAAGGCACCCTAGGATGTAAAGCAATGATATGTAGGGACGGGCATTCTCTCAATCAAGCACACTACACGGTTTTACAAAGATCTATCTTGGTTGCCCCGTATATCAATGAACACAAGAATTTAATACCTCAAACACCGGGCGGTCGATGAATGGATTATAAGTGAACACATGGCGAGTTTTGGCGGTGGCTGCAAAGAATTCTCACGAATAACACCACTGTTGGGGATCAATGTACTTGTTGGCGGACACCGTCTTGTTGTATGTACTTTCAAGTGCGAGATAAATGGGAATACATTTTACACGATAGGCCAAGATAAAAAGAGCACCAACCAAAACAGTGGTGTCCGCTTCGATGCAGCAGAAGACAATGGGCAAAAGACCACGTATTATGGGTTCATATAGGAGATATGGAAACTTGACTATGGACCTAATTTTAAGGTCCCCTTGTTTCGATGCAAATGGGTCAAGCTAACAGGAGGAGGGGTTGAGGTAGACAAGAAGTACGGAATGACAACGGTGGATCTCAACAATCTTATGAAGAACTTAGACGAACCATTCGTCCTAGCCAATGATGTGGCTCAGGTTTTCTATGTGAAGGACATGTCCTCCAAACCAAAAAAAAGAAAAAATATGCAAACGAATACATCATATGATGAGCCAAAGCGTCACATAGTTCTTTCAGGGAAAAGAAACATCGTGGGAATCGAGGACAAGACAGACATGTCAGAAGATTATAATAAGTTTGATGAAATTCTGCCCTTCACAGTGAAAACTGACCCAAGCATTCCGTTAAGTAAAGAAGATGCTCCATGGTTACGTCTGAAGCGATCATAAGGAAGGGCATATGCCAAGAAGTTCATGCTCATATTATGTAACTCTAGTTCATGTTTTTAATATTAATACATGTCTTGAGTGTTAGTCATGTTTTGTGGATGGACGGGACTATGAGAAGAAGTTGTCGATTCGTGCTTACCATTAAGATCGACCTCCAAAGCGGTCACATATTAGAGTGCCTCTATGATCAGTTTCTTGGAGATGCCGAGGACTAGGCTCGTCGGCATCTCCACGAACTGGCCGTAGTGGTGTCCCCTCTAGAAAAACCATCTTGCTTTGTAACTTCTCTAACTAGATCAATACACCGAGCTAACTAATTTCACATATTAGGAGTGCCTCTATGACCATTTCTCGGAGATGCGGTGGATCGGGCTCTCGGCATCTCCTGAACTGGCCGTAGTGGTGTCCGCCTCAAACCGGCTGGAGGACGGACTCACAAGGATGCCTATTTATAGTACAAGCAGCTCGACATAGTGTTGACACTTACAAAATAATGTCGACACTCACCCCTATTATTAGTCTTGACTCGTGTTTTGTGCGGATGGTGTCTACAACGGGATTAAAGGTTCATCTTTAGTCGGTTGGTGTCTCAACCGGGACTAAAGGTTCATCTTTAGTCCCGGTTGGTGACACCATCCGGGACAAGGTACACGCCGCACGACATAATGTCGACATGCACTCACCCCTATTATTAGTGCTGACTCGTGTTTTGTCCCGGTTGGTGTCTCCAACCGGGACTAAAGGTTCATCTTTAGTCCCGGTTGGTGTCTCCAACCGGGACTAAAGGTTCATCCCGCCAGTTCTTCCCTCCAGTTCACTATATATATATGTAGGGGGTTGGCCTCCATTGTCATTGCACATCTCTAGACTCATATCTGCAACCTCATCACTCTTTCCCATGGCTTCCACCGTAGCACTAACCCCCAGGGAGGCGGAGGAGCTTTGCGCCTCGAACTACCCCCTTGACTCTGTGTCCCCGTCTTGGATCTTGGCGTCGGAGGCGTGCAGTTCCTCTGTCCCTCTAGGTGTGGCGCGCGGATGGCCATCACGAACCACTACTACTTGAGCTCACGCCGGGCAGCGGAGGAATCTCGAGATGGCATCCACTATTTCCCTACTTGGGAAGCCTTCTTCGTGGATCGGCATGAGAGGCGCTCGCCGAGCACGAGGAGGATGGCCCACCTCCTCCTAACTTCAACGAGGCCGTCGGCTATGGTGGCGCGATGGACTCTCCAGGCGTCATGGCCTGTGACACCGCGCCGACTCTAACCCCGTCTGCGCTACCCTCAAGTCCATCCCACGCGCTACCCTCAAGTCCAGCCCACGTACTCTCCGGAGGTTCAATTACTGGCCACAGCGGCGATGACGGCGGCGAAGTACGGCGACTACTGTGGCGAGTATTACAGTGTGGCGGGAGAATTCTGAATCACTCCAACATTCGAAACAAGTTCGGCCGATTGTTACTTAATCGGCCATGTATCTTAATTTTCATTCTTTTATGTATCTTAATTTTCAGTTCGATTCGGCTTTATGTAAGTGTCTCAAAATGACCTATCTCATTCGAGGTTTCTTGGCTTTCGATCAAATGACCAATGTTATGGCTAGAATCAAGGCATAGTTTGCAAGAGGAGTTTTCCTTTTATCGCACCAAAAGGCATTTTCCATTTTCGAGGATAAAAAGCAGACGGTTTGTGAAGCAACCACCAAATGTCTAATTCAAAAACCACAAACACATTTTAGGTTCACAATATGCTATTTTATCAAAAACAATGCAAGTTCGATGAGGCTTGGTGAGATTCAAGTGTATACAAAAGATGACATTTAAATATCCAATCAATTCAAAAATGTTAATACAAAAGATGCGGCATTAAAATATGATTTGATCTAATAAAATCATTTTTAGATGCTTAATATTTCTTATGTTCAAAGTTTTAGGATTTAACAATTTATTTTTGTTTGAATTGAATAATCAAAATTTATATGTAAGTGTTTTAATTATTTTAAAAAATTCATGTAAAGTAAATATAAAATGATTTACATGAATGGATAGATATTATTTTTCTGAAAATTATGATATATTATTCATATTTTTACGAGTTGAAATGAAAAAGATATGAATTTTCTAAATTCATATCATATTTTGAATTAAAATGCCCTTTAATGCATGAAATAAATGCCCCCTTTAACATCGGTTCGAGGCAGAACCGGTGTTAAAGAAACATTATTCGTTCAACGCACCCCTTTAACACGGTTCGTGGCTGGGAACCGTGTTAAAGAAATCATCTGTGTAGCGAATTCCCCCTTTAACACGGTTCGTGGCTGGAACCCGGTGTTAAAGAAAAATCATCTGGCGAATCCCCCCTTTAACACGGTTCCAGCCACGAACCGGTGTTAAAGAAATTCACCTTCCTTCCTTTCTTCCCAGCAGCAGATCGCCACCGCCACCGTACCGCCACCTTGGCGCCATCGAGAGAAGCGAAGCGCCACGCCACCGCCCATCGAGCAGGAGAAGCCACCGCCCGGCGCCCGTCCTCGGAGAGTGAGGGAGGAATCGTCCGTGGGTGCCCTGAATCGTCGGCCCTGTCACCCACCTCTGTCCGCCGCTCGCCATCGACAACGTCGGCGTCCCCGACCTTCCCCGGCCTCGTCGACCCCACCATCAGCTTCCTGGTGAGACTCTTGTGCTCAGGCACATCTTCTCTTCCTCCCTCACGGTCTATATCGCCTCCGCATCGTGTAACCGCCGCCAACCGCCGCAGTTCCTCGCCGTTCTCTGTTCTCCGGCGACTAAAAAGGGGAGGCGCCGCCACTACTAGGTCCGCCTTGACCTCCTCTTTCCAACCAGCCCAACCACAAGTCCCCGCGTCTCTAGCAGATCGACGGGAGCAAGATCGACCTGAGAGGAGCTCCATTGCTGACGTCAGCGTGAAGCAATATTCGTTTACTTTTTCTTTTATTATTTCTGTAATTATTTCAGTGAAAAAAATACCTGACATGTGGGCCCTATCTGTAAGCGACAAAAACATTTCCATAAATGTTTTCTAATTAAGAAAATTGTTTATGTAAATTCCAAAAATGCAAATGGTTTTATAATATTCCAAAAAATAATTTAAAATGAAATAATTGAAAATGCAATTATTTTATAATGCATCATGTGAGAGGCGAGCAGCAGTGGCACAGATAGCCCTCGCCAGATAGCCGCCCTCGCTGGGCGGCCGCCCTCGCCCTCGCCGTCGGAGCCGCCGTCCACTCCTCTGCGTCTGGCAGTCGGCGGCGGCACAATGTGAACAATGTGTCAAAGTTGGCGGCACAATGTGAACAATGTGGGGAATATGTGTGACGTATAAAAGATGTAGTCGTGTATTCATATTTGAGTAAAGTTTCTGATGTTGTAACATCGATAATATTGTTTACTTAGTGTTGGTGGTGAACTTGATGGTCAAAATTGGGAAACTCGAAACTAAGATGACATGTAATTATGGAGGGAGTAGTAGTATAGATAGGGTGTCAAGCGGGGTGGGTTCGTGGGCGACGTAGTTTCACCGGCTAATATAAATTGTACTATATGCATAGATTAAAACTTGTATACAAATTGGACCTCTGACTCATCCTGATTAGGGTTTCGACCCCTCGGAACTCGTTTAAAATGATCAAGAATCCTTAGGGTTTTAATTTCATTTGTATATTTATTTGTGTATTTTGGTATGAATAATATGTATATTTGTGTATGAATCCAAGTCCACTTGAATGTTTACACTCTTACTCTAGATAATATTATTGTTTTAGAAACTATGGATCCACTTAGTAGAAACTTTGAAGAAGAAGAAATAATGGAGAAGATTATTGATGAGGACACCTCAAAATATCTGAACTTGGAGGGACATGATGACGACAGCTCAAGTACTAGTCATGGAGAAGATGAAGACTCTGGTGAACGCAATTTAATGGTTACAAAGTCCGGCGAGGTATATGAATTGATTAAGCCTCTGCTGACTTCCACCAACAATCTTCTTCTACATGTAATAATTAACGTTTCTTTCTTCTTTTAGCCCTCTGGATCGACCAGCCAGCAACCATCTTCTTCTACGAAAAAGAGCAAGCGAGCGGCGGTTGAAAGATCGTGCAAAGTTCACGATCGAAGCGATCGTGTTGATGGCAGGCCGATGGAGCCCAAGAAGGCCGAGACAAATTTGTACGTCAGTGGAGTTCTTGTTAGGGACCAAATCCCAATCACAATTGAAAATTGGAATAAGCCAAAGAAGGGCAGCGGTACCTTTGTCGATGGCAGATCCAAAAAGCGCTTTGGAATTCGTTGTTGGTAAATTTCACCCTTCCGCCAGAGGAGGATGAAAACAACCGGTTATAAAGGAAAAGGTCAAAGAGTGGACTCTAAAGAAGATGGTACGCTTTCCATGGCTGGAAGACAAAATTGAACAAATTTGTCAAATCTGAGACTCAAATTTCAAGACGATATTATGCGAAGATAAGACCTCACGGCCCGAATTTGAGACATATAAAAAAAGTGCTATAGCTAAAAAGAATTGAAACCAATACGCAATGCCTGAAGAAGGAATATCACGGAGGGCGGGTCGGTGGCTACATATCTCGAGAGGCCTAAGTGGGAGGAAGCTGAGAAGGCCTGAGAGAGGGATCACACCCAGACGGATGGGTGGGACCTACGTGCAAAGACTTGGTTCTCTGGAATCGGGGCAAGGTTGGACCCGAAACAGATTGTGTATCTTCCCAACCATCCTTGCCAAACCCGTCCTTGAACTCATCACGGCATACGAAACATCCGCCAGACCTTCCATCCCGACAGAGAATGACCAGCTCACACGCGCCATCGGTAAAAAGAACACCACGGACATGCACGAGGCACGGGGTATGACATGGAAGGATGGGTTTGCGGTGGGCGACTCTTACAGATGGCGCGAGAAAAGAAAAAGCGTCTGAGCGGATGACACAGATAGAACATGCACTTGCGGCAGCGCAAGTGAATGCACAATGAGCCATCAAGCTACGGCCCATCTCAGCGACGAAGAGCCTGCATTTGGAAGCTGCCGCCGGACTCTGCGAAAAAGCAGTGGCTTCCACGGAGAACGTGCAGCCCACGCTTGAAACGGGTCCTCGATACCCGTGGATGAGATCACGGAGAGCGAACACGCTGAGCTGCATGTGAGATTAATGGGCTTATCCATTAAGGTGGTATCGGCTATGCCTTACCTCCTGTAGCTGGTGGAACTTACCACCGCCGACCGATTCCAGATGGCTATGCTATTGTCGGGGTGGATGAGGTTGTGAAGGAATATGAGGAAGCACAGCTTGACCATGCTATAGGTGAAGGGGAAACTCAACTCAAATTTGTAGTGAAAACAACCATTCCTTGGAAGAAGGAACACATTGTGCTTCCAAATTGGAGGTCACTGGCACCCCGTCTCCATGGCGTCGGCCGATCTGAGCCGCTTCAGCTATCTCTCGTGGCAGCCATCTCCAAGGCAGCCATCTCGCCCGTCACCATCTCTGTGGCAGCCATCTCCGCCCGTCGGCCATCTCTGCTGCAGCCATCTCCACCGTCACCATCTCCGGTGCTTCATCCATCTCCTCGGTAAGTGGAAGAGCACCGCCACGAGGAGCATCGGTAGCACGCCACAAAGAAATCCGCAGAAACCGTCGCCAAAGAGTTCAAAAACTACGTCCCGCAGCCTTCCGCCAAGCCATTGCCGGTTTTACCGTGGAATCATGACGAGGAGACCAATAGGATCTCGGAAGAACAGGTCAAGAAATTCTTTGCACCTAGACGGGCCGAGCCAAAGGAGAAAATAGATCCGGCGGTGGTGGAGAAGTTTTACAATAATCTTTTGAAACCTGAAACCCCACTTGTGCCGGACTACGAGCGCCAGATTTTGAAGGAGGATGCAAGGCGCCGTAGGGAGACTGAAAGTAGCAGTCGTGAGGCACCCCAGAAAACAGTTCCCATGCTCGGAGAGCAGGAAAACCAATCATGTGCCCCGCTCCAAATGTTCGACACACGAGACGCTCCTCCCGTAAATGATTACGAGGCAGAGCTACAAAGAAAGGCCAATGAGATGGGGATGACTTACATTGCATACTTGAACGTCATGGGAGACAACTTGCCCAAATGCGATGCCAACCCCATACAGCCATGGAAGTATGGGAAGAATCTCGTCAAGAAAGAGGAGCTCAAGACTCTACCAACAAAGATGCGAAAATTGCACAAGTGGTACCTTGATTTCTACAAGACGAGAAAGGTAGAATGGATCACGGCGCATATAAGAGATCAGATTTTCTTGTGCGGAGCAGCCAATCGATCGCAACATTCAAGACTTGCATTTTCTATTCAATCAGAAGGAACTCGACAAATCTGCCATCAGCCTTTATTGTGTGTAAGTACTATTTCTGTAATTTTTATCTCATCTCATTCACTTCATTAATTGCATGTATATATATATATATATATGCTCACCATATATGTATATACTATTATGCAGGAAAAAGGTTATGGAATGCATGAAAGGAGGCCCTTTTGACATTGGGTTCGTTGACCCCAATAGCGTTCCTGAACAAGTGGTAAGAGACAAACCCAGGCAAACAGAAGATTACTTGCTAAAGTCTTTACTGAGACAACAAACCAAAAGGGAAATACTATTGCCTTACAACTTCTCGTGAGTACTGTTACCCTCTCTCTTGTACACATTTTGTTTTGGCTTACTCGATGTTAAGTGTAATTGATGATGAGTTATGCGTGCGTAGGTTCCACTTTATTCTGCTAGTCATTCAACCCGACTCAGGAAAAGTCCTTGTCATGGACTCGTTACGAAAAGAAAAAGAGCTATGGGCAGACTTTAGAGAGATGCTCCAGAGGTAATTTCAATCATATTATCGCACTAGGTCGGCAACTTTCATGACAATAAGTAATTAATTACTCCTTTATCCATTTTCTTTGTCGGACAGAGTTTGGAAAAGGTTCACGGGCAGGGCCGTGGGTGAATGGTCAGAAGAACTAAAATTTGTAGACCAAAATGTAAGTAATACTAGCTAGCTTCCAATTCCATTATATCATGCTTTATTGATTATTATTTTGATTGAACTCTCTATTCTCGTAAAGTGCGCGCATCAGGAACACGACAATAACTTATGTGGGTACTATGTTTGCGAATTCATTCGCAACACGATATGTGCGACGGGCCAGCCGCACTAGAACAACTTAGAGTAAGTAAACAAAGTCCACAACATTATTTTATTACCATCAATTGTGTTGAGTTTTATTCTTATATATATATTGACGGGCCATTCTTCATATATATTCAGATCGAACGGATGCGGGACCAACTCCTACCATTTGAACGCATACGAGTCATTCAAGAGGAGGCGGGGTTCATACTTGATGAGGTCGTCACGCCTGGCGGAGAACTCTTTAGATATCCACCAAAATGAACGATGACGATGTATGTGCCGATGACGATGTATGTGCCGATGACGATGTTTGTGTATAATAATAGTTGCTTAATTATTCATGTACTCGTATGTACCGATGACGATTTATGTGTATACCGCTCCCGATCGATTCCCCTCGCTCCCCCTCCCGGTAAATACGCCCAAACGGGCAGAGGCAGAAGTCTGCCGGAAAAGGGCCTAAATCTTGGCCGGGGCAGAAGAACCTTTAACACCGTTTGCAGATATGAACCGGTGTTAAAGGGGGGGGCCTGAGGCCTGCGGCAGCCCCACGTGCGCCACCCTTTAACATCGGTTCGTATAAGAACCGGTGTTAAAGGGCCCCCCCTCTAACACCGAACCCTCAACAGCGGTTGGGGAACCGCATTAGAGGGCCCTTCAACCGGAGTTAAAGGGGGCTCTGCACTAGTGTTGTTATCTAACCCATGCCTATCTACAATTACAATGACAATAATATTGACGAGAAACCACAATGGTAATTATTTTCCATATATGTGATGTCATGCGATAGCTTTATTAATTAGAGGAGATTCTTTGGTGACTACAAACAAGGGCAAGATGTTGCCAAGAGTTTATTTTGATATGAGGTTATCAAGAGTTGGTATCATATATGTCTAGTCTTTCTATTATATATTCAATTAACTCTACCCATTTGTCTCTATGTGAGATACAAATTAAATATGAGCAACTTGTCTAGAGTTTCTAAAACAAATGTTGGCTGCCTACACCTATGTACTACTGTCTATTGTATTATCACACATAAAATAGGGTCTAGTTGTTCAATCATTTTATGCTAACCACTTGGCTGACCGATAGGTGAGCAATTGGCTCTGCACGTTGTCATATGCAAAGGAATTGAGTTTTTAATGCGGCATGATGCGTTTACACAGTCAATCACAAGCTACCTGGTATACTTTTTTGTAGGAGAGGAACCTAAAAAAGTAACCTTTTAGGTTCCTTTCCTATTATTTCCTAAACGAGTATTTCATCCTGGTATACTTTTTTAGGTTCCTTTCCTATTATTTGGATGTAATTTTTTTATACTTTTCCATATTAAAGGTGGTGGGATTCGAGGCTATTCAGAGTGCCACTTCATCATCCACTATTCATTCCTATTTTCCACCAATCACAAGCTACCACATCAGTAGCCATGACCAGTATCTTTTTAGATATATATTTTGTGTTTGATTTTTTCCCTTTCACGGGATTCTTCGATACATCTTTCGCTATAATTCTCTGGCACTAACCACCATCCACGGACGATAGTAATTCTATTTCGTTTTAAACTTCAACGACATTACTTCGACGCATCTTTTTTACCGTAATTTTTTGGTAGTAGTTATACTACATCTAAATGAGTATTTTTTTAAGCTCATTCTCTTAACTATTCGGCGGTAACTTTTTTGACATAATTTCCTATCTGTAATTTGCTGAATCTGACACACCTTCTTGGCCATAATTTTTTTGACGTTAGTTAGCCTACGTCTATAACCATATTTTTAGCTCTTTTTAACTACTCGATTGTAATTTTCTGACACAACATCTAGCCGCAATTTACGGCTGGTACTTACCCCATAGTAACTTCTCGATGATGAATAATTTCCTAACTATATTTAATCAGTGGCATACTTTTTTAATTAGGTTCCTTTCCTATTATTTGGCTGTAACTTTTTGTTATACTTTTCTAGTCATAATTTTTAGATGGTAACTACCCCGTAATTTTTTGAGGGTGAGTAACTTTCAGGCTGTAACTCGCCAGCACTAATTCAATTTGTACTATTTTATACATTAACACTAATTTCACTGTTCGCACGAGGGAAAATAATTCTATTGTCTTATGCAGTAACTTCGAACAACTATAATGCAATACATATGTCGTAGTCTCTAGTAATATTTTAACCGCTTAATCCATGACATTGTTCCATCATGACGCCGCGCCACATTTCCTAATATCATTTACGTGATGCCACGCCACATTTCCTAGTGTCATTTATATGTGGGCAGTATGAAAGTGCAATAGACGTCACCTAGAAGAGGGTGAATATGCTTTTAAAAATATTACGATTTAGGCTTAAACAAATATGGAATAAAAACTAACGTTTAATTTTATTAAGCACAAAACCTAACTACTAGGTTCACCTAAGTGCACCAACAACCTATGCTAAGCAATACAAGCAACAAGGTGATAGCAAGGTAAAATACTTCAAGCACGAAGGCTATCATAAAGTAAAATGCATAAGTAAAGAGCTCGGTTGAGAGATAACCGATGAACGCGGAGACGAAGATTTTTATCGTTAAGTTCACTTTCAAAAAAGCTACGTCTCTGTTGGAGAGGTGCGATGGTGCAATGCTCACCAAATGCAACAAATGGATCACCTCAGGGTGTGGTGGCTCGATGCTCACCCAACGCCACACAAGGCCTCACCCCGGATGTGGAAGCACGCAACTTACAGACGCCACAAAGGCTTACCCTATTCTCCCGAGTGCGCACCACAAAAGGCGGGAACTCTCTCCACTATGGGACACTTGAGGACGGTCACCGAACCCATAGAAGATTGGAGCAATATCCACAACTCAATTGTAGGCTCCCAACAACAAGGCCACAAAGGCAACAAAGCCACAACGGGCTACAAGACCACAAGAGGTCACAAGGCCACAAGAAATCAACACACCAACCGTCTAGGGTTCCAAGAACCCAAGAGTAATAATCCCATAAGCTTGCACTCGCCTAAACTCCGTGGAGAACTTAAACCTATGCACCAAATGCAAGCGCAAGTTCTTCACTGGAAAATTCCAACAAAGCTACAAAATCTATTGGGGAAATAAGGGAGGAAGAACAAAAGAGGAGAACATAAAACTCTCCAAGATCTAGATCCCAAAGATTCCTTCACAAAGAAGGGATTTGTCTTGGAGGGATTGTAGTCTAGAACTCCTCTCTCAAATCCCTCAAAAAGATGCAAGACTCATGGAAGGGGGGAGGAGAGAGGACAAGCTCTTCAAGGTCACAAGGCCACAAAAGTCCACAACAAATCAACAAACCAATCGTCTAGGGTTCCAAGAACCCAAGAGTAACAAACCCACAAGCTTGCACTCGCTGAAACTCCGTGGAGAAATCAAACCTATGCACCAAATGCAAGGGCAAGTTATTCACTGGAAAATTCCAACAAAGCTATAAAATCTATTGGGGGAATAAGGGAGGAAGAACAAAAGAGAACACAAAACTCTCCAACATCTAGATCCCAAAGATTCCTTCACAAAGAAGGTATTTTGCTTGGGGGGATTGTAGTCTAGAACTCCTCTCTAAAATCCCTCAAAAAGATGCAAGAATCATGGAAGGGGGAAGGATAGAGGACAAGCTCTTAAAGGTCAACAATGGAGGAGAGAGAGAGAGAGAGAGAGAGAGAGAGAGAGAGAGAACGGACCAAAGAACTCGTACTCACGAAAGAGAAGAGGAGCCCACTTTAAAGGGATCCCAGATTTTCCCGTTATGGGCATTCACGACCCTGACCAAAAATTGCAGTGGCACTCAGCCAACGGTTAGAAACACTGATGCAAAGATAGAAAAAAAAGAGACTGGCCGGAATTTTCGCTGGTTCACGACTTCGGCGAGCGAGAGCTATCGGTAGAAATTCAATCAAGATTCACAAATAGAACGATAAGACGTAGAGTTTACGACATGCGCGAGCAACGAGCCGAATTTTCAACCGGAACTTCCGGCGGCAACTATGCCCGAGCGGAATTTCTGATGCAACTTTTGGTCTAGATTCCGCCAACTAAAACACACCCCATACAAAGAGTTTACTGAACGCATCGGAACATTGGCCGGAACTTCCATTGGAACTACTGGTGGCAAAATGCCCTAGCGGTACTACTGGTGGCAAAATGCCCTAGCGGTACTACCGGTGGCTAGCCGAAACTTCCGGTCAGAGAAATTTCAGAAACCAAAACTGCAATAACTTTTGCGTCCGAACTCCAAACGAGATAAAAAAAATTTTGTTGGAAAAATAACAAAGAGTATAATCCAACACATATTACTCCCTCGGGATCAAAATAGATGTCGAAAATTTATCTAATTTAAATGTATCTACATACTATTTGGTACTCCCTCCGACCCAAATTAGTTAACCTAGATTTGTCTAGATTGAATTGTATATATACATGATTTAGTATTAGATTCATTCATATCTTGAAAAATTTGAGTCAACTAATTTGGGTCGAAGGGAGCACTAAATGCACTCATATTTATACAAAATTGTGGAACTATTTTAAGACGGAGTGAGTACAATATCTAGAGACTTTGTGGTAGGACTGTGAACCTCTCCTGTACAGTCGCCCCCACTTTCATGCTACTGCTCCAAGTCACGATTCACCGAGCCAATTCCTCATTAACACCCAGACACGAACCACCATTGTCAGCCCTCAGATCTCGGTCTTCATGATATTATTCGTTAACACCATGGAACGAGAAAATGCCCCATGATATTAACAGCCAATAGAGGTTCGAAGCGCTCCCTCTGAACCCAAACGGTTAGAGTAAAACATGGGTGGACACGACCGAATCCCAACCGATCCAGCAATCTCTCGTCACGAACGCACTATAGAGTCTGCCGGCAGAGCCTTTTGAACACGACACAGAAACCAGATCAATGGCACTACAAGAAAGCGTTCACTTAGTGACGCGAAACGAAATCGTCATAGATCTATGACGATTTCACACCAAATGGTCATAGGCTATTTGGAGAGGACAGAACCATGTACAATTACGACGTTTTGTATCAAAATCGTCGTAATTTCATCAGATGAAATGGTCATAGTCTACACGATATGGCTTAGAATCCTACTTGTAGCCTATTATGACCAATTTAAATCGTCGTAGTGTCTAAATTCAGATTTTATTGGTATGACTAGTCAGCCATATTAGCAATTGGGCATATATATCGTGTCTATGTGTCATGTTTTTTCCATACGTGGCTTGTCCACGTGTTAATATTTATCTATGTGTTAATATTTTGCCACAACCAAGGTGACAAGATGGACTCTTCACCGACCATGAGCGACCTAACAGGCAGGCCCCACCAGCAAGCCCACCAGCGACCTGACAAGAAGGGCCCCACCAACGCATATAATGTATGAAAGGACCTCTTTATATATTACTTAAATCTTGTATAATTCATAATTTTTAATCTATAGATCGGAATTCGACAAATCATATATCTAAATCGACCAGCGCATCGAGAATGTTTCAACTATGCATTCCATTACTTGCAATTGTTTAATGCATCATCGAGAACTTGAATATCGGAACTATTTATGCAAGGAAAACATGATAAATAAAACTGGTTTTATTAGTTTCTTTGATAGTGTTTCACCAATGTTGTACAATCAACGTACTATGAAAATGATATATTTTCAAATTTTTGCATCATTAATTGACCGCCTTTTTCCTTTTCCTTTGCCTTGTCGGCACCCCTATGCCTTTGATCGGTATGAGTTTGACGATGTTATCAAAGAGGAGCCGCCTCGTCTAGGACAGCAGAAAATGGAAAATGGCTTTTCCATGCGACGGAAAGGAAAACTTCCTCCTACAACATTATTCGCCATCCCAAGATGCACATGCATGCATAATATGGGCACATTATCACAAAATTATGCCGCGATTCTGGCCATAATATTGGTCGTTTGGCCCGAAATCCATAAAATCTCGAACATGATAGGTCATTTCTAAGCAGGTTTTTTGATAAACTTGCAATATTCCAAGTTTGGTATTTTTCCTTGCAATTATGTCACATAATAATACACCACGCGAAGGATTTGCATATATCAGACCATTTTGAATTTTTTATGCCCGTTTCAAACTATGGTCAAAACGACAGGCATGAAGGTTCTTAGCTAAGGGCTGGGACTCTCTAAACTTGCATTGGATATCTAAATAAATAGCATATTTTGAACCTAAAATCTTTTTTGCAAAAAATCATGGGCATCAGATCATGTACATGTAGTTTAAATCGGACCCACTTCCTACCCATTCGGCATGAATTTATCTTTTTATCAGGGGGACCGAAAGGTTTGAGATACCTAGGTTGGAACATTTGTACATCTAAGGTGGCCTATTATTTTTGAAAAATGGGGTGGTAGCATTTTTTAACTATCATTTGGTGGTTGCTTCACAAAACGGCCCTTTTTTGTGCTCGGAAAATAGAAAATAGTTTTTTGGTGCGATGAAAAGGAAAACTTCCTCCTATAACATTGTTTGCCATCCCACGATACATATGGTGCATAATATGGGCACATTATTACAAATTATGCCGCGATTCTGGCCATAACATTGGTCGTTTGGCCCGAAAGCCATGAAACCTTGAACATGATAGGTCATTTCTAAGAAGTTTTTTTCAAGACACTTGCAATATACCAAGTTTGGTATTTTTTATTGCAACTATGTCACATAATAAGACACGACGAGAAGGATTTGCATTGATCGGGCCGTTTTTGAAATTTTTATGCCCGTTTCAAACTATGGTCAAAATGACGGGCATGAAGGTTCTTAGCTAGGGGCTGAGCCTCGCTAAACTTGCATTGGATCTCTCAAGAAATAGCATATTGTGAGTCTAAAAATCATTTTTGCAAAAAAAATGGGTATCCGATAATGCACGTGTAGTTCAAATCGGACCCACTTCCTACTGATTCGGCAGGAATTTGTCTTTTTTCGTCGGGAGTGGATGAAAAGTTTTGAGATACCCCGGTTAGGACATTTTCCATGCAAGGTGGTATACTATTTTTGAAAAATGGGATGGTAGCATTCTAAAACTATCAGTTGGTGGTTGCTTCATAAAAACGACCCGTTTTTGCGCTCGAAAAATAGAAAATAGATTTTCCATGTGTCGAAGAGGAAAACTTACTCCTACAACATTGTTCGCCATCCCAAGATGCACACACTTGCATAATACGGGCACATTATAACAAACTATGCCCTGATTCTAGTCATAACACTCGTCGTTTGGCCCGAAAGACATGAAACCTCGAACATGATAGGTCATTTCTGAAAAGGTTTTTTCGAGACGCAATTAATTTACAAATTTTGATATTTTTCATTGGAACTATGTCACATAACATGACACCACGCGAAGGTTTCGTATTGTTCGGACCATTTTTCAAATTTCTATGCACGTTTCAAACAATGGTCAAAACGACGGGCACGGAGGTTCTTAGCTAGGGGATGAGCCATACTAAACTTGCATTGGATCTCTAAATAAATATCATATCGTGAGTCTAAAAATGATTTTTGCAAAAAATCACGAGCACCAGATCAGTTTACCTGTAGTTCGAATAGGACCCACTTCTTACCGATTCGGCAGGAATTTGTCTTTTTGCCAGAGCTGGAGGGAAAGGTTTGAGATACCCCGGTTGGAACACTGTTTATGTAAGGTGGTCTAGTATTTTATAAAAATCGGTTTTTACAATTTAGAAACTTTCATTTTGTGGTTGCTTCACAAAACGACCGTTTTGGCGCCGAAATAGAAAATGTCTTTTTTGTACGGGGAAAAGGAAAACTTTCTCCTACAACATTGTTCGCCATGCCATGATACACATGAGTGCATAATATGGGCACATTATCATAAACTATGTCACGATTCTAGCCATAACACTGGTCGTTAGGCCCGATAGCCATGAAACCTCGAACATGATAGCCCATTTCCGAGAAGGGTTTTTTGAGACACGATCAGTATACCAAGTTTAATATTTTTGCTCGCAACTACGTCACATAATATGACGCCACGCGAAGAATTTACATTGTGCGGACCAATTTTGAAATTTTATGCCTATTTCAAACTATGGTCAAAACGGTGGACATGAAGGTTCTTAGCTAGGGGCCGAGCCTAGCTAAATCAGCAGGAACTTATATTTTTCCTAAGAGGTGGCTATAATGTTTTAAGTTGCAACCAATTGATGAACTGAACTTAAAATGTGGTGTAAATCTTTTGCAAAATGGGCTGGTATAATTTTGCAACATTATCTTAGTAGATGATTCATAAAAAACCCTATTTTGGTCACTCAGAACATGGAAAATAGTTTTTTCATGGAATAAAGTTGAAAATTTCTTCCAAATTATTGTGTTCCATGGCAAGGTGCACGATTGTGCAAAACATGCGCTCATTCATAATTTTTATGCATAGGTGAAACCCCATAGAACATAGCCAGCCAACCATAATATAGGAATGGACTACCCACGGATCACCCCCACAATAGATATCAGCCGTCCCACACCAGCCATCCAACGCTAGCCATGAGCTCCTCCTCCCGCTCAGGTATTTGGCCTCCCGCTCACGAATTTGGCCAAAAGAGGAAAAGACAAGAACGCCCCAGCAAAAGAGAAAAAGACAGGAATAATTTGGACATCCCATACCCGATGCTAAAAAACAAACAAAATCCCCATGCCCATCCCTATCTGGCAAAAATCACTGTTTTGACCTAATTAACGTTTGATCTCATAAAATGACCTACTTTTTCGAAGATATCCCGATCTGACCTGTTTTCATGGCGCTTTACCAGAAGGCGCCATGGTCAGCAGCACGGCGCCCTCCGCAAAAGCGCCATGATACCATGACGCTTTCTAAAGCGCCATGGCCCGTCGACGTGGCTGCCGCGTGCAAAGGCGGACCCGTTTAATGTTTGGCGCTTCATGAGCGCCATGCTACTAGGCATGACGCTTTTGCGGAAAGCGCCATGGTCCTATACCCTATAAAACGGCTCGGGCGCCCTGTGCCATACCTTCATTTCTCCCACTCTCCTCTCTCTCTCTCGCCCAAGTTCTTCCCCTACCAATCCCTTCAATCGGTTGCTTTCTCCGGATTTGGACTTCCCTTGCTTCAAGAGGTAATCTCCCCTAACCCTTGGTTTTGTCCAAATAGATTTGTGAAATTTGGTTCTATGTTGGTAAATAATGTAGAACCCTAACCCTAACCCTAGCTATATCTTGGCTTGATGTTGTTGATTCTAGTTATTATATTGGTAGTTTATGGCTAGGATTTGTATGTTAGAATTAGCAAAGTGGCATGACTTGTTTTAGTTGGTAGCTACGGTTGGTGGTGGTAATATAGTTGTCTTTGAAGCATAATGGTTGGTGTCATTGTTTTTTAGATGGCAAGAATCGTTAATGTTCATCATGTGGACAAGGCCGCATTCTTGAAAGGCAATACCGAGTGTGACCCGGAGGAGGTAGTCATGGTGTTTGGCACAAGTCCTACATATGCCGAGGTTGTGGAAAGAGTGAGGAATGATTTGAAATGGATGGAACCTAGTGATGTGTATGAGTTGGTTGGAAGGTATAACGCCGGGTTTGGCCATCACAATAGATTGAAGATAATGCCTATCAACTCCGAGTTGAATTGGAGTGCATATAAGGAGATGGTGGCAGAATCCGAAGATAAGTCACTCGAGATATTTGCCACAAGAAAGGTTGCGGCTCGGTTGCACATTGACTTGAACCGGCATGCTTCCATGAGCCCGGCTCGAGGTGAGCCACAGGTGTATGACACAACAATGAGCCAACCTCCATTGAGCCCGGTTCGCGTAGAGCCAACCTACGACGATACAACAACGAGGCAACCTTCCGTGAGCCCTTTTCGTAATAAAGTACTTAAAGGTGTACGTCAATTGCCTGTGACTGCTATAGAGGAGTACACATTTCAGAAGTTGAATGAATACTTTCTAAAGTATAGTGATGAAACGGATAAGCAAATCGCTGGGGATAACAAGAAAAAAAAGAAGTATGAGTACTCACCATTGGTTGATAATTGGCTGGAATATCAATCAAAGAAAGGGGATACACAAACGGTTGAATGTTTCGACAACCAAGAACTGATTTACCAAGTGAATGAGCATGGAGGCAGCACAAGGGAAGGTGTGCAACATGGGGGACTGTCCTATAAGGTGTGGCTACGCAATGGTTATTGCTCCTGCGAGAGGCCGACATTGTACCATCTCCCTTGCTCACACGTGATGAAGGCGGCATCTGAACGAATGGTGGGTCTTAATCACCCGGATACGGTTAGGTTGGATGAGCATTCCATCCAAGCGGTGAAGAACACATGGGCGGGTAGATTTCAGCCTTACCTTGACCAATCTCAATGGCCAGAATATCATGGTGTCCAACTTTGGCCTGATCCGTCAACGAAGGTTGTTGGTCGGGGAAGAAGACAAACCAAACGTTTCCGAGGTGACATGGACGATTGGGCTGGTGGATATCGACGGGAATGGGGGAGCGAGTATTTCGCGGAGCCTCGTGACAAAACCCGTTGTGGAGAATGCAATGCTGAGGGCCATAATAAAACATCATGTAGCAAAAGGAGAAAATCAAAGGAGGCCAACACCCCTATTGGCAGCACAAGCCAAGGAGGTGGTGACGGTGGTACAAACACAAGCCAAGGAGGTGGTGATGGTGGTACAAACACAAGCCAAGGAGGTCATGACGGTGGTACAAACACAAGCCAAGGAGGTGGTGATGGTGGTACAAACACAAGCCAAGGAGGTGGTGATGGTGGTAGAGGTCGTGGTGGTAGAGGTCGTGGCGGCGGTAGAGGTCTTGGCGGCGGTAGAGGTCGTGGTGGCGGTAGAGGTCGTGGTGGCGGTAGAGGTCGTGGCGGTAGTATGTTTACGTATCTTCGAGGAGAATTTCCGTATGTGTTTTCTTGATGATTTTACTAATTTTTATTGTGCATTTAAGTGTATTTCTATTTACTAACTATTTGGTTGCATTCCTGTTATAGGTATGTCGACCCAACCAACCAAGGAGAACAATGATGGGAACGGTATGAGCTACTCCAAAGTGTGGGCGGAGGCTTTGAGGAGGGTGAAGGAGAGGGAAGATGAAGTAGCTAAGTTGATCAAGAAAAGGGAAGAGGAAAGGAGGAGGTCAAGAATAACGTCGGTGGGAAGAAGATTTCAACAGGAGATTGCGTGAGGCAAGCATCAAGAAAGCAAAGAAAGAACGTGAGAGGAAGGAAAAAGAAGCAAAACATGAAAGAGACATGTACTTAAAGAGCTTGAGGAATCATCGTCGGTTTGAGAAGGTGTCTGAAGAGGCTAGCCTCATAATGGAGGAAGAGGAGATCAAGAAGAAAGAGGAGAGTAGACGCCAATTCGAGGCGCAGTTCAACTCTGTTGTCCAAATAGCACGTGACTTGAGGGAAAAGGAAGAGGCAGAGGAAGAAAGAAAGGAAAAGGAAGGCGAAGGGAAGGAGCCTAGCGCGACCTGAGAGAGTTGTCACCATGCTATGATCTATGTTATGGACTCCACTATGTGGAATTTATCTTGAACATTGTCATGCCGAATTTGTCGTATAAAACCCTTAAGGAGCAACGCCATGTATTTCGTAAACATTCACTGCACTTGCCTATAATGTTTCTGGAATGTTGCCACTAGCATTGTACTGTAAAATTTCTGGAATGGTGCCACTAGCATAGAAACTAGATCCAACTTAAGTGAATGAGGCGCATGGCGCCCTCGACAAAAGCGCCATGCTAGGAAGCATGGCGTTTTCCTGGAGGGCGCCATGCTTCCATAGCGCTTTCCTGGAGGGCGCCATGCTACCATGGCGCCGTAAGCAAGCTCTAGCGCTGGGACAAGGATGACGCGCATGCTCGAAGGAAGACTGGACCACGAACTCTGCTGAGTCAGGCGCATGGCGCGCCCGCCAAAAGCGCCATCCTAGGAAGCATGGCGTTTTCCTGGAGGGCGCCATGCTTCCATGGCGTTTTCCTGGAGGGATCCATGCTACCATGGCGCTTTGAGCAAGCTCTAGCGCGCTGGGACACGAGGGACAAGGCCAGTAGGATACGTGGACCAGGAAAACTGCTAAGTCAGGCGCATGGCGCCCTCGCCAAAAGCGCCATCCTAGGAAGCATGGCGTTTTCCTGGAGGTTGCCATGCTCAGTTGCATGGCGTTTTCCTAGAGGGCGCCATGCTTCCTAGGACATTCAGTTTTTAGCACATTCAACAGATACAAACATCAACATTCAGTTTTTAGCACATTCAAACAGATGAACGCCATGCTGGGCCTGCATGGCGTTTTCTCGAGGGCCATGCTTCCTAGGACATTCAGTTTTAGCATTCAAGATACAAACATCAACATTCAGTTTTTAGCACATTCAAACAGATACAATCAACAGATACAGAACATCAACATCAACAGATCAAGTTTTAAGAACATTCAACAGATACAATCATCAACATCACCAGATCAAGTTTTCCTCACAACAATAGATTCAAACATCAACAAGCATCCAGTTTTTTAGCACATCAACACACCAACAAGTTCAAAACGACGACACCAAACAACAAGTTTAACTTACAAGTTCATAATGACCACAAGCACTAGTTCAAGCTATGAGTTCAATTTCTCCCTTTCCCCCTTTTGTCCACTCGATCTTCATTCGCCTTGCTCCGTCCCTCCTGCCTCCTAACCCTCCGTGGAGGATCGGAGTCTTCCCCCTCATCCTCCTCCTCACGGCGTGACACATGTGCCAGACGCTTGTTCTCCCATTCACTTGGCGTGTATGGATTCCTCGGTAGCCTCCTCCTCATCACCCGCGACCGTTGACTAGACTGTGGGGCGTCGTGTAATTGTGACATGCCTATCTCCTCTGTTATCGCCATATTTTGGCCTAAGATGGAGATGGGCCGTGATCAAGATGGGCTTAGAAGATACATATATTCAACGTGTTGTTGGATCGGCCTAGTGCGTAGATTTGGGCTGAATTGCCCGTGTATCTTGTATCTTAGTAGGATTCGTATTTGTTTAGGTTCCGTTTATGTTTAGATAAAGATAGAGTTGTAGAGTTATTCCAAAAGTAGAGAGTCTCCGGACTATAAATATGTACCTAGGGTTATTGAGAAAAGGAGGACAATCACGTTCACAACAAACACAATCTCGGCATCGCCACCCCTTGTTCTAGGGTTTTCTCGGGTAAGTGCCATCGCCTAGATCGCATCTTGCATCTAGGCGATTTACTATGTTATCCGGTGTTACTCGTATTAAGCCTTGTTGATGGCGAGTAACACCTTTACCTAGATTTGTTAGAGCTAGCATCGATACTTTTACCATGATTGCTTATTTATGCTACCTCTAGCTATCTCGCCGCCTTTGCACCTTCTCCGGGTGTAAAGGTGGCATCTTGATTTCCGCTTAAGTCGATTTGATCTCATATAGTTGTGCCTTGTTCATCAAGGTTTAGTTTAATATCTACGTGGTTAGGCCTCACAAACGGGTTGAACGATCCGATGTCGTAAGGTATGGTTTATTGATCTTAGAGGGATGTTTCCGGAATTGACGTTATGTTGGTTTTAGGCCTTCTCTAGGATCGGTTTCTACTATCTTCGTATCTATTAGGCTCAACTACGCGTGGGACGCCCGGTTGCGTGGAAAACGTTAAACTATCGAGATCGATTTAACTTGTAGTAATTAAGCAAAACCCCATGTTATCATAGATCCAATGCAAAGCCATGGGGACAATCGGCTCAAAGCCGATTCTGGAAACCAGGAGCCGATCACGGCTCAATTTTACGATACTTGTTTACCGTGCAGAAACCAATCGAACAATCCATCACCTTCCGACCAGGTATAGGTCGTGGCATCTCGAACCAAGACAGACGCGTGCGTGCGGAAGATTTATGGCGTCGATCGAGGGACCGTGGCCCACCAACCGCCTGAGCCTCCTCCGTGTTGCTCGTCGCTGCCGCCGTGAGTTTTGATGACACACATTCTCGCACGACGGGACACATTCAAACATCTACATCAATATGTCCGACGCCACGATGGAGACAAGTGTGCACGGCGACCGAGCTTGAGCACACAAAGCGGCATGACGAGATCAGAGCTTCGAGGCCGACCTCATCGGCTCTTTCGAGAGGACCCGTGACGCGGGCATCGTGGAAGGGATTCTCCCCGAGGGTGCTCTCGATGAAGTGGATCTGTGCTCCTTCGGAGGAACGCCTGTGGCTCACGACAGAGGTCAACTACATGGTGGCTCATTCTCTACACCGCCACTCAAAGCCCGTGAACGCTGCTCGAGCGGTCGCGTTCGCGTGGTCCAGAGATCATGAAACATCGCATTCTCCGTCGGGCCACTTTAGGAACCCACCAAGGAGAAAGACCGCCCACACCAGCCACAATCGCCATTCACACTGGGCTCCAGAGCCGCCAGATCACGCATACATTGTCTACAAGGCGAGGCGATCCAGTGATTGCCACCCTGCTCGAGCCACCCAAGGAGATCCCGCATGGGTACATATGTGCCTACGCCGGATCGCAACAACTTGGCGCGCACCAGATCGCAACCGCAGGAGTGTCCGCGGCAGGGTTCCTACCGCAGGATCTTCGTGAGCAGCGTTCGAGCAGCGATGTCCGATGGACGCCGACAAAGCGTATAGCCAAGTATGCCACCGAACAAGCCATGAGAGTCTAGCCCTCAGCTCAAACAAAGGATCAAATCACTACCATCCCGAGAGATCAGTTGCCAGGCGTAAAAGGCGCACATCGGCTACTCAAAGCCGCACTCAACGAAGTTTGACCCGATTCCACTACCACCCAAATATAAGCTCCCCGAGTTCTCAAGATTCAGGATCGAGGGGTCAAGCTCGATCGAGCATAAGCCGATACCGCACAGCTAGGCATGATTTCGCATCGGATCAAATGCGCTGAGATTTTTGCACAATCTCTAACAGACCAGCCTTTGGGTGGTACACCACCGCCACCGATTCAATTCGCACTGAAACAACTAGAAGAACAGTTCCACATCCAATACCATTCGAAGCTACCGAGGCTGGCATTGCGCACTGGCGCAAGTACGTAAGCGGGAGAAATCAGTCAATACATCCAGCGCCAGACCATCAAGAATGATGTTACTCGCCTGCTTAATCGAGAAGGAAGCAATCGAAAGATCAGCCTCTCAAAGACCCATCAAGGACGTGGCATTCTGTGTAGAATACAACTCATTGGCGCACATGGCTCGAAACCGACGATATGAGCAGCCACCGAGTTGTACTAAGACAAATTCAGACGTCCGATAAGCCCGGTCGATGCGTAAGAGGAAGATCCTACGCAGACCGTGGAGGTGGCCGTGGCTGAATGGGCTCGGGGCGATCCGTGACCTGTAAATGGCTGAAACAGCAAGGGCCGCGAGAGGGTTCGACTGATGTGAGCAAAGCTGAGCAGATATTCGATCTATCTGAAGGAGAAGCATGAGGTTGCAAGGCCACAAAATCCCTACGCCCAGAGATGAACGGAGACCATACCGCAAGTGGCATCATTCATTCACTCACCCCACCAACGAGTGCAAGGAGCTTCGCCAAATCCAGATGGCTATAGAGCAAGGCCGCTCGATCCTCGGCCGCCATGAAAGTGGACACGAACCCGCTTCCCGTGTCAACATGATAGAACTCAAGGCCCGCGAGACATCAATCGACTTTTCGCTCGTGTCAACATGGCTGGGTCCGTACCACCATGACACGCATAAAGTAGGAGGCAATCACTCTCGGGCAAAGAAAGAGAAGGCTGGTCCACGCGACCGCCCAGCCACGATAACGGGCGACTTAACAGAGGAACAAGTGAGGAGAGTGCGATATCGAAGCCACATTCCACGCATCTCCTTAATAAGTATGAGCGCCAAGATGACCAACGCCGCCAAGACGATGAGACGACGAAGATATGAGCACCTTGCTAGGGGACCGTCGAAGAGAAGGAAGGCGCAGACAAACATTGGGATTGCCCTTTTTCAAGCATTGCCGGGACGTGGAATGAGCCGATTGCCTACACCGACAACGCCCGTAATGTGGACAACAAAAGAAGGGCACGAGGCCAAGACGGTGTTCGAACGCCTAGGACCTCTCCAACCTCGTGAGCCGCCCTAAAGAGTCCGGCTGAAGGGCCTTGAGAGGCCTGTGGATGACAAAGAAGACACAGGTTTCACCGCCCAAGGTGGTGCCCTGGGACTGACACTCCCGAGCGTGAGAGTGCAACGCACAGAACTTAGAAGAGGTCAAGCGCAGATTCCACGCTTAAAGAAAGCACGGCCTGACGGCCGTCAAAGTAAGGCAGACTACGGAGACGAGGGTCGCGGACAAGAAAAGAGTGGCGACCTGTTAATAAAAGCCGATGCACGCATCGGCCGGCACAAACATGGTGTTCGTGTTCCGGCAGTTCTCGCGCGCCACAAACCAATATGCTACCAAAGGCACAACTTGATCGCGCCCACGGCCGTTATCTTCGAGAAGCCGCGGAGAAGGGTTACAAACATCCGAAAGCGCAGACCTGGGCTACATCAATGGACAACCCGCAAGAAGATGTTGGTGGACACCGAGCGGCAATAATATCATGCCATACCCATGCTACGACGCTTGGGACGCCCACCGCAGACCGATCAAAACCAACGCCACGCTAAGCGATTTCAACGCCGCCGTTTAAACGCATGCTCGAACGTGGATCCGACCGCAAGGAAAACCGCATCCACGCTATTTTTCGTCGTGAACAGCAAAAGTACCTACGCCGCCTTGCTAGGAAGGGATTGGATCCACGCTAATCGCTGCATTCCATCCACGATGCACCGTTGCGATATGGGACGGGATGAAGTGGAGGTCGCCCATGCGATTTATCTATCGAGGTTTCCACCGCTGGCATGGACATCCGGGAAGCGGAAGACCAAGAGCCGATCTCCGAATCAATCTAGACGGCGAACGATTGAAGCTACAAAACGGGTGAGGCTGGTCTTATCCATCGCCTTACAGAGTAGAAAAGCCCACGATCATCCTTGGTACGGCCGATCCCTGCGATCGGCCACAAAAAATAAAAAGCAGCGATCATACGGCAAGCAGTTCATGTAGTCGTAGCAGAGTGATACTCTGCCACTGTAAAATAATAAGGTGTAAACCGCCTGGCATACGCAGAAAGGGGGCCGATTCGCAATCGCCCAAATTTATTTTGTTGTCCTCACCCATCGCTTGCCCCTGTTTAGCGCCGATTTGACAGTGACGGAAAGCTAGGGTATGGGTTTACATCACCGATGAGCTAGAAGAGATCGACATTGGTCCCGGGATAAGCCACGACCAACATTTATCGCCAGAAAGTTAGAGCCAAGTCTCAAGGGAACCGGCGATAGCCCCGTTAAAACAATATCCAGATCGCCGCATGGGACTACAGAAATGCCAGGTTGGACAGAGCATCATCGAGCATCGACTCTCAAAAAGGATTTCGCCATTTCAACAGTAAAGCACGACAAATGAAGGCCGAAATTTTGGAAGAAGTCAAGAAAGAGGTCGAAAATGCCGACGCCAAGTTGATCGCACCATGCGTATGCTGAATGGATTTCTAGCATCGCATGTGAGAGAAGAAGGCGGCCAATGGCGTGTTGCTATAGATTTTCGAGATCTCAACAGAGCTACCCCAAAGGATGAATATCCGATGCCGGGCGTAAACATTGATCAATGCAGCACCGGTCATAAAATTTTGAGCTTCATGGACGGCAATGCCGGTACAACCAGATCTTCATGGCTCCGTAAGACATACACAAGACTGCATTCGAGTCCCGTGGTCCGTGGGGTTGTTTGAATATGTAGTCATGACGCTTTGACTGAAAATGCCGGGAACGTATCGAGGGCCATGAACTATATCTTCCATGATCCGATCGGCAAACCGGTGGAAATCTACATCGATGACGTGGTGGTCAAGTCTGCCGCGCAAGGGCACTTGGGCGATTCGCAACGCCCCGGACCGAACAAGAAAGTTTGGCCGAGGATGAATCCAAAGAAGTGTGCCGAGTGACGGCCGGTCAGCTTAGGTTTTTGGTCCATGAACGCGAATTGAGATCGGCTCGAAAAGTCGAGGCAAGACGAACAATGAAGCCACCCACCACAAATAAAGAGCTGCGCAGCTCATCGGCAAGATCAACTTCGCGACGATTCATCTCTAACTGTCAGAAGGATAGAGCCGCTCATGGGGCTCGTGAAAATCAAAGTCGACGAGGAATTCACTGGGAAGAACAACAACGGCCTTCGACGAGATCAAAGAATATCCGACAAAGCCGCCAGTGTTAGTTCCACCCCGCATAAACCGTTCTACATTTACTTGTCGATCGACACGCCCATCGCCTCGGTGGTGGTACAAGTGCACGATGGGCTAGAGCGAGTCGTATTCTACATAAGGAGGATGCCGGACGCAGACGCGGTATCGATATCGACAAGTTGTGCCGCTTGTTTTTTACATGCACCAAGCTACGCCACATTTTGTTATCGCCAGAGGTCATCATCATATGCAAGTCGGACGTCATAAAGCACATGCTATCGGCCCTATGTTAAAAGGCCGATTAGGCAAATGGATGTTTGCATTATCGAGTTTGACATCCGTATCACCGCTGAAAGCTGTTAAGGGACAAAGCCGCCGATCTTATTGCCGAGAGGGTCAACACTAACATAGCAAAGACCGTCCATAAAAGCATGGGCTATGTTTTTCGACGGATCGATTTGTGACGATGGCTGCATCGGCATTTTCCTCGTGTCGCCGGGGCAACATTTTCCTTCTCCATCGATTGTCTACCTCTCCCACTAACAATGTAGCCGAGTACGAGGCAATACGCAAGGATGGAGTTACTCCTCGCCGGAGCGAAGCAAAGGAAATTTTTGAGACTCAAGTTGGTGATTTCCCACCACGGAGGACTACAAGTGCGGAGCGAGTCCTCTTCCCATTATGGCTGCCGCCGAGCTGATGACGCAATTCCTAGACATCAACTTCACTTGGATCCCACGTGCGCAGAATACCGAGGCGAATGATCTTGCGCAGATAGCTTCAGATACAAGGATATGGTAGAAGGAGCCGATGTCGTGCATGCCCTAGAAGCAGACGATCGAGAGCCGATATCTTCAATTACTTGAAAGATTCGCCTGGGGGCACCTAAACAGATAAGGTACAAAGCCATGAAGTACATGCTTATTGGGGATGACATGTTTTACAGACTCGAAGGGCTATTGCTCAAATGCACGGGGACACCGAGGCCAATCAGCTCCTACATGAGGTACGAAGGAGCCTGTGGAACTCACCAATCGGCTCATAAGATGAAATGGTTGATCAGCGATCGTGGTTTTATTGGCCCACTATGCTTGAGGAATGTTTCAACTACTACAAAGGGTGTCAAGCATGTCGAACTTGGAAAAATCCAGATGGTACCCGTGATCGAGAATGAATCCCATCATCAAACCTTGGCCATTCCGAGGTTGGGGCATGGACATGATCGGCAAGATCAATCCTCCATCAAGCAAAGGCCACATGTGGATCTTGGCCATCACAGATTATTTTACCAAGTGGGTGGAAGCCGTCCCTATGAAGTCAGTAAGTTCAAAAGATGTCATAAATTTCGTGAAAGAGCACGTCATTCATAGGTTTGGGATTCCCCAGACTATCACAACCGATGGAGGTTCGGTTTTTGTTTCTCACGAATTCAGAAAGTTCTGTGAAGACACAGGGATTAAACTGCTACGGTCGTCTCCGTACTACGCTCAAGCAAATGGGCAAGCCGAGGCCCAACCGTAGTCTTATCAAGTCGATCAAGAGGAAAATCGATGAACACCCGAGGCGTTGGCATGAGGTTTTGTCGGCTTTATGGGCTTATCGCATGTCGTGTCATGGGCGATAAAAACCTCTCCGCACCATCCGGTCTATGGGCAAGTCGTATTGCCTTGGGAAATTACGGCTGGATCGAGACGTGTTACTTTTCGTAATGAGCTAACGATCAAGAATATGCAACTTTGATGAGTGACAAGTGGAAGATGTGACCGAGCTTAGGTCATGGTCACTTGAGAGAATAAAAGAGAACAAGGCTAAAGTAGCTCGTGCCTACAACAAGAAGGTAAAGCCAAAGGAGTTCCACGTTGGAGATTTGGTGTGGGAAGTCATGTTGCCCTTTGGGTACTAAGGACGCAAGATATGGTAAATGGTCTCCAAATTGGCACGGGCCGCATAAGGTCGACCAAGTTTTAAGAGGAACGATACATGCTTGAGCAGTTGGATGGTGAAAATTTCCAAAGGGCCAATGGCCAAGATCTCAAGAAGTATTTTACAAGCATGGGATATGGGACAATAAAACTTGAGGGCCGATACGAGATCGGCTAAGTCGATCAAGAAATGTGGGGGCCGATGTTGAAAATCGGCCGAATAAAAAAAAAAGCTACTAAGGAAATGCTTTGAGGGCATGGAGAGCGTCAGCACGGAACTCAGTTGTTTCAGCTTCGTCATCATCATCCTTGCTGGTCGATAGTTGTTCGTTCAGGGCACATTTTTCGATGGGCAATGGAGGTTTGGTTACCGTTTCAGACCAAGAAATGGCCGTTGTGATTCAACTGAGGGTTGACCCTGTCAAACGTTTTTTAGAAGGAGCCGATGGGTGGTCATCGGCTTTGTGCAATTTAACCTGTTTAGAAGGAGCCGATACCGTGTCATCGGCTTATGGAACATCGACCTGTTTCGGTTATCGGCAAAATTAAAGCAAAAGAAGCAACATTTGGGAAACAGAGTTTCATTCATTCGAAAGGTCATTGCTTACAAGATTCGACATAAAAGGGGCCTGCTAATGCTACGGCCATTACTACTAAATCCTAATCGGCCGAGGTCGCCGCCGCCGCCGCCGCCGCCTTCCTCGCTGTCTCGGCCGCTACCAGCCGTCTTTCGCTGCCATCGAGGAAGCCGAGTGGCCTCGCCCTCGTCTTCGTCATCGCCGCCGCTCGCACCGGCACGGAAGTACCTCACCGGCGGTACTCCTCGGAGGAGGTGTCCTCCTCCTCTTCTTATTCTTCCTCTTCTTTCGAGGAGTCGACGCCATCCCGTGACATGGCGCCGTCTGCCGTCGCCTCCAGCCTCCCGTCACGAGGAACTGAAGGTTCTTCGCCGTCAGGACGATCGCCTCCCGACTGCACGGCAAAACTAACCCCTCTCGCCCCACCATTGTGGGCGAGAGGTTGTACGTGCCGGGCGGTGCTCGAGTCGAGTCGGTCATCACCGAGGCTATGGAGGCGTGGGAGAGATCGGAGGAAGCGAGGAGGCCATGGCGAAAGAGGGTTTTCGCTTCGGGAGGAAGATGGGGCTGAACTGCTCAGCGGATTTAAATAAAGGGAATAGTGAAGAAACGGTTCAATGCCATAGCAGCCTCAGATTGCGCCGCCAAAATCGTCAAATCATGCAATCGGAGGAGTTGAGAAGACAGGCATCATGATGAAGGGGTGGCGTGATTTATCTCTGCTCGCCACGCTGCTCGACGCACGTAGTCCCGATAGAAAAAAAACCCGGGAGAAGAAAAACACACAGAGTGGTTTTGGAATTATCATTGCCAAAACCAGGGGGGCATGTGTTATCGCCATATTTTGGCCTAAGATGGAGATGGGCCGTGATCAAGATGGGCTTAGAAGATACATATATTCAACGTGTTGTTGGATCGGCCTAGTGCGTAGATTTGGGCTGAATTGCCCGTGTATCTTGTATCTTAGTAGGATTCGTATTTGTTTAGGTTCCGTGTATGTTTAGATAAAGATAGAGTTGTAGAGTTATTCCAAAAGTAGAGAGTCTCCTGACTATAAATATGTACCTAGGGTTATTGAGAAAAGGAGGACAATCACGCTCACAACAAACACAATCTCCAAGATCGCCACCCCTTGTTCTAGGGTTTTTCGGTAGTAAGATGTCGCCTAGATCGTGATCTTGCGATCTAGGCGATTTACTTATCGTTATCCTGTTACTCGTACTAAGCCTTGTTGATGGCGAGTAACACCTTTACACTGATTTGTTAGAGCTAGCATCGATACTTTTACCATGATTGCTTATTTATGCTACCTCTAGCTATCTACGCCTTTGCACCTTCTCCCGTGTAAAGGTGGCATCTTGCTTGATTTCGCTAAGTCGATTTGATCTGTTATAGTTGTGCCTTGTTCATCAAGGTTTAGTTTAATATCTACGTGGTTAGGCCTCACAAACGGGTTGAACGATCCGGTCGTACGAAGGTATGGTTTATTGATCTTAGAGGGATGTTTCCGGAATTGACGTTATGTTGGTTTTAGGCCTTCTAGGATCGGTTTTCTACTATCTTCGTATCTATTAGGCTCAACTACGCGTGGGACGCCGGTTGCGTGGTGAAAACGTTAAACTATCGTAGATCGATTTAACTTGTAGTAATTAAGCAAAACCCCATGTTATCATAGATCCAATGCCATGGGGACAATCGGCTCGAAGCCGATTGTGGAAACCTCGGAGCCGATCACGGCTCGAATTTTACGTATACTTGTTTACCGTGCAGAAACCAATCGAACAATCCATCACCTTCCGACCAGGTATAGGTCGGTGGCACGCTCGAACCAAGACAGACGCGGCGTGCCGGAAGATTTGCGTCCGTCGAGGGACCAGGGCCCACCAGCCGCTCTGGGAGCCTCCCGGCTCTTCGTGTTGCTCGTCACTGCCCGCCGGTGAGTTTTGACAGGCATCATCCTCCTATTCATCCTCGTCCTCACCATCTTCCTCCTCATCCTCATCATGGCCAGCTTCCTCCTCCTCGTACTCGCCCTCATCCTCCTGTTCATCTTGTGCATCATCTTCTAGGCTGGAAGACCTAACTGGCGATGCGGCATCGACGGTGCGGCAACCAAGCAAGACACATAATCCACGGCCCCAACGCTTGGTACACTATGATATTGACGAATATGTTAGAATATTTCAACACCCATAAAAATACAATACAACTAGGAACGGTATAAACACATACCTCCACAAATGCTCAAGGGCGACTGACTCCTTGCCGAGGATGTTTAAGTGCTTCCTCGGCCTCGCCCACGTGTTTCGAGATCTCCTCGCTCTAGAAGAACAAAAGTCAATTTTATGTCGCTATAATCGCATATCGTACTCCCGACAATGCTTACCACAAAGCGGACAACCCCGCTGAATTTGCACCCTGCCGCCTCGGACAAGTCTGTTGTACTCTAGCTGCTCAGATCATCAAAAGGATAAGGATCCTCCACTATGTCATGAGATGCAACGGAAGCCATTGCAGCAGTACAAACGAGACACCTTCCCAAGCCACACAAGGTACCGATTGAACGCTGAGATCATGCGCGCCGGGATGAGAGACCGCATTCGGTTTTCGATCTCCTCAATCCTTGCATAGAACTTCCGAACATACTTGTGATGATATGCAGCCCAATCTTTTTCCCTCTTCTGCTTGATCTTGTCCAATCTACAATAAAATTCATCGACTTAGCAAGTATCATGAGACGCCCAAGAAAATTAGATACTGGGTGTATAAGGACCACTCACCGTGAAGAGCTATGCTAGTGTCCTTGTATGGCGGCGGGTCTCTGAAATAATCCAAATTGCCTCATCACCCGTTGTGGAAGGTGGAACTCAACAGCGAGACACAAATCAACGGCACGAATCCTCCGAGATGTGCTTCTTGCATACATTTGTGATTCAAGTCCTCAAAACCAAACACCCTGCACTGATGGGGATATGCCTACCGGGTATCCTCGCCGACGTTCGACCGCCCGAGGGTCTGGCGAGTGGGCTCGAATCGGCGAGTGGATCAAAGCCCATCAAGGAACCAGCGATGGAGGTCAAGGCCCAGCGTGTAGATAGCCCAGTGGTCAAAGTTAAACGATTGGCAAAGTTGTAACCGAATCGGTTGAGATATGTAAACCCTAGGGGAGGTAAGCCTATATAAACCTCCCCAAGGGGTGAGTAGAGATACGTTCCCTCATACACCCAAGCAACTCGCCGCCTAGTCGCCGAGTTCGCCCATTGTAAACACCTCCATAATACAATCTAGCAGGAGTAGGTCTTTACCCTCCGGGGGGCCGAACCTGGGTAAAACCCTGTGTCTTTGCCCTCATCTCGCACCGCAGATGGCTGGCCGCCCTTGCCCTTCGTTCTACTACTCGCTGCCGATTGCAGCATCTGCCGTGGTCATTCCCACGACAGTGTCTTTGCCCTCATCTCGCACCCCATCATGGTCGTTTCCTCAGCTCCACTACAAGACATCATCCGCAATCGCGAGGCGACCGGGCGGGTCGCCAAGTGGGCCGTCGAGATCGGCGTCCACAACATTAAGTACGAGCCACGGAGGGCGATCAAGTCGCAGGCACTGGCCGACTTCCTCGCCGACTGGGAGGAGGCCCAGCAGCCAGAGAAGCCGCATTCTCCATTATCGAGCCTCGCACTTGACGGGTCCAAGAACGCGGACGGCCAGAGCGGGATAGTGCCGACCTCACCAAAGGCGACAAGCTCCGCTACATCCTCCGCCTCGAATTCACGCCCGCACCAACAACATGGCGAACACGAGGCCCTGCTCCACTGCATGCGAGCCGCAAGGAGATGAGCGTCAATCGCCGTGCTACGGAGACGACCTCGTTGCGGGTCAAGTCGCCGCACCGCGACGCCGTCTCCCCACCATGGCGGCATACCGCCAAGAGGTGGACAAGGTGGCGGCCACTTCACCGCTACTCGGTCGAGTGGATCGACAGAGGAAAACGAGGAGGCCGACGCCTTCTCGCATCGTCGGCTCGATCCGCACCACCCGCCGGCGTGTTCCTCGACACCATCTTCACGCCGCCGTCTCTCCTCAAGGAGATCGACATTGAGTCCCGCTCAACCAGAGGCAACCTTGGTCGCACTCTTCACCGAACTGCACGATCGACCAAGCCCTACATCGCCTACCGAGACAGTAACCTGCCCAGACGAGACAAGCCGAATGATTGTTCGCCGATGCAAGTCCTACACCATCATCGACGGCGAGCTACACAAGCGCAGCGTCACCGCGTGTTCCAACGCTGCGTCAACCACCGAAGGACGCAAAATCTTCACGACATCCACTCAGCGATCGGCCACCACGCCGCCGCCTCCTGGTCGCCAAAGCCATGCGACACGGCTTCTCTTGCCCACCGCACACGCCGACGCCGCCGATATCGCCCAGCGATGCGCCGGTGCCGGCACGCCAACCGACGCACGCTCCAAGTTCGGCTCAAAACAATCCCCATCACCTGGCCATTCGCCGTGGGGCATGGACATGGTAGGGCCCTTCAAAAGGCCCCTGCTACGCCCACCTGCTGTCGCCGTTGACAAATTCACAAAGTGGATAGAAGCCAAGCCAGTCCGAAATGCGACGGAAGATCGCCACTAAGTTCCTACGAGCTCATATACCGCTACGGTTCCCCAACAGATCATCACGGACAACGGCACAAACCGCCAAGGAGCAATGGCCGAAGTTCTGCGAGGAGCACCACATCCGCTCGACCGCTGCGTCGCACACCCGAATCCAACGGCCAGCGGAACGAGCCAACCAGCATCCTCCACGGCTGAAGCCGACTCCAAGTACCACTCGAGCGCACCGGATGCTGGGTCGAAGAGCTTCCTCCGTCATCCGGGGAATCCGCACTCGGTCAACAGTCGACGGATTCACCCCTTCTTCATGGTCTACGCGAAGCCGCCATGCCAACCGACCAACACGACCCGCCGCGGATCGTCCACTATACGGAGGTCGCAACGAACTGGCCCGCCAAGATGGGCTCGACCAACTCGACGAAGCCGCGACCGCCCGATCGCACCGCTATATATCGGCAAGGCTCCGCCGCTACCACACCGACGGGTGAAAACCCGCACCTTCCGTGAAGGCGACTTGGTGCTACGCCTCATCCAGACAAGAAGGGCATGCACAAGCTCTCCTCCATGGAAGGCCCGTCGCTATCGCGCTGCAGACGCAACGACGCCTACTACCTCGCCGACGTCCAGGGGACGGTGAACTCGACGCGGCCGTGGAATGTAAATCTCCTCCGGAAGTTCTATACCTAGAACCCCACATATGTACTCCGGTCGCTATGAATAAAAGAAACGTTATCGCAAAATTGCTTACTCGCCATGCCTTGTGCCACTCGCATCGTAATTAACAGCGTCATGCTAAAATACGAAGTCAACCCTTGGTACAGCGACCGCACGGCTAAGTAATGCGATGTAAGAGCACGCGTCATTTCAGGTCTTGCATCGTCCACTTAAAACGCCAATCGGAGCCCCATCGAGTCGCCTAGCTCGACCGGTTTTACGAACCAAGACATCGTCTCGCTTCCTACAAACCCTGGTCCTCTGCATCCTCGGCATAGCGACTCGAGCGGCTAAGTACCACGCCGGGACTGAATACCGTTCGTCTCGATCGGAGTGGAAAACGCCAAGAGAGCGTGCCGGGACTCGCCACGCGATCGACCCACTGGGCAGAGCGACGCCACACCAACGCCTCGCCTCAACCACCTCGAGTCGCGCTTGAACTACCAAGTACCACGCCGGGACTCGGCCACCCGCCCGTCACAGACGGGAAAACGGTAAAGCACAGAGCACTCGAGGGAGTCGCTTGCGATCGCTCTCCGAGCTCGGGCGAAGTCGACTCAACCAACATACACATGATAAACAACAAAACATCATATACAGGGAACCCACAAAGGGCGGACGCCGGGACTCACCCAAAATCAATCCAAAACACGCAAAAATAGCAAAATGAACACAACGTTCCATTCAAATCGCATATCGCATTGTCTTACATTACAACATATGCCTACCGCGAATGCTGCTAACACATTTGGGCAAACTAAACTACTCGCAGCTGACGACGAGGCGCCAGCGTCCCGGCGCTTACGGATGAACGCGGTGTACGGGTTCGATGGATACGTCGTCAGCTCGCCCGCCATCGCCGAGCGGAAAGGCTGCTCAACCTTGAAGTCGCGATGCGGCGGCTCGGGGTCGTTTGGCGCGACGACCGTCTCCTGGTAAGGAAGAAGGTCGCCCATCGACCAGACGCGCTCCGAGTACGCGGCGGCACGTTCCTGCAGCTTGAGGACCTCGGACAGATCCACCGCGCCAGTCGATGAAGGGTATCCACTCGTCACATCATCGAGATCGAAGTCCTCGGGGAAGTGGGCGAGCCCAAGGCTCAAGGCCGTCGACGCTCCGCGACGAAACGCCGACCGCGTCATGAACTCTACGACCGCGGGTGCCTTCTCCAAGTACTCCCACACCTCAACGAGGTCACTGGGAATGACCTCCGTGGGCGACATCTCTTGGAGGTAGGCGCGTATGCAGGTCGCCGACAGCGCCGAGTCGACGAGCATGTTCACACACTCCCTCGCGTCAAGAGAGTTCGCTTCTTCTTGGCAGCCAATAACACGACCTGCGAGAAGGAGACAAGTATGAGTACAATGGAAACCACAAACAGTACAATCATAAGGCAAGGAAGACGCACTCACCAAGCAATGGGCGGGCGAGCCCCGTGATGAAACTTTGAAGCGATGTATGGTCGTTCTGAATCCCAACAATGATGGCTTCAGACGCCTTTCGTCCTCCGCGCCGCAATGGCGGCCTTCGCCTGCTCACGAGCTTGCTTCTTTCTTCGCCTCCCTTAAGGCCGAGGTCGGCGATCTTCGCTCGGCGGTGCCCAATGCACCGCACCGCTTCCAGCTTCTAGCAGGACAAGCTCTTGGCGAGCCACCTCCGCCAAGCCCACAACAAGCTCCTTGTTTGCTTCGGAGAGCAGCCGGTTCCTTCTCAAGACGCCGTCAAGCCAATCGCTCTGCCGACTCCAGCTGCAGACCCTGTACATCTTCAAAGTCAGCACACATGAAAACTCCTAAGTGCCCACCCGCTAAAATTTAGTGGGTGCGCCGAGGGACCGCGTTCGAAAATTACTCGGCCCACCGCTACAATTTAGCGGTGCGCACTTCGGGACCGGCGGCTCAAAAATACTCAGTGCCCACCCGCTATAATTTAGCGAGCGCACTGGGACCGGACTCGAACGCAAAACAAGAAACTAAAAGAATCAGGCCATTGCAAACCCGACCGATCCTCGGGACCGGAGGTACCGGATGGCGCCAAGCATGCCGTAGCAGGGCTGCGTCCCACGACGCATAGCAGCGCCGGGTGTGCCCGCGACGTTGGTCAATCTCCCGGTGGTCTCGAGCGGGTTCGAGTCGCAGCCGCACTCGCCGTGGCCGCTTTGGTCATGAAGCGGGAAGGTAGCGATTGACGCGCCCGCCCAAGGGAGCTCACCCTCCGGCCTAGGCAACGAATGCCCCTTCGGACGCCGTCGCTTCCACGCGGGCCCACCAGCGATCGCCGTGTCGTCAGAGATGGCGGCGATGTCACCCTTGGCCTTCTTGCTGCCTTCCGTGGCGGCGACTTCCCACCTTCCTCTTACGAAGGGTCCTCCTCGCTAGCGGCGAGGGCACCTTGGCCACCGTCGGGTGGCCCATCTTCTTCACTCCGTCCTATGTATCGAGACAATTCAGTCAAAACAATCCAAATACTAAGAGAGAAAGGTGAAGGCCGAGTGCACTCACTTGGCGACTGGAATGAAACGCAGCCCAGTACGGAGGCCGGCCGGCTTCTCCAGCTCAGGGCCCAATCGGCGATTAAGCCCCGCCCAGGACGCCAGGGGCCCATGATACGGAGGGCTTCTTTGACGTTGAGGTAGCGGTTGGCGCCTCCGGGACGCCTTCGACGGAGGCCCCCTCGTGAAGTGGAGCTGCCGCGGCCGGAGCCTCCTTGCGAGGCGAGCCCGCCACGCTCGGGACCTCCTTGCGAGGCGGTTGCCACGCCGGGCCTCCCTAGCCCGGAGACCGGCGCGAAGGGCGGAGGTAGTGAAGCCAGCGGTGCCTCCATGGATGGCGCATCCAGCGCGGTTGCTGCCGGAGCCGCCCCGTCACCGGCCGAGCTGTGGGCATCGGAGCTGCTCGCCGAGCGCGGCGGTGAGACCATCCTCGGCGGCTTCGTCCTCCTCCTCAGGGGGGCCCTCGCCTCTTTCTCCTTCTTCTTCTTCGCGGGAGTGGCCTGACGGAGCGAGGTGGTCTCCGGGAGTTCCTCGTCATCGTCATGACGCTCGAGGCTCTTGCTCGCCTCGAGTTCGCGCTGACGTTGCCCGCGGGTCTTTCGGACCAGTGGGGCGATCTCCTCTTCGGATTCGTCCTCGTCGTCCTCATTGCCCTTGGCGGGAGGCGACTCGCTTGTGTCCTGGGCGGATGGCCCAGAGCTCTCGTCATCAGCGGGTGGGAGCCACCCTTCCACCACTTGAAATAGCTGCGTTAAACATGGAACAAAGTTAGAATTACCGCGATCGCATATGCGATCGCGAACGAGATCAAATTATTACCGTTGAGCCGGACGCTTGCGGTGTATGGAGGAGCCGGCTGCGCATCCGTATGCCGCCTGGTGATCCTCTTCGCCAGAGGTAGTCCTCCAGCTTCCACTGGCGAGGCAGGCCTTCGTCGAGTCTTCGCCCGTGTCGGTACATGTAATGCTCAAGGCGGCGGAACGAGTCGCCGCCAAGCCAGCTTGTACAGGTTCACCGTCTGAGCCCTTCTTCTTCGACCGCGAATGGTCGGAGCATCTGTCGACGACCATCCGCTGGTCGCCGGGAAGCTTGGCGACTGGAGATTGCGTGGCTCGGAGCGGTCGGCCGAGTACCGTGATCGCCGCCTGCCTCTCCGGGTCGCCGGTCACATAAAACCAAGACTTTTTCCGCTGCTTTGGCCGGCAAGATCAAGTCGAAGAAGGAGGCTTTGGATTTCAGTTGAAGGTTAAGCCGCCGGCTAGCATTGGGTCCGCCTCTCGCGCTGATCCGTCCATGGAATGATCTTGCCACAAGGGAAAATAGGGCCGGCAATTATAACACTCAGAACGCCACAAAGATGGCGAGCTGCCGATGTCGTGGGGACCCGCATCCGAGGGCTGGATCCGTAGTAAGCAGGTTACGGAAGAACAGAGAAGTGGAAACCCTAAGCCCCGCCGAGGTGACTGGTGAAGCGATGAACTCTCGCTGGTTCGGGGTCGTTCTCTCGCGGATTCGCCAGCCCGGCCCATGATTCCGCCTCGGCGAGGAGGCCGATGCCTGGTGCATTTGGATCTGCCCCAAGGTTCGTGGAGAGGGCCATGGCTGAGGATTTGCTTGGAGGTCGGAGGATTGCGGGTCGATCGATCGCGATCGGCCGGACGAAAGATGTGCGTATCGGAAGAAATGGTGGGCGTTGGTTTTCCGATAGCCTACCATTCCTCTTATATAGCGGAAGCTGCCCGCCAAATTAGGGGACCGCATCGCGATGATTACGCCGAAGTTACCGCGGTTACCTTAACGGCTAGTTTGACCACACCCGACGGTCCGCCTCCTGCCACCCGGCTCGCTAAGTTACTCGCCGAGGCCGCGACCCGTTGGTTCGATTCGCCCAGGACGCAACTCGGTTCGCCGGATTTTTTCCTTCGTGCAGGAGCCCGCCGACGATTCGACTGGATGCCAACTTGAAGCCGTATACTCCGACTGCCAGCAGCCACCCGCGCCTAATCAACGACGGCCTCGGGGACTACTGATGGGGATATGCCTACTGGGGTATCCTCAGCGGGACGTTTCCGACTGGCCCGAGGGCTGGCGAGTGGGCCTGCAGAACGGCGAGTGGATCAAAGCCCATCAAGGTACCAGGCGACTGGAGGTCGAAGGCCCAGGCGAGTAGATAGGCCCAGTCGGTCTGAGTTAAACGATTGGCAAAGTTGTAACCGAATCGGTTGAGATATGTAAACCCTAGGGGAGGTAAGCTTATATAAACCTCCCAAGGTGAGTAGAGATACGTTCCTCATACACCCAAGCAACTCGCCGCCTAGTCGCCGAGTTCGCCATTGTAAACACCTCCATAATACAATCTAGCAGAGTAGGTCTTTACCCTCCGGGCCGAACCTGGGTAAACCACGTGTCTTTGCCCTCATCTCGCACCGCAGATGGCTGGCCGCCTTGCCTTCGTTTCTACTACTACGCCGACAAAGATCTGCCGTGGTCATTCCCACGACAGCACCCACATTCCTCTAGTTCAGATGGCTCCCATTCCACCGAGAGGAACACAATATTAGCATGTCGACTCGAAGTATGTATGGTGGAAAAGATGAGTTCTTGAGAACAATCAAATTATTACCTTCTCCGGGGTTAGCAAGTCGATTTGGTTAGTGTAACGCAAGTAGCATTCCTCAGATTCACCGTGGAATACTTCGGTATTATCCCACAAGTACGCCCATGTAGGACCGCGGAGACGGCTATTGCCATGATCATCCCACCGTTTTTCCTTCATCGGAATGGGTCGACCAACTGGTATGCGCAACCAGGACCATATGGTCAGTAGCACCATAGGTCCACCAATACTTGCTCCTTTTCCAGTTCTACAACACGCCTCGTCCAGCTGCACATACAACAAGCATACATAAGTATCCGGTCGATCAAGCATATGTACTACTACCATGCAATATATATAGTTTATTACCTGTCGATACAAGTAAGCAAGTGCCGCCGAACCCCAGCTGTGCATATAGCCCCATTCCGCAAATAGAGTGAGCCACATGAATGAAGCATTCCTTTCCGTGCCATCTGAGAAAAGTGTCCTACTAATGGCATACCATAAGTATGCATGGGCATACATCTGGATCACCTCCTCATCGGCGTCCTCGGGGCACTTGCTGAAATTTTGTTGTATCCATTTGTAAGTAGCACCGGCAGACATCTTCTCTTGCGTTACCTTACCAATTAAGCCAATCATCACTTCACGCCACTTACCCGAATCTGAGCTCATACACACAGGCTGTCCTTTGATGGGAAGCGCAAAAATCATGGAGACGTCCTGTAGAGTGACCGTCATCTCACCACAAGGGAGGTGGAAAATGTGTGTCTCCGGTCTCCATCTATCAACAAGCGCTGTGATCAAACAAGGGTTCATATGCGGCGTCGAACGCGAGACAAGCTGGATGAAAGGGAGAAGTCCAGTCCGCTCAACATATGGAGTGTAGCGCTCATCATATGGCATCTTCTTGCTATGCACCTCCTTGGACCTTAGGTGCAACCACTTGAAGACATGCTTATTCTCCGCGATGTACCGCCCACGGTGCCGTTGATCATAATGCCCATGCAAAATAGATTGTCCTTCCATCCTACAAGTGGTTGCAAAAATCCAAGTAAATACACCATCCACCACAATATGCATATATGAATACATATATGACTACATTCATGAATACACCATGCATTCCATATCAACAATAGCCAAACTATATATTATCCAACAATAGCCCAACAACATATTATCCTATAAGCCATATATGCCAACAATAATCCATGTATTAATACATTCATTGCATATCATCTACACAAAGCCATATATGCCAACAATAGCCCATCTAATTTTTTCAAACAAATTAGACATTCTACCACACTAATTTCTAGGGTTAGGAGGAAGAGGATCATGTGATGATTTCTAGGGTTAGGATTAGACATTCTACCACAATATCATTCTACCACACTAATTTCTTCAAACAAATTACACATTGCACAATATACATGCATCATTACACAAGAACTAGGGTTAGGAGGAAGAGGACCATGTGATGATTTCAACCAATACAACAAGGAGAATAGAAGGAGAATACCTCAAGTGGGGGGAGAGGAAGAAATTCCACCAAGAAATTTCCTCAGATATGAGGGGGGAGCATGTGGATTTGAGGGGGATTGGGGGAGGAGCCGCCACGCCGCTGCCTCTGGGCCGGGAGGGTATGGCTGGGGGTATGGCCGAGGGTGGGGAGGCGCCGAGCCGTTTTCTAGGGTATAGGACCATGGAGCTTTCCGCAAAAGCGTCATGCCTAGTAGCATGGCGCCCTCGCGGAAAGCGCCAAACATTAAAACAGGCCTTTGTGCCACGGCAACGTCGGACGGGGCCATGGCGCTTTCTTAAGCGTCATGGTATCATGGCGCTTTTATGGCCGTTGCGGGCAAGACCATGGCGCCTTCTGGTAAAGCTCCATGAAAACAGGTCAGATCGGGATATCTTCGAAAAAGTAGGTCATTTTGTGAGATCAAACGTTAATTAGGTCAAAACAGTGATTTTTGCCTCCCTATCCATCCGCATCGACGGGCGACAGCCATCCACCTCACTTCTCCCATCCCTAGTTCCCCACTATCCTAGGGTTTCGCGACGGCGGCGACAGCCACGCGACCTCCCTCCAGATCGTCCCCCCTCGCACCACCCCTTCCCCTGCTCAGGCGCCGATCTCCGCCACAATCTCGCTGGAGCCAGGTCCCCAACTATTCTCACTGGAGCACACATCGAGACGATGGAGCGGTGATGGAGGCGGTGAGCAGCCTCCGGAAGCCGAAGACGACGCGGCGACAACAACTACGCAAGTCTCCTCAACGAGGGGCACAACATCAAGCGCAGATTCTCTCCTCTTTGCCCTCCTCTCACCGATTCGATTCCCGGCCATTCTCGCTTTTAACCTTTCATTTGTTCGTCTCCTTCCAGTTCAGGGAATTGCATCGGCAGGCGGTGGATGTGAGATGAGAAGCGGCATATCCGCGGCCCAGGCGACGCCCGCTGCTGCATCACCTCGAGCCCAACGACACCAGATCCACCGGCTAGGTCTTCAGATGTTCCAGACATCACCCACTGCTGCTCCTCTTCTTCACTGTCTCAATTCTCTATGTAAGTCCTCGGTTACTCCCTTTTATCCTCCGCTTGCGATGTGAGACATGGATGTACTATATACTGTTTTCTTGCATTCTATGTTGGCGTCCATAGAACATGTTAATCAAGTTAATCGAGCGTTCAACTATTATACTTGTGTTGTGACCAAGCTAGTTGATTGTTTGTAGCACATATGCCAGAACATCTGTCCCTTGGTTGATTGATTGATCCTTATAATTGTACTGCCTAAAAAAGAACTATATGCCTACTAAAGCTTATTTTTTGATACTAGAACTACTATTAATACTACTAATCTGGTTATTATTTCTGCTGTCTAAATTTCACACAATATTTCTGCTTTCTAAATTTCACACAATATTTCTGCTGTCTAAACCAGAATATGCTTTGCTTCTACATGCAGCAGCAATGCTTCGGAACAACAAAGAACCACACAATTTTCTTTATTTACGCCAAGTTACTTTTCTTGTTATGATGTGAATCTCATTGTTCTTGATACATAGGTCTGCAATTTATATTATGCAGGGAATCCTGGGGCTGGAGACGAATCTCGGCACGCTTCTGATCCATGTAAGTGTTCTCCATCTCTACAGCAGGGAAGGAATGTTAGAGCATGATAGACCGACTGTATCTGGACGTTTGCCAGCTGCTGATCATCTTGGCGTCCATGCCAAGTCTTCTAGGATATGCCGTGGACCTGTTATCTAGCTCTATTGTAATATAAACAAAATCTTGTATCCGTACTAAATATATATATGACATGAGCGGATGAGGCTAGCTAATCTGCAGTCCGTTCTTTTCCGACTTGCAAAGAATATTATGTAGTTGTTGTTAAACTGTTGTTGAGGGGTCGTTTCTAGAATAGGAAGATTTAGGTTGAGATAGCCAGGTAAAGTATTATTTTTTAAGTGATTCAGGCTTAATGATTCCATCATATTTGGATGTAGTCACCAGTAAAGTTATTCTGCTAGATAATACAACTTTTAATGTTTTGCTTTCGTAACCAAAAGGAAGCTTATACTCTGGGATGACTGAAAATATACTGTAAATGTTGGTTTCCACAACATCATGTGGTGCCCCTTCTCTTAAGACTTATTATTTAAGATTATCTGTTGTCCTATTTCTTTCTATACATGTTTGAGAGGTTATTGGTGATGTGCCCGAAGTTGCATGGAGCTAGGGCAGTAGAGGTCGATATCGTGCATATTAGTTGAGTTTTTATTCCAGGCATTAGAGGATAGAACTATATCGTATCACTGTATTTTGCTTCTTTATGGTCATGTGTAGGCTACACTTTTAACTCCTATTATACATTCTTATACATTGACTTGACCCTCTGTTTAACTTGTGTGCAGTGACCGGACGAGTCCCACCGCTGATGGCTTCTGTACCCTGGGCGGCTGTCCTGTTGCTCGCCCCCCTTAGCTTCTGGTGTGGTGGCGGCGCACCGCAAGTAGCCCGTGATGGTTCAGCCTCGGCTGCGATAACCCTCTAGTGAGCTCTGATATCCATCTCCTCTATGCACCGTATATGTTGCGTCTGTCGAGCATCATGTATGTTTGTAACATGTAAAAATATAGAAAAGACAGCCTAATAGTTTTAGAATTTATGCTACAGGCTGTTGAGATCAGGTTTAAAATCTATGCAATTTCTGTGGGAGAAACATTGATAAATTTGTTTCATGTTGCTGGAGGTTCATGGCCTTAGTTTGATATGCACACTATTTCTTGGATGGCATGTTTACCTTTTGTCAAACATACTTGGATCTCTGTTGCTACACTGTCTTATGCAATAATCCATTAATTATGTGCATTAGGTTGTTGGTCTGGATTCTCGAATTTGATATCTTTGGTACCTCTTTTGTGCATTGTCAATGTCAATTACTAAATTATTGCCTGATGTTTGTTTGTTTATTTGTAGGATGTTGGAGACAAATGCAACAATAACATTACAAAGAAGAATGTCCTTCAGAGGAAGTTACATGGTGCTGAATCGCTGGAGATATGTTTACTCGATGTAGAGACATGTTACTAGGAGATACTTTTATGTATTAATATTGTTGTGTGTGAACCTGGCTGTATGTCATGGTGTCTTATAATTCAAATTGCGGTGTCAGATCTATTCAGTTATTTAGATTCTATCTGCTGTTTCATTGTATATTTATTGGAAAAAATACCTTATTTAATATGCGTGTTTGATCGATATAATTGGGCAACTGGACCTAAAGTGGCCAAGGCCCAAACATTATTGCACTATCAAAAGGCCACATGGACCAAATAATAGTTTTGTAACAAGGCCATGGCATATAAAATTCTAGATAAGAAGGTTGAAAATATAAAATTAATGGAAGTGAAAAGGCCAAAGCCCACAAATAATTGGTCCTAAAAAGGCCACGATCTAGAAGAATAAAGGCTGAATTAATAGGCTTGGCCCATATGAGCAACCAAACCGGACTAGGCTAAATTTGCATTACGACGATCTCATTTCGTCATAGTTTTGCCATGTCAGATCGGCCACATAGGATATGACCTAGCCTGGCTAGATGACCCGTGACGATATTGGATTGTCATAACGGTTATGACGATCCACTATCGTCATAGACGGTTATGATGATTTCGTAGAAAATGTCATAATTACTGATGCTCAGTTTTTTACGATATATTTTTTGTCATAAGACGATTCACTGACGAAAATGAAATGTCATGTATCAGCAGATTCCTTGTAGTGTGGAGACAAACATCAAGTCGTACTTCGTCTTGGCTTGAGAGGGACTCTAGGACTACCTCCTTTATTGAAACTGAGCCAGTAGCTCCTACACCACCCACCGACAACTAACAGGATCCGCCGCTTGACAGCGAGACCACCCGGCCGACTACTGAGACGGAGAATGAGGTCACCACCAGCTTGCCGGGGAAAGATGCCCCAAGCGTCCTCATGTCAGTCTAATACTCTAATCTCGTCCAAGCCGAGTACTGGAGGCCAGAGTGTGGTTCCTTGGTGCCTCCGAAGGATATTAGCTTGCCCTAATTAAAGGCGGTTAGCGCGAGTTTTAAAATATGGTTATAATTTATGTGAATGCCATTACTACAAAAACAATGAGAAAAATAAATTGGATCGGCAACTATAGTTCTAGATTTTGTCCTATAGATGAGTCTATAGGGTGCCTTTTCTTTGACCGTCCCTCTGAAGTACAATCAATACAACTTTTGGTTCTTATACTAGACCTTCATGTTTTACTCCAGATATTTGATAGGTTGCTAAATTACTTCCCTTAGGAAGAAACATGCACTTAGTAGGATGAGCTTCTCTTTGCTAGGATTTTTTTCCGAGATTGACGGGGGGCAAAAGCCCCACCGTTTTTATATTACCAACTCGAACACGACTGTAAGCCAATAATATCAAGGAAAAGCTTAAGCAAGTTACAAGGGGAGGTAGAGAAGGAAACAAGTAGTTACATTCCGGCTAACCGGTGGACAAAAAAAATCTCTCCAAACAAGGAGAGCATCAAAACAAAACAAGCAGCTTTCTGGATACCCCTTCGACTCCTCTGGCGATCAGGGAGCGATTAGGGTTTCTAGTGAAAACGGCGACGCTCGCGGGAAACCGGCGGTGCGGGGGGAGGCTTGAACAAGGATCCGCGGAATCTCGTCGGCAGGACTGCCTACTGGACTCTGCCAGGTTGGTTTTTCTACTCGGGGTGACAACAGGGAGGCCTGGTGCCTCTACCCTCCCTTGGTAGGCAATCGATCTGTGTAACGTACGTAGGGGTTCGGCAATGGCGGAGAGGAAGGAGGCCCCGATGGAAGGATCGGGGAGTGGTTTTGAGCGGGGGAAGAAGCCCATGATGGAACAGGAATCGATCAAGGATCTGGTGGGAAGGATGAAGCTTACTGCAAAAGAATCCAAGAAGCTCTTCATCGATGATCGTGCAGGGGTACAGGAGAAGCCCATGTGGGCGTTGGCGGGGAAGGTCCTGGCTCCGAAGATATTCCACATCCAGACGATTACGGAGGTGCTGCGGCCGACGTGGGGTAATCCACGGGGTCTGGTTTTCCGTGACGGGGGCCCGAATCTCTTTGTTGCCGAGCTCTCATCGGAACAGGAAAGGGATAGTATTTGGGAGAGATCACCGTGGACGGTGAACAAGCATGTTGTGGTATTGGAGAATTTTAAACGCAGCCAACGCCCGTCAGAGTTGAGGTTTGATCGTATGCGAATTTGGATACGTGTGATGAACTTACCGTTTAACCTGAACGATGACTGGGGGAAGAAGATTGTGGAGATGGTGGGCGAGTACATTAGCCTGGACAAAATTAATGCTAATCCGGTGATTGGGAGGTATATGCGGGCTCGGGTTGCCATTGATGTCAATGAGCCATTGCAGCGGTGGATAGAGATTGATTCAACTGCTAGGGAGGCCTGTGATTGGTATGACATAAAGTATGAGAATGTTCCGTACTTCTGCTTTTCTTGTGGCCTCCTTGGTCACTCTAATCTGGTGTGTACGAATCCAGGAGAGAGGGATGAACTGGGTAGATTGCCTTTCTGGCCCAGCTTGTGTGTGAAGGATGAGAGGAAGAATAGAGCTGCCCCATCGGCGTGGGGAAATTATTCAAGGGGCTCCTCTGGTGGTCAGTCGCCGAGGGACACGAACTCAGATGGATCGGGGAGTCCTCCTTCACTAGCTAACCAGAATCCCACCCGAGGAGGGGGTAGGGGAGGTGGTCGGTCAGGGCCTATGGGTGGTCGCTTCAACGGGGCCCGAGGCAACTTGATGACATATAGAAAGTTATCTCTGGATGGAACTAATGAGGCCATGATTCCAATGGAGGTGGAGAATCGGGTGGTCTTATTTACCCCTCAGAATCCAGGTGAGAAAAGGGATGAAAGGCCGGAGAAGACATCAAATTCTGCTGCTGCTTCTTCTCCAGATTCCAAGAAGACAAAAGTAGGGAGCGGAGTTTTGGATGCAACAGACTTTGTGGCGCCGGCTGCGGGACAGTCCCAATGATTTGTGGGAGTCTGAACTGTCGGGGGCTTGGGAACCAGCCGACAGTTCGGGAGCTTCGCAATTTGGTGAAGCTGCAAGGGCCTGATCTTTTATTCGTAATGGAGACTAAAATTGCGGCTAAAAGAGCGGAGAATTTGGCTAGCACCTTTGGTTTTGCTGGAGGTTTTCCGGTGGACAGTGTCGGGCTCAGTGGAGGCATTGGCCTCTTCTGGTCATCGGCGATTACGGTTGACCTGAAGGGCTTTAACTCTAATCACATTGGTGTGCCTCCATGGAGGTTTACAGGCTTTTATGGGGAACCGAGAAGGGAAGAACGTCATCAGAGCTGGACATTGCTGAGAAGATTGCATGCACTCTGAAGTTATCTGTGGTTGTGTATGGGCAATTACAATGAAACTTTGTTTGCCTCGGAACACTTCAGTGTGGCTGCGAAGGAGGAATGGCAGATGAACCCTTTTCGGGAAGTGATAGATGATTGTGATATGTTCGATCTTGGCTATTCTGGCTTACCGTATACTTGGGATAATCGCCAAGAGGTGAGAGCTAACATAAAATCTAGACTGGATAGAGCCTTTAGTAATCAAGCCTTGTCCCAGTTATTTTCTGTGATGAAAGTGCGCCATGTAAGTGTTGTTGAGTCTGACAACAACTTGATTGTGGCCGAGTTGTGCCAGCGATCAACGCAAAGGAGGACACCTCGTAATTTTAAATATGAAAACGTGTGGCAGACGCATGGGGATTATGACCGTGTGGTGGCTGAAATGAGGAGATCGAGTAATGAGGGTGAAGGGGCACATGGACTGCTGAACAAGTTAAGCCGTACACAGCAGGGGCTGCAGTCGTGGGGCTCTAAAACTTTTGGCAATTTCAAAAAGAAGTTGGCTGAACTGCAGAAGAATTTGGAGAGAGTGCGGCATGGATCGATGGGCCGTGGCCCATCCCAGGAGGAACGCCGCTTGAGCGAGAGATGAAGTCCTGCTTCAAGAGGATATATGGGTAAAACAGCGATCTCGAGTAATGTGGCTGAAGGCTGGCGATCAAAATACGGGGTTTTTCCATGGCCACATTGCTCAGAGGAAGAGGATTAATAGAGTTACTACCCTGGAGCGTAGTGATGGATCAATATGTGATGATGAGGAGGTGGTTAATGGCGAGGTACAGGGTTTTTACAACAACCTGTATACTTCACAAGGTGATCCAGTTATGGAGGATTTGCTTAACTTGGTCCTTGAAAAGCTTGTTGGGTCGGCCAGGGAGTCCATGCAAGAGATGTATAGTGAGGAGGAGATCAGGGTGGCATTGTTTCAGATGCACCCGTCTAAAGCCCCGGGCGTTGATGGCTTCATGGCTGGGTTTTTCCAGCGCCATTGGGATATTGTCTGAGAGAATTTAGTCCGAGCTGTCTTGGGTGTTCTGAATGGTGGGGAATGACTACCTAATATGAATGACACTATTCTAGTTCTTATTCCCAAGGTACGTCACCCCCAGTCCATTAAACAGTTTCGGCCAATCTCATTATGCACAGTTCTCTATAAAATTTGTGCAAAGGTGGTGGCAAATAGAATGAGACCGTGGCTGGAGGAGGTCATTAGTAAGGAGCAAAGTGCATTTGTCCCGGGTCGTCTCATAACGGACAATGCACTAGTTGCTTTTGAGTGTATACACACTTTGAAGAGGAATAAGAAAGGAAAGAAAGGTCTTTGTGTGGTTAAATTAGATATGATGAAGGCCTACGATCGGGTGGAGTGGCCCTTTCTGGAGGCAATGTTGTTGAAACTTGGGTTTCCAGGAAGTATGGTGCAACTGATTATGAGTTTTGTCAGATCAGTCCGCTTTTCGGTTAAGGTGAATGGAGAGCTGTTACCACAATTCATACCATCGAGGGGGCTCAGGCAGGGGGATCCGATGTCACCATACCTTTTCTTGTTGTGCTCTGAGGGTTTTTCGATCTTGTTGAATCACTTTCAGTTGGGCCTGATTGATAGAGGAATCAGGGTGTGCCATAGGGCACCGTGGATTACTCACTTATTATTTGCTAATGATAGTCTTATCTTCATCAATGCAACGGTGTCCAGTGCCCGACGGTTGAATGAGATCCTCCGTATTTACAATGAGGCGTCAGGACATCTGGTTAACAGGGAGAAGAGTTCGATCTTCTTCACTCCTAGTATAGGCGAGGCTTAGAGGGAAGCTGTGAAACATGAGCTCGATATTCTGGTAGAATCTTTCAGCGAGCGGTATCTGGGACTACCAATGGCTGTGGGCCGGTTAACAAGTGGGGAGTTCAAATTTATCGCAGAAGGAATGCGAAAGAGTATGAATGGGTGTGATATGTTATCTTATCCTGGAAAGGAGGTTTGGTTAAAGTCGGTGGTACAAGCCAAATCAACTTATTGCATGAGTATTTTCCAGCTGTCCAAGGGCACATGTAAGAAATTCTCCTCTCTGTCATCTAAATTTTGGTGGAGTGGGAACCTGGATAAGAGGTCAATGCACTGGATAGCATGGGACAAGATGTCTATACCTAAGGAGCGTGCTGGAATGGGATTCCGTGACTATCAGATGTTTAATCTAGCTCTTTTGGGAAAGCAAGGCTGGCGGCTGATGACAGTGTTGGGTTCACTTTGTTCTCAGGAACTACGCAATCGCTATTGCCACGATAAATATTTCATGTCAGCAACTGTTCCGAGGTCTGCCTCGCGAACGTGACGCTCGATCATTGCTGGCACGGAAGTGCTAAGGACTGGTTTGATAAAAAGAATAGGTTCAGGCAGCTCGGTTTCTATCTGGGACGACAACTGGCTACCTGGAACCCAACATATGCGACCTCTAGGCAGGAAGGGGGACTGCACAGCTGAGTTGGTGAGTGAGTTGATTGATCAAAACACACACTCCTGGAATTTGGAGGAGTTAGAAAAGAACCTTTTTCTGATAGATGTTGAGATAGTTCGGGAGATCCCCCTGAGGAAGATTGAGGGGGAGGACTGGATGGCATGGGCCCTTAAGAAAACAGGGGTTTATTCGGTAAGGTCTTCTTACCGTGCTATGATGGCCCAGCGAATGATCAGGGACGAGGAATCGTAGTCCGATGATAGAAGATCAATTTGGAAGAAGTTATGGAGGCTTACAGTGGTACCTAAGGTTCGCACGTTTTGGTGGAGAGTTCTATGAGGCATTGTGCCATATTATTCGGCTCTCACTCAGCGGCATGTCAGAGAAGAAGCAACCTGTGGTATTTGTAAAGAAGCTCCGGAAACACTGTTGCATGCACTGTTTGAATGTTCTCACGCTCGGCAGTTATTGCTAGCAGCAAAGGATGTGTTCCATCTTCAATTGCCTAGGCTTCATTCAGAGTCTTGGGCGGCGGATATTTTATGTGAGGGGTGGTTTTCGCCGACTGAACAAGCACAACTAGTTTCAGTATTGGCTACAATCTGGGAATCCAGGAACAAGATAGTACACGGGACAGTTGGTTATGACCCGGGCAAATGCATGGATAGTATCCAGAAGGATCTCCTCGAGATTGTTGTTCCCAAAGAAGTGGTCAAGAAGGGCGCACCGAAAGAAGTTTGCAAATGGTCTGCACCAGCTGGTGAGGTGGTGAAACTGAATTCTGATGGTGCCATTTGTGAAACAGAAGGAAAAGCTGGAACCGGAGGTGTGGCCAGAGATGCATTGAGCTTCAGAGGAGCGTGGGCAAGGTCTTATGCTGGTGTTTGCGATCCTTTTGTTGCAGAGACACTAGCTCTGCGAGACGCTGTCATCTTTGCGCATGCAAGAGGTTTCTAGAGAGTTGCCTTTGAAACAGACAGCCAGGAGCTGGTTCGGTGCTGGACGGATAGGAGAAAGGAGAGGTCGATTTTGGCCCCTATTCTTGAGGAAATTAATACTGTAAAAGATACTTTTATTAGCTTTTCGTTGATTTACCAGGGTAGAGAGGGCAACAAAGTTGCTCATGCCTGTGCAAGGCTGGCCTGTGCTAGCAATGTCACGCAAGAGTGGTTGGGAGTGTGCCCGGATTTCCTTCTAGACAGCATGATTGCTGATTGTAATTCTATGATTTTGAGTTAATAAAGCCAAAAGTTCACTGGTGGAAAACATGCCTCTAGTCCCGGGCCGCAACGGGCTCTAGTCCCGGTTTTGGGCCCGGGATTGCGAAAACGGGACTAGAGGCCCCCCCTCTAGTCCCAAATACGCTTCCATGATCGATAACAGCCACGTGGCTGTTTCAGCGCCGCGGGGGGCGGAAACCCTCTAGTCCCGGGCCGTAACACCACCCGGGACTAGAAGATTTCCTGCCGCGACAGAGAATTGTGTGTTTCTCTGCCGCGGCAGAGATTGTGTATTTCCTTTTTTTTGCCATTTCGTTCCTTTATCGTTTTGTATTTCACTATAATTCAAACATATATATCAGTATACATATTATACGCTACTACATACACACTACACGTCGATGCATTTATATAATTAATCGATCCCTTGCAAGCATACATATAATCAATCATATCAAAAGGAAGAAATGTTTTGAAATTACATGGTCATTGATGAATATATATATCATATGAGCTACATGGAGATGACTAAGGCAAATCGAGTTCCACGTCATCCGCATAATGCTCTCCATGTACATTAAGGACTTCCTTCATCATAAATCCCGCCAGCTCCTCTTGAATTGCTCTTATGCGTTGGTCTAGCTCTAGTTTCTCCCGCAAATTATAAATATAATGTGAGTCAACTTTTCGCTCACTGGTCAACTCGCGGATGTACTCGCAGACGTAGTATCCACATAAATGAGTTCCCGGTGGCTGTTGTAAACTCTTCGCCATTTTATAAGTTAGCTCCTCTTTGAATGGACCTGGTATTTTCTGTCTGAACCGTGTCCAACACCTGCTCGGCAAAGAAAATGAACAAAGGAGTTATTAGTTACTTGATATCAGTAAATGAATGAAAGAGGACAATATAATGCGATAATGATTGAAATTACTTATGGAGCATTGCTTTCATGTCGCTCCACTGCTCTTGGTCCCAACTTAATGATTCGTGGACTTCAACTAGGGAGTTGTCAACTTAAATGTTTAGCAATATCCAGTGGAATCTGCGGACGTTTACATAATCGGTTGACGATATTCGATGCGGGGTGGACGATATTCGATGCGGGGTGGATTTGGATTCCTTGGAGTCGGTGGCCTTGGCGCCGAGGCTGGAAACTTGATGTACTTCTTATTCCATAGAATGATGTTGTGCTTGACATCTCCTAGTTTCGTAAGTCCTTCAGGCGTAGCGATTTCAATCTCTAGGTCCGAAAAATCCTCCACTATGTCATCCACCGTGACACGAGCATAGCCTGGTGGAATCGGAAGTGAATGGTGGAGTGCTCCAGGTAGACAAGGTAAAGCAGTGCCGATCGCCACCTTGAAGGACGGGTTGTTCATTGGCTGATGTAGCTCACATTGTGCCATCTCTCTGACATCATCCACGGGGTAGTGAGGAGCCGGTGCATCATCCAGCAGTGCTTGATCATCAGCACGGATCTCCGTGGAAACCACGCTGCTTCTCTATTAGCTAAGATCCAACGCAGGATCATCAGATTGCGGGTGAGTTGACGATGGCGGCCTTTGGCTAATTTCATGCATGAGGGTCTTCAGATCATCTAGATCCTGCTCTACCCTGGAGATCCGGTCTGCCTCCCGGTCCTTCTTTCTCTGACGGCTTCTGTAACTGGCATCGTACTGAGGAAACCCTTTCTTCCACGAGACACCGGCGCCTTTGCCTCGTGTTCGTCCTCCCTTTTCAAGATTCCCTAGGGCGCGTGTCAGCTGGTCGTTCTCTCTCTCGGGACGGAACAATCCCAATTGAGCATCGTTCACTGCTTTAATAAGGTCTTCGGTGGGTTTTAGAATTTTCTCATGAAATAATGTCTTCCCGCTTCGGGTCCAAGGATCCCCATGCCCGCATTCACCAGTGCTTTGACCTCACGCCATCCATCTGCACTGTGAGTGACGCCTCTATCCCTCATTTCCTTCTCCCTGGTTTCCCAATTAGGGGCGGCACTCTTGTAGCCACCTGTCCCCATTTTATGATGGTATTTTTTGTTGGCAGCATTTAACGCGTTCTTTGACGACTTTGCCTTTGCTTTATCAGATTGCTTGTACTGTACAAACTGTTCTCTCAACTTCTCGTTTACTCCTTTGAAGTCTGGAGTTTTCTTTTTCGCGACATATTTCGTGTATAAACTTTTCTTGTGGTTCTGGTACAGTTCAACCATCTTGCTCAGTGCCCACTCCTTGACTTTCGCTCTATTTTCAAGCCCACCCAGCCTTGGGGTAATACCATCTACCTCAAATTCGTCATACTCTGGAGGTAGTATGAAATGCGCTATGAGATTCTGCCAAAGGTCATCTTTGGCATCATCGGTGACATAGCTGTTGGATTCTTCACCGGCTTTCTTTGACTTATTCCATTCTTGGATGGTGATCGACAGGTTGTCCCTAACAAGCACCTCGCATTGATTTATAAACATCCTCCAGTGCTTCTCTGGAGCAATCGGTTCACCATCATCATCTATTTCTTCGATGGCGAACCTCTGATTACCATCCAACTTTTTGTTCGGCCCTCGTTCGTCGAAATGTCGATTGCTTCGATCCTGGGCTAAAATAAGAAGAGAGAGTGATTAATATATATCTAGATCGGTTAATGAATAGAGGTAACATGAGACTTTATATATATATATGTACCTCATGGGATCCGAGGGGCCATCATTATTGTTGTTATTTGTTTGCCCTTCGTCCATCTGGTCTTCCCCTTGGTACATTAGGTTTTCCTCTAGTCCATCACCGGATGGATTCAGATATGAGGATATCTCTTCCTCGAGCAAAATATCTTCGGCGCCGGTAGTAATATTAAGAGGAATTTCACCTCTTATCATGCCCTGAAGAAAACCTTCACCCATGCGACCAGGATATTCGGATGGATCCATGACTTAATTATCTATAAAAAAGAGTTAAACATGTTAGAAAAACAATAATCCTAATAACTAAAACAATATAATCCTAATTATAGTAATCCTAATATTATTTGTGCTAAAACAATAATCATAATAACTAAAACAAAAAATAACCCTAATAAAACAATAATCCTAATATTATTTGTGGTAAAACAAAAAATAACTAAAACAATATAATCCTAATAAATAAAAAAAAATAACTAAAACAATAATCCTAATTCTAATATTTTAAATAAAACAATAATCCTAATACTAACCCTAATAACTAAAACAATATAATCCTAATTATAATAATCCTAATGTTATTTGTGCTAAAACAATAGTCATACTAACTAAAACAAAAAAAATAACCCTAATAAAACAATAATCCTAATATTATTTGTGGTAAAACAAAAAATTAACTAAAACAATATAATCCTAATAAATAAAACAAAAAAATAACTAAAACAATAATCCTATTCCTAATTCTAATATTTAATTAAAACAATAATCCTAATACTAATCCTAATAACTAAAACAATAATTCTAATCCTAATAACTACTAAACAATATAATCCAAATAACTAAAACAATAATTATAATCCTAATAATTAACCTAACTAAAATAAAAAACCACCCGGCCTCGATCGATCGAGCGGCGCTCACCGACGCCGGCGCGATTATGAGGCGGGCGTGAGCACACGGGCGCTGAGCGGCGGAGCTGCATGGCGGCCATGGAAGCGGGCCGGACAACACCTCGCCTCTTCTTCAGATCTGCGTTAAGTAAATGCGTGCTTCGTCTTCGCCGAGAAATGCAAGTCTTTGGGCACAGGCGGTGGCAGCGGAATATAGCCACCTTTAGTCTCGGCTAAGCCACCGCCGACTAAAGGGTCTTTATTTTCGTGGCTTAACTCATGACAAAAGACCCCACTTTAGTCATGGTTAAGCCACGCCCGGACTAGTGTGTATTTTTCACGTTTCTGCCATGTAAGGTAACCTTTAGTCCCGGGTCCAGCCACGACCCGCGACTAATTATTTTTTTGTAAATTTTCTTTTTTTAATTCAAAACTAATATAAAAACTTTGGAAAATCATATCTTTTATTATAATAATACAAATAAAACAAATAATATGTCTATTATTATCAAAAAAATATAAAGAATCTTAATATAATATCCATTTATCTGTTTGCATCATTTATAAATTATTTCATTTGTAAATTTTCTTTTTTTAATTCAAAACTAATATAAAAACTTTGGAAAATCATATCTTTTATTATAATAATCCAAATAAAACAAATAATATGTCTATTATTATCAGAAAAATATAAAGAATCTTAATATAATATCCATTTATCTGTTTGCATCAGTTATAAATTATTTCATTTGTAAATTTTCTTTTTTTAATTCAAATCAAATATAAAAACTTTGGAAAATCATATCTTTTATTATAATAATCAAAATAAAACAAATAATATGTCTATTATTATCAGAAAAATATAAAGAATCTTAATATAATATCCATTTATCTGTTTGCATCATTTATAAATTATTTCATTTGTAAATTTTCTTTTTTTAATTCAAATCAAATATAAAAACTTTGGAAAATCATATATTTTATTATAATAATCCAAATAAAAAAAATAATATGTCTATTATTATCAAAAAAATATAAATAATCTTAATATAATATCGAGTTATCTGTTTGCATCATTTATAAATTATTTCATTTGTAAATTTTCTTTTTTTAATTCAAATCAAACATAAAAACTTTGGAAAATCATATCTTTTATTGTAATAATCCAAATAAAACAAATAATATGTCTATTATTATCAGAAAAATATAAAGAATCTTAATATAATATCCATTTAATCCCGATTGTAGTCACAAACCAGGACTAAAGATATTTCCCGCCATTTCCCAAAGCTTCACGCCAAGTTTTCCCGCCCTTTCCCTCTATATTTAGGGCGATCGCGCCATGGCTATCTTGAGTGTTACCTAATAAAGAGAGGGTTCATCTTTAGTCCCGGTTGGAGAAACCAACCGCGACTGAAGGGATTGCGGCAGACTGGGCCAGGCAACACTAATAATAGGGGTGAGTGTCGACATTATGTCGTGCGGCTTGTACCTTGTCTCGGATGGTGTCACCAACCGGGACTAAAGATGAACCTTTAGTACCGGTTGGAGACACCAACCGGGACTAAACATGAGTCAGCACTAATAATAGGGGTGAGTGTCGACATTATGTCGTGAGTGTCGACATTATGCCGAGCTGCTTGTACTATAAATAGGCATCCTCGTGAGTCCAGTCCTCCAGCCAGTTTGAGGCATCTCCAAGATGGTTTTCGAGAGCAGGGACACCACTACGGCCAGTTTCAGGGATATGCCGACGGAGCCTAGTCCTCCGGCATCTCCGTGAAACTGGTCATAGAGGCACTCCTAATATGTGAAATTAGTTAGCTCCCAGGCGTATTGATCTAGTTAGAGAAGTTACAAGATGCAATATGGTTTTCGAGAGCAGGGACACCACTACGGCCAGTTTCAGGGAGATGCCGGAGCCCACCTCGGCCAAGATCTCAGAACTGATCATAGAGGCACTCCTAATATGTGACCTCACGCGTTTGGAGATCGATCTTAATGGTAAGTATGAATCGGGACTTAAGGCCCTCCTTTAGTCCCTCCAGCCACAAAATGGGACTAGCACACTCAAGGTTGTTTGCGAACAACACTATAAAATGGACACATGCATAGAGCATCTTCACTCATAAAATGTTACAATTATTACATATCATTTCTTCGTGTGTGTTCCTTTCTGATCCCGTCGTATCCATGGAGCATCTTCATTCATTAACATGATGCTTGGGTCATCCTTCACCGCGAAGGGCGGAATTTCATGAAACTTATCACAATCTTGACATGTCATGCGTGTCCTCCACTCCCACGATGTTTCTTTTTCCTGAAAGAACTATGTGGCGCTTTGGCTCATCGTCTGATGTATTCTTTTTCTTATTTTTTATTTTTCTAGGTTTGGTAGACATGTCCTTCACATACAAAAACCTGAGCCACATTATTGGCTAGGACGAATGGTTTGTCTAAGTACCCAAGATTTTTGAGATCCAACGATGTCATTCTGTATTTCTTGTCTACCTCAACCCCTCCTCCTGTCAGCTTGACCCATTTGCACCGAAACAAGGGGACCTTAAAAGTAGGTCCATAGTCAAGTTCCCATATCTCCTCTATGTAACCATAATATGTGGTCTTTGACCCATTGTTGTCTGTTGCATCCAAGCGGACACCACTGTTTTGGTTGGTGCTCTTTTTATCTTGGGCTATCGTGTAAAATGTATACCCATTTATCTCGTACCCTTGGAAAGTCGATATAGTCGAAGATGGTGACCTAGACAACAAGTATAGATGATCTCCAAGAGTGTTGTTTTTGATGAGATGTTGCAACCAACCGCCGAAACTCTTCATGTGTTCATCTCTAATCCAAGAGTCATGCTTTCCAGGGTTTGTTGGAGTATAAGATTTTCTTGTGTTCCTCGATATAGCCAAGATAGAATTCTGTAGAACGGTGTAATGTGCTTCAGTGTAAGAATGTCCGTCCCTACATATTATTGATTTCCTTCCTAGAGTACCCTTTCCACTCAGTCTCCCCTCATACCGCGATTGAGGAAGACCAATCGGCTTAAGGTCGAACGGTCAACACAAAATTCAATGACCTCTGTTCCATAGCCCTTGGAGATGCTTCCTTCTGGCCTAGCACTGTTATGAATGTATTTCTTTAAGATTCCCATGAACCTCTCAAAGGGAAACATATTGTGTAGAAATACAGGACCGAGAATGGAAATCTCTTCGACTAGGTGAACCAAAGAAAAGGTGCGTCATAATATTGAAGAAGGATGGTGGGAACACCAACTCAAACGACAAGACATTGGACCACATCGCTCAGAAGTGGTAGATCTTCAAGATTGATTATCTTCGAGATTGCATTGAGAAATGCACATAGCTTCACAATGGGTACTTGAACATTATCTGTAGAAGCCCCTCAATGCAATCGGAAGCATTTGCGTCATAATCACGTGGCGATCATGAGACTTTAGGTTTTGGAACTTTTTGTGCCATATTTATTATTCCCTTTATATTCACGAGAAGCCAGACGGACCTTAATATGCTTAGGCATTTAAAAATATTTCCTTCTCTTGTTTGGTAAGAGCACACTGGTGGAAAACCCCATGCGTCCGGTTGGTAGCGGCATTAGTCCCGTTGCCCAACCGACGGGCACCGGGACTAAAGCCGAACCTTTAGTCGGTTGCCCCACCAACCGACAAAGATCATACACGTGCGTGCACTGCGGTGCGAGGAGGGCTTTAGTCGGTTCGTAATGAACCGACTAATAACCTTTCGCTGCGTAGATTTGGCCATTCTCTGCCATGCGAGAATTCATTGCACATTTTGTTGCATGCAAGATTTTCGCCACTTTTTGTGCCGCGGAGAATTCATTTAGGTTGTTTTATTGTTTATTTAGTGTTTTGCACTTATCAATGAAGGAACCTTATATTACACAAGATCATCATGACAATATTACATTCAATACACGGATCGAGTTCATGCACTACATACAAAAGTATTCCCTTGTCTATACACGGATCGAGTTGCTATTTTTACAATCCCTATTGTCTATACACAGAATAGTACTCCCTTTGGTCTAGGACTTCGCATCCAAGAATCCCGCCAATTCCTCCCGAATTGCTCAGACGCGATCCTTTGGCGTAAGACCGTCCCAGACGTTCGATCTGATTTAAAAAGGAGTCATTTATATGAATGAAACTAAACACAATTTGTTTGAAAATAAAACTATAGAAATTGTTTACATACGTGAGTTGCTCTAAATTTCTGCCCTTCTTCTCATCGCGCTTACGGATGAACTCGCAAAACATAGTATCCACAGAGATTGTTACCGTCCTGTGTCGGCACTTCACAAGAACATAGTTCAATCAAAATAATAATCAAGCATGATAATAACTGTATCAAAACTAGAATCAAAGAGATGCGGATATAGCTAGTGGTGCTTACATCTAGTGGTTGAAATGTAAGCTCCTCTTTCCAAACACCCCTAGCCTTCTTGGTGAACCGCTTTCCAAGCCGCTAAGAAAAACGAATAAAAGAAGTTATTAAGTACTTGATATCATAAAATTCACGAACGTTGCCGATATAGTGTCGTAATGATTAGAATTACCGGAGAAGTATCTGCATGTCCTTCCACGCCTCAAGGGGTTTATGTTTCGAGTCCATGACTAGTACACCTTTGTCAAGTTGAATGATTAATGTAATATAGTGGAAGCTGAATGCATAACTAATCAATTATATACTTAACATCGAGTAAGCGAAATAGAAAGTGTATACAAGACAATAACACTCACTGAAGTTGTAAGGAAAAAGTATTTCCTTTTGGTTTCTTGAAACCTTAACGCTGTACTATATTATCCTCCGTATCCTGGGGCTTATTTTGAGATTAGCTTCATGAACCCAATATGGGTCAATGAAGCCAATATCATAGATTTGTCCTCTCTTGCATTCGAGAATCTTCATTCTCGCATATTACAAGATGATTATATACATGCAATAAACAAAGTGAGATAGTGGAGACTAAGTTAATTACGAATTAGTACTTACGCATAATAGGCACCGATGAGCGATTTGTCCAAGCGTCTTGATTGAATAATTGAAATAGCTCAACAAATTCAATCGATATCATGTCATCACTTTCTTTCCCATGATGCTTTTTGTAACCTCAAGACTATCCGATTAGCCCCAAGACTTGTGGCGTGCATGTACCATTATGCAATCTTAGCATTTTGTTGAAAGATTATTTACCTCCTCAGTTTGACGAGAGGTTTGCCGATCGGTATTTGTATGCTACTTCACTCACGGGAAGAACTCTAATCGATAAGTACTGGCAATACTCATACCTTGAGCAGCGGCAGCTTCTCCAGACAGTAACTACCGGATCATACTGCTCATCGGTCCCATATTTGCTCGACCCCACATTGGTTTGAGAAATCACCTTGAGAGGGGCGCAAGTCTGTTTTGCTTGTTCTCCGAGTTGGGCAACAGATTTCGCTTGCATCAGTACTGCTCTTCGAGGCTTTTTGTGCCGCATGTGACTTGAGAATAGACCGCTCATAGTCTGATGACAGCTTTGGCTAGGGTTGATGAAGAGTCTTTAGCATTTTCAAAACTTTGGCTTTTTCTTCTTTGGTCTTTGGGGAACTCTGGCTCTTCGGGCCGCCTCAGCTTAAAAACGCCGTGCTTCAAGATCAACCCGAGCCGCGTCTCCTCTTCAAGATCTGATCATAAGCTCTCTTGGGAGGAACCGTTGGTACTTTTGGAAGAGGCTCTTGTTTACGTTTCGGCGATCGCTTACGACTGAAGAGCGGTGCGCTTACGCTTTTTATCCCGAGCGCCGCGATGGCTCCGCGGCGATGGCTGCACCGAGACGGGTGAGGCGACGAGCCGGGTGAGGTGAAGACGGCTGCCGCGGCGGCGACCTACCGGAGATGGGTGAGACGCAGCGGCAAAGATGGCCTTGGCGTGTGATTTGAAGCACGATACAATCCTTGACCATAGAATGGTGACGTTTTGCGTCACCCAAGACAAATACATCCCCTTCACCAGGGTAGTGAAGATCCAAAACCTCAAAGGTGGGCATGATTTCATCCACGACAACAACAGAGCCCTCCGAACCGGACGACTGTGGTAAGTTGGTGTGGGTCCAATTGGTAAGGCATAGCCGACGCCACCTTCATTGATATGTTCACAACTTTGACATGTAGCTCGCATGTGTCATCTCCGTGATATCATCCACTGGGTAGCCAATGTGAGCCATCGTCGGTGCATCATCGCATCGCCATTGTCATCACCCGGACCTCGGTGGAAGCCACACTTTTCGATTATTCGATAGGCGGTAGCATCGAATGCGGTGTCTTTGCTGAGATGGGGCGCCAGAGTACTTTGCTCTTTAAGTGAGTTAATTTCATCTTGTTGTTGCTTTAATCGTTCTTCAATTAAACGCATTCGCTCTTTCTCGACTTTCGCTCAACCGCCGCCTCGTCCTTACTCCTCGACGGCTTCTATCGATATTTCTTCCTCTTCGGAAACCCATCCTCCATGATTGGGAGCCTATTGTGCCTCGTGTTCGTCCATCATGTTCCTTATTTCCAAGGGCGAGTGTGAGCTCATCATTCTCTATCGGGAATGAAGTCCCCATCTTTAACAGCCTTTACCGCTTTTCTCATCCTCTCGATTGGCAAGGGGTCTTCTTTATGTCGTATGGTATATATACACCTCCTTCCGAGTCCAACGTGCCCCATGCCCGTAAAACCAATTCCTTGCACGTTCTACCCAATCGCGTCTCTGGGTGATATTTTTATCACGCAGCTCGCTCAAGTTTCTCCCACTTAGGAATGCCACCAGAGCCACCTTGCCCCATAGTATGGTGATACTTCTTGTTAGCGACATTCACTTATTCTTTGCGACATTTCCTTATCTTTTTCGATGTCTTGTATTCCACAAACTCATCCTTAATGGTTTTATCTTCCGAAACTAAGTCTTCTTGAAATCGAGTCTTCTCTTTCACGACATAGTCAAGGTGCAATCTTTTCTTCCAGTTGGTGAAACACTGGGCCATCTTCTTCAAAGCCCACCCGACCTTAGCCTCCATGGCTCTCCCATGTTGTATGCGTCCTCAATCGATCCTCCGCATTTGGATCCAGCTCTATCTTCGTAGTTTGAAATTAACCATGAGCCTCTTCCACAGAAATCTTTGTGGTTAGGGACAAATAAACATGTTCCTCTTCATCCGCATTAGCGTGCCTATTCCAATTTCTAATGGTGATCGGGATTAAGTCCCTAACGACATTCGCATTGTGCCACAAATTTGGTTGCGACAACTTCGAGCGGCTTTCGGTTGCCTACAAATGACATCTTCGATCCGAACCTCTCATGGTCTTTCAACTTTTTGGTTGGGCCTCGCTCATTTCAGAGATTCCTTCGATCCGAGGGCTAAAAGAAGAAAGATCGTCGTTACTATTTCTATATAGATAGATGATTAATTAATGAATTGATTTATATTACATGCACCTCGCCGAAGGCTCGCCTTCTCGGTTACACAAGGCACCGCCTTCTCCCTCGCATGAAGGCAACACCTTCAACCTCAAACAAGTTGTCTACTCCGGTAAAAGAGGATCACCTCACCGAGTTGTTCGTAAACGTTGATACGCCTAAATTATCTTCCCACGGATCACACCTTGGATCAACTCTTCCTTTTCTTCGCTCGACGTGTGGATCCATATTTTCCATAGGTGGAAAACGAATAAGTCAAAGCGGCTAAAGGAGAAAGTTAAGGAGAAACCCCGATATATACATACACAATAATAAAATGAAGAGAAACCCTAAACCTAGCTACAAAAAGGAAACCGTAGTAGATAGGTAACTCTAGCTAAAATCAACGGTTATCAATATTCCGGAGTTCCGAGGGTGTAACCTAGTTCGAGAAACCTCGATGCATATGAGAGGGAACCCACATGCACCTAAGGGGTATTAATGATTCCTTATCTAAGCACAAGGATCGGCAATGTGAATCGGTGCCGGGCTACCCACATTGATCACCAGCAAATCAAGACCAATAATACCAAACTAATTAATAAACCTAATAATACCTAACTAATAATAAACCTAATAAACGAAACACCAAAAGAAAGGGAAACAATCAACACATGGCATCGATGCAATGCTCAAGCAAGTACGATGATATGACAAGTTAATTTGCATTGAATGTAACCCTAAGACATGCTCGACGATTTAATCGGGTTCCGACGGTGAAAACCCTAACTCGGGAAACTCCTAACATATGAGAGGGTGCATTTGTTCTTCTAATTATACTTGTCATTTAAATTGTTGAACAATGCATGATTATAGGATAAATAGATAGGTTTCATTTTTCTGAACAATTTGATATATTATTTGTATTTTCCGACTTATAAAAAGATATTGAATTTACAAGTTTATATCAATCGGAATTATTAAATCATTTAAAATTGAATTCTTGTCGTCAATATGACATCGCAAGGGTTGGGTTTTTTACCAAGATGTAACCTAGCCATCACTTTGAAAGTCTTTGGGCCCTATGCCACATCGAAGCCACCGTGGTGGTCAAGGTCAGCCGTGGGCCACGCCGTGTTGACGCCGGGTGACATCATCTCGGCGCCACCGTCGGGTGCTCACCGGGACGGCGTTGCGGATGGCGAAACAAGCAAGCGGGCAAACGGAGGCAGGAGGTGCAGAGGCTCACCAGCGTTAGAGAGGCGGCGCTCCTTCTTGGTCACCGGAGCGCCTCCGAGCCGAGCGCGGCGCCGAGTTATAACCAAACAACTAAATCATCTAACAACGAAATCATCTAACAACTAAATAATCATCTACACATACACCTAAAATAATCATCAACTAAATCATCTACATCATCTAAATACACCTAAATCATCTACATCATCTAAATACACCTATATCATCTAACAACTAAATCATCCAACAAATAAATCATCTAACAACTAATACACCTAAAATAATCATCACCTAAATCAACTAAAAAACTAAAAAAGGGGAGCCTCGTGCAAGGCAACCAAGGCGGCAGTGCAAGGCACTATGGCGATCGGGGAGGAGAGGGAGAGGCGGCCGGTGGCGAAATGCAAGGCGGCCGGCACGTGGAGGATGGAGGCGCCGGCTTCAAGACGGGAGGACCTGAGGCGGCACTGCACGGAGGATTTGAGGCACACAAGCGGCGATGGACGGAGAGGAAGGGTGGAGGCGGCGGTGCTGACGGCGACACCGGGCGCCAAGAAGGATGGGGCGTCCGGGGATCGGGCGGCGGCTCTATGCTGGCCGGGTTGCAGAAGAATGGAGAGGGAAGAAGAAGAAGAGGCGTCTTATTATAAAGGAAGGACCTTTAGTCCCTTGGTGGCTCCAACCGACTAAGTCATACGTCCCGCTGGAGCCACCAACCGGACCTATACTCCAAAATTTCAAGAGACAAGCGTTAGCTAGGGTCTTTAGTCCTTGGTGGCTCCAACCGACATATTCTGCTTTCAAAAAAATTCACTGTTTTCTCTCTGTTCCTTTATTTTTTATTTTGGGGTTTAAATTTGTATTGTTTTTTAAATGATAATTAATTTGGAATTTAGAAAACTTTAAACATAAAAGTGTTTGATTTGAATAAATAATTCAAAACCATTTTCTGCTTAAAAATAATTAATGTAACCATTTAAAATATGAACCATTTACAATTAAAAATGAATTAACTTTTATTTTTTAATATCAATTTGAATTTAGAAAACTTTAAACATAAAAAGTGTTTGGATTTGAATAAATAATTCAAAACCATTTTATGTTTTAAAAACAATTAATGTAACCATTTAAAATATGAACCATTTACAATTAAAATGAATTAACTTTATTTTTTAATATCAATTTGGAATTTAGAAAACTTTAAACATAAAAGTGTTTGGATTTGAATAAATAATTCAAAACCATTTTTGTTTTAAAAACAATTAATGTAACCATTTAAAATATGAACCATTTACAATTAAAAATGAATTAACTTATATTTTTTAATATCAATTTGGAATTTAGAAAACTTTAAACATAAGAAGTGTATGGATTTGAATAAATAATCCAAAACCATTTTCTATTTCTAGAAAATAATTAATGTAACCTTTTAAAATGAATTAACTTATATTTTTAATATTAATTTGGAATTTAGAAAACTTTAAACATAAGAAGTGTATGGATTTGAATAAATAATCCAAAACCATTTTCTATTTCTAAAAATAATTAATGTAACCTTTTAAAGTTAATTAACTTATATTTTGAATATTAAGTTGGAATTTAGAAAACTTTAAACATAAGAAGTGTATGGATTTGAATAAATAATTCAAAACATTTTCTGCTTTTAAAAATAATTAATGTAACCATTTAAAATATGAACCATTTACAATTAAAAATGAATTAACTTATATTTTTTAATATCAATTTGGAATTTAGAAAAACTATAAACATAAGAAGTGATAGGGGACTACCATTGTTGATTTTTCCTTTCAAACATGATCAATATACCAAGTCTCGTATTTTTCCTTTCAACTATGTAACATAATATGACACCACGCCAAGGATTTTCATTGTTCGGATTTTTTGAATTTATTATGCCCGTTTTGAATTATTTGAATTTCTAACTATGGTCGAACCGTGTGCATGAAGATAGGGACGGCATTGTTAGAACTTGCATTGGATCTCCAAGAAACCACATATTGCGAGTCTAAAATGATTTTTTCAAAAATCACGGGCGATAGATCATGTACCGTAGTACAACCGGATCCACTTCCGCCGATTCGGCAGACATTTGTCCTTTTACCCGGATGGACGAAAAGGTTTGAGATGCACCGTGGGATATAGTCCATGTAAGGTGGTCTAGTATTTTAGGAAAATAGGACGGTAGCATTCAAACGGCATTTTGGTGGTTACTTCACAAAACGACCCGCTTTTTATGCTTCGGAAAATGGAAAAGGGCTTTTCCGCGCATAAAAAGGAAAACTTCCTCCTGCAACATTGTTCTCCATACCAATGTCCACACACATGCATAATATGGGCACAACATCACAAACTATGCCGTGATTCAAGACATAACATCGGTCATTTGGACCGAAAGCCATGAAACCTCGAACATGATAGGTCATTTTGTGAAGGTTTTTCAAACATGATCAATATACCAAGTCTGGTATTTTCCTTTCAACTATGTAACATAATATGACACCACGCCAAGGATTTTCATTGTTCGGATTTTTTTGAATTTATTATGCCCGCTTTGAATTATTTGAATTTCTAACTATGGTCGAACCGGTGTGCATGAAGATAGGGACGGCATTGTTAGAACTTGCATTGCATCTCCGAAGAAACCACATATTGTAGTCTAAAAATGATTTTTCAAAAATCACGGGCGGTAGATCATGTACTGTAGTACAAACCGGACCCACTTCCGCCGATTCAGACATTTGTCCTTTTTACCCGGATGGACGAAAAGGTTTGAGATGCACCGTTGGGATATAGTCCATGTAAGGTGGTCTAGTATTTTAGGAAAATAGGACGGTAGCATCTAAACGGCATTTTGGTGGTTACTTCATTAAACGACGCTTTTTGCCGGAAAATGGAAAAGGGCTTTTCCGTACAAAAAGGAAAACTTCCTCGCAACATTGTTCTCCATACCAATGTCCACACACATGAATAATATGGGCACAACATCACAAACTATGCCGTGATTCAAGACATAACATCGGGTCATTTGGACCAAAGCCATGAAACCTCGAACATGATAGGTAATTTTGTGAAGGTTTTTCAAACATGATCAATATACCAAGTCGTATTTTTCCTTTCAACTATGTAACATAATATGACACCACGAAGGATTTTCATTGTTCGGATTTTTTTGAATTTATTATGCCCGCTTTGAATTATTTGAATTTCTAACTATGGTCGAACCGTGTGCATGAAGATAGGGACGGCATTGTTAGAACTTGCATTGGATCTCTGAAGAAACCACATATTGCGAGTCTAAAATGATTTTTTAAAAATCACGGGCGATAGATCATGTACCGTAGTACAAACCGACCCACTTCCCGCCGATTCGGCATATTTGTAAGAGTTCTTCAACTAATGGCCTAAGGTACACATCAATGTCGCGTTCTGCTGTTTCGGCCTTGGATGAGCACTGCATCATAATGAACTTACGCTTCATGCACAACCAAGGAGGCAGTTGTAGATACATAGAGTCACGGGCAGTGTTGTGACTGCTCGCCCCAAAAGGATTCATGCCATCCGTATTTTAGACAAAACCATAAGTTCCTTGCGCCACCGCAAAGTCCGGGAAGTCTCTCTCGATTTTTCTCCACTGTGACCCATCGCCAGGGTGTCTCAACTCCCCGCCTTTCTTACGGTCTTCTTTGTGCCATCGCAACAACCCAGCATGCTCTTTGTTTCGAACATGCGTTTCAACCTTGGTATTATAGGAGCATACCACATAACCTTAGCAGAACCCTCTTAGGGGCTCTCCTCAACATCACCAGGGTCATCTCGTTCGATCTTATACCGCAACGCTGCATACCGGCATTTATCTAAATTCTCATACTCCTTACCGCTGTAGAGGATGCAACATTAATGCATGCATGTATCTTTGCACATCTAATCCCGGAGGAGAGAGTCTTCTTTGCTTCAGAGGTACTCTGGAAGTTCGTTATGTTTTGGAAACTTCGGCTTCATTATTTTCAAAGATCTTTTCAAATGAGGAGTCGTTAGACCACACTCGCCTTCCATCGCAACAATTCCGCAGGGTACCGAGCTTTTGTCCGCCATCTTCACAATTTGGGTACAACAATTTCTTGTGATCTTCTAACATGCCCTCTAACTTCAACTTCTCATTTTCGTTTACGCCTCGCTTTGCAATTTAAATGACCCTACCAAGTTCATCACCGCTCATCCGATGCCCGTTCTTCACCTTTTCCTCTCCATTGTCTTCCATAGCAAGATCACCGTATTCAGAAACATATGATGATAGTTGTTATCATCATCTTCTTCTTCACCATCTTCCATCATAACCCCTCTTTCCGTGCTTGGTCCAGAATTATAGTTGGGCATGAAACCTTTCATAATCGTGGCGCGAATGATTTTCGAGGAAGAGTACTCCTTGTTGTTCCGACATTGAACACATGGACAACGATAAATCCATTCTCTTTGTTTGCCGTAGCCACATCGATAAATTTATCCACGCCTTTGATATACCCGGCTACCAAATGCCCACCGACATCCATTCCGAATCGCTCATCTGCATCATATAAGTAAGTTTATCAAAACAGGACATCATAAATAGTGAAATAACCAATTCACACCGACACATGAATTGTATCAATGACCTAGAAAAGATAGGATTGCTAACCTCGATCGAGGGAAATAAAGAGGAGAAAGCTCAAGTGCGTCTCGTACACCTTCTATATTTTTGTTCTATGAGAAATTCAACTGATTTTTCACTCAAACATTTCAACAAACACCTTCAATGCATGCATGAGAAAAATAGCACACACCTCACACCTTACACCATTCAAAAACAGAGTGGAGGCAGAGGGGTCATGCATTTATAGAGGGCAGGGGTTTTAGTCGGTTGGAGCAAGAACGGGACTAAAGTGCGTACACGCCACGTGGTCGTACAAACCTTTAGTCCCGGTTGGTGGCTCCAACCGCACGCATGCCCTTACCAACCGGGACCCATGCCCCCGGCCCTGCCGCTCCAACCTAAGATGCAGTGCGGATTAGTCCGTTGGTGGCGCAACCGGGACTAATGCTCCCAGGGGTGGCGAACGGATGGCCCTTTTTCCTCTAGTGGTAGCTAGCATGACCTTGAAACCATTCTGGATGCAGGCCATCTGGGTCTTTCATATGTTGATGGTCCTTTCGTGCTTCCGGTGCATCTTTTGTCTTCCCATACACGCCCAAGAAGCCTAGCAGGTTCACGCAAAGATTCTTTGTCACATGCATCACATCGATTGCAGAGCGGACCTCTAAGAATTTCCAATATGGTAGCTCCCAAAATATATATTTCTTCTTCCACATGGGTGCGTGTCCTTCAACGTTTTCGGATGATTTTCCTCCGTGATCCTTTCCAAAGGTTACGTTGATCCAAATCTTTGACCATATCAAATATATCAAGACCAAGACGCTCCTTAGGCTTCGGTGACATGCCGCATCGCTGAAATGCTTGCCTTTCTTTCTTAAGGGATGCTTGGCCAAAAGAAATCGACGATGCTCATTGTATACATTCTTCTTACAATGTTCCAAATATATACTTTCAGTATCATTTAAACAGTGTGTGCATGCATTGTATCCCTTGTTTGAATGTCCAGAAAGGTTACTAAGAGCAGGCCAATCATTGATTGTTACGAAAATCAATGCTCGGAGGTTAAATTCTTCTTACTTGTGCTCATCCCACACGCGTATCCCGGGTTCATGCCACAACTGTAAAAGTTCTTCCACTAATGGCCTTAGGTACAAATCAATGTCGTTGCCGGGTTGCTTCGGACCTTGGATCAACACTGGCATTATAATGAACTTCCGCTTCATGCACAACCAAGGAGGAAGGTTATAGATGCATAGAGTCACGGGCCGGTCATGGATCGAGCTCGCCCACAAAGGGATTCATGCCATCTCAGACGTAGACCAAACCCTAAACTCCTTGGCCATCTGCAAAGTCCTGCACTTTCTATCGCTTTTTGTCCATTATGACCCATCAGCGGGTGTCTCAACATCCCGTCGACTTACGTCCTCTTTATGCCACCACAACAACTTGGCGTGCTCTTTGTTTCGAATAAGCGCTTTCAACCGTGGTATTATAGGAGCATACCACATCACCTTCGCAGAACCCTCTTCCGGGGGCTCTCCTCAACATCACCAGTGGTCATCTCGCCTAATCTTATACAAGTGAAGTGCATACCGGCATGCATCCAAATTCTCATACTCCTCACCGCGTAGAGGATGCACCATTAGGGCATGCATGTATCTTCCGAACCTCTAAACCTAGAGGGCGTATAACCTTATTTGCTTCAGACGCATCGCCGGGCAATACGTTATCTTTTGGAAGCATATTCTTCATCATTTTCAAGAACTTTTCAAATGAGGAGTCGTATAGCACACTCAGCCTTCCATCGCAGCAATTCCAAAGCAGGCCACCTTTTTCGCACCATTTTCACAATTTGGGTACAACAACTTTTGTGATCCTCTAGCATGTGATTGAACTTCTCCCTATCCTTTTCGGGCCACAATCTCTTCATGCATCGCAATGGTCCGACCAAGATCATCACGGGTTCATCATGTGTCTCTTCTTCATCCTCCCTTCAAGATCCCCATGGAAGTATCTCCGCACTCGGAAACCATGATAGTTGTCATCCTCCTCCTCTTCTTTATTGTCTTCCATTATAACCCCTCTCTCTCCGTGCTTGGTCCAACAATTATAATTGGGCATGAAGCCGACTTCAGTGGTCGTGAAGGGTTTTGAGTGAGAGTAATCCTTCGATTCCTACATCCATTACATGGATGAATACAAAACCATTGCGCTTGTTTGCATCACAACACAAATGAATTCATGCACGCCATTAATGAACTCTCCAGAGCGTCGGTCAGACTGCACATCCATTCCGGACCATCTGCATTATAGTAAAAGTATATCAAAAACCATTACACAACATGATAAAATTATTACAAGTTATATTGAGAGCTTTAAGAGCATTAATTTTGAATTTTGAAAAATTTACATGCACCAATTTGTGAATTGGAGAAAACAATCAACATGATAAATGTGGAGTTTTTTATTATTGTTCTATCAGTGAAAACATCATTCCATTCTAAGCTCTGAAACTCTAAAATTACACATTTAAATTTTCAGTAACTATGTGCCTAATCAAAAAAATTTACACATATATATCAAAATCCTTGTAGCTACTTCTAGAGCATGCATGCATTTGATCCATATCTCTATACTTCTAGAGCATTATAGAGCTAAAGTAGCAATAAGAGATGAAAGAATGAAGTTCTAACCTTTTAAAGCTTTGGATTTAGGTGTTGCAAACTAAATCTTGACAAATATTGAGAAACAAAATGGCATGAACTCTTTTGCTTCTTTGAGAAAAATGTAGGGTTTCGTAGCATGGAAAACAAAATTTTCTATCGCATACAAACAAACAAGCCAAGATCTATCTACTAGATTGTAGCAACGAGTCAATGGAATAACTCACCCTCGAAGATTCCAAAGTTTTTAACAAGAGCGGATTCTGGGTGATGTAGTCGCATTTTCCCGATCTCAAGATCGCTGTAGATGATCCTTCCGGCGTTGCATTCCAAGCAGCCCCACAGTGGGTCACACGTTCGGATTGACGAAGACCTTCCTCTCCTTGTTCCAAGAAATGGAGGTTATAGCACTCTCGCGATTTCGAAGACAATGGCGTGGTACGAGAAGTAGAGGGGAGATCTCGCAGGGCTTCGCCTTAAGCCGGAGCGAGTATGGTGGACTATGAGAGAGCCCTCGACAATCTAGGGTTTAGACACGCCGAGGAGGGGGCTAGGCCGGCGGCTAGGGTTTGACCTAGGCGACGGCGGCGAGTGCCCTAGGGCCGGCGGCGGCTATGGAGGGCGGCGGCGGCTTGGGGCTAGGGTTTAGAGGTAGGGAACTTGTGTGTCTAGGAGGGGCAGCCCTGCCCCTCCCTTTATAGGTGGGAGGCACGACCAAGGGAGGAGTCCTCCCAACTCGGCTTGAGGTGGGCGGTGGAGGAGGAAATCCTCCCAACTCGGTTTCCACCTTCCCTCCACTTCCCAAGATAGCCGTTTGACTTTTCAAATTGGCGTTTGACTTTTCAAACAAGGATTTGATTAAACCCTTTATTTTGTTCAGCGATGACACCTAGTACATGATGCAATCATTCCAAATTGGTATGAAACATTCATGTACACTTCCTTCTTAGTGCCGAACATTCCGAACCTTCTAGAACATTCCCGATGAAAACACCTAACCATTCCCCAACTCAAACAGGACTTTCCTTATATGAATCTTATTCTCCCACCATTCCGGATCTCCTCGTGATATCCCGGATCCCATCCGAGACTCCGAACAACATTCAGTCTCTTTCTCATCATTCCATAACTACTCAAACAACGTCGAATCCTTAAGTGTGTCTCCCTACGGTTCGTGAATTATGCGGACATGATCGAGACACTTCTCCGAACAATAACAAATAGAGGAATCTGGAAGTTCATATGGCTCCCACATATTTCTATGATTACTTTGCGATCGAATGAACCACTTACTTACGATACCAATTTCATTTTGTCTCACGATAGTTTACTTATCCGAGGTTATGATCGTCGGTATCTCTGCATACCTAGTTCAACCTCGTTACCGATAAGTACTCTTTTATCGTTCCCATGATATGTGATCCCTTGTGAGCCAGTCACATGCTTGCAAGATAATTGGATGACATTTCACCGAGAGGGCCCAGAGTATATCTATCCGTCATATGGATGGACAAATCCCACTCTTGATCCATGTGTCTCAAACAATACTTTCCGAACACTCAATGCCACCTTTATAGCCACCCAGTTACGGTGTGGTGTTTGATGTCATCAAAGCATCCATCCGGTAAAGGTGATATGCATGATCTCACGGTCGAAGGAATTAGGTTACTATGTATCAGAAAGCATATATCAATTGAACTATTAAAATGACTTGATCTTTATGCTACGCTTATCTATAGGAGTATGTCCACCATATCATTCTCCTAACGATATGATCTTGTTGTTAATAACATCTCAATGTTCATGATAGGGAAACCACAATCATTTATTAACCAACAAGCTAGTATTATGAAGAGGCTTTACTAGGGACTTCAATTTAAGTTTACAAATCACACAAGTACTAATGTTTCCTTGTTAATACTATTATAGTATGAATGTAAACATTTATCATAAACACAAAGATATAATAATAACTATATTTATTATTGCCTCTAGGGCATATCTCCAACAGTCTCCCACTTAAACTAGAGTCATCTAATCTAGATTACATGGTAATATACCGAACACCCATGGCAGTTTGGTGTTGGTCATGTTTTGTCCTCAGGAGAGGTTTAGTCAACGGATCCGCCACATTCAGATCTATGTGTACTTTGCAAATCTTTATGTCCCCATCTTGGACATCTTCTCGAATAGCATGAAAACGTATCTTGATGTGCTTCAGATTCTTGTGTGACCTTGGTTCTTGCGCATTGGCTTTGGCGCCCATGTTATCACAGTAGATAGACATTGGGTCCAACAGACTAGGAACCACACCCAGCTACAGAATGAACTCTTTCATCCATATCGCTTGTGAAGCCTCAAGCAACCATGTATTCCGATTCGCTTGAAGATCTCGCCACAACGCTTGCTTTGCACTCCTCCAAATAATCGCCGCACCATTCAAAATAAATACGATCCAGATTGTGATTTAGAATCATCCGGATTGGTGTTCCAACTAGCATCGGTGTAACCATTAACAACGATGTTCATCACCTCCATAAGAAAGAACCATATCCTTAGTTCTTCTCAAGTACTTAAGGATGTTTTTATCACGTCCAATGATCCACTCTTGGATCACTTTGATATCTGCTAGTTAAACTAACAACATATGCAATGTTGGGTCTAGTACATAGCATGGCATACATTAGAGATCCTATGGTTTGAGGCATAGGAGTCTTACTCATCCTTTCTCTATCTTCCGATGTCGGACTTTGAGTTTTACTCAAGGTCGATAGCAACATGGGCAAGAACCCTTTCTTGCTATCTTCCATTCCAAACCTCTTTAGAACCTTGTCCAAATATGTACTTTAGATAATGATATTAGGCGCTCGATCTATCTCTATAAATCTTTATGCCTAATATGTAAGTCGCTTCGCCAAGATCCTTCATTGAAAACTATTATTCAAATATTCCTTGACACTATTAAGAAGGTCTACATCATTCCCAATCAACAATATGTCATCTACATATAGTATTAAGAATGCCATGAGCTCCCACTCACTTTCTTGTAAATACAAGCTTCTCCATAAGTTTGTATAAAACCAAAACTTTGAGTACCTTATCAAAACGTTGATTCCAACTTCGGATGCTTGCTTCAATCCATAGATGGACCGCTGAAGTTTGCATACCTTGTTAGCATCTTTAGGATCGACAAAACCTTTGGGTTGCATCATATACAACTCTTCATCAATGTCTCCATTGAGGAATGCTATTTTGACATCCATCTGCCATATCTCATAATCATAATATGCAGCGATTGCTAACATAATCCTCACAGACTTTAGCTTCGCCATCGTGAGAAAGTCTCATCGTAGTCAACTCCTTGAATTTGTCGAAACCCTTTTGCGACAAGTCGAGATTTATAGACAGAACCTTACCATCAAGATCTGCTTTCTTCTTGAAAATCCATTTGTTCTCGACAACTTCCGCCATCCGAAGTCCACCAAAGTCCATACTTGGTTTTCGTACATGGATCCAATCTCGGATTTCATGGCTTCTTGCCATTTATTGAATCTGGGCTCATCATCGCTTCCTCATTTGTCTCGTGGTCATCGGTGTTGTCCACCAACATGACACTCATAACGGATCATACTAACTGGAGTGGTACGAGTTCTCGTTGACCATGAGGCTCAGAGCAACTACAACCGAAGTTTCATGATCATCATCATTAGCTTCCTATCTTATTGGTGCAGCACCATAGGAACTTCTTCCGTTGCGCTACTGCAATTCGAGAGAAGGTTCACAACCTCATCGAGTTCTACTTTCCTTCTAGTCACTTCTTTCGAGAGAAATTCCTTCTAGAAAGGATCCATTCTGGCAACGAAGATTTTGCCTTCGGATCTGCGATAGAAGTTACACCCAATAGTTTCCTTCGTATCCTATGAAGATGCATTTTTCCGCTTTGGGTTCAAGCTTGTCCTGTAACTTTTACATAGGCTTCAACCCCAAACTTTAAGGAACGACAATTTAGGTTTCTTCCCAAACCATAATTCATACGGTGTCGCCTCAACGGATTTAGATGGTGCCCTATTTAAAGTGAATGCGGCTGTTTCTAATGCATAACCCCAAAATGATAGGTAAATGTAAGTGACATCATAGAACGAACCATATCTAAGAGAGTTCGATTACGTTCGGACACACCATTACGCTGGTGTTCCGCGGTGTCAATTGTGAAAGTATTCCACATTTCTTCAAATGCTCGCCAAACTCAGAACTTAGATATTCACCTCCACGATCGTAACGTAGAAATTTAATCATCTTGTTACGTTGATTCTCTACCTCACTTTGAAATTCCTTAAACTTCTCGAAAGTTTCGGACTTATGTTTCATGAAATAGATATACCCATATCTACTAAAATCATCCGTGAAGGTAAGAACATAACGATAACATCACATGATGCTACACTCATTGGACCACACACATCGGTATGTATGATTTCCAATAAGTCCGTAGCTCGCCCATCATACCGTAAAATGGAGTCTTATTCATTTTACCCATCGACATGCTTCAGATCTTTCAAGTGATTCAAATCAAGTGATTCAAGAAGTCCATCTAATGGAGTTTCTTCATACGCTTCACTCCAATGTGACCAAGACGACAGTGCCACATATAGGTCGAGTTATCGCTCGATTTCAAACGTTTAGCCTCAATGTTGTTGATATGTGTATTTCCACCATCGAGATTCAATAAGAATAGACCATCTATCAAAGGTGCATGTGCATAAAACATGTTAATCATATAAATTGAACAACCATTATTCTTGGACTTAAACAAGTAACCGTCTCGCAATAAACAAGATCCCGATATAATGTTCATGCTTAACGCAGGCACCAAATAACAATTATTTAAGTATAAAACTAATCCCGATGGTAGATGAAGGGGTAGCGTGTCAATCGATCACATCAACCTTTCATCCGCTTCCCACGCATCGTCACCTCGTTCTTCGCTAGCTTCCGCTTATTCGCAAAGACCTTTTTCGAAGTTACAAATATGAGCAACCAACCAAGATTAAATACCTGTGCACTACTACGAGTACTAGTGAGATACACATCAATAACATGTATATCGGATATACCTTTCTTCTTGATGTTGCCGTTCTTCAAATCCGCCAAGTACTTTGGGCAATTCCGCTTCCAAAGGACCTTCTCCTTGCAAAAAGCACTCAAGATCGTGCTTAGGTCCAGCCTTGGTCTTCTTCGTCGGTCAGGGTAACTTTATTACCACCCTTCTTGAAGTGTCCCTTTTGCTTAGACTTGCCTTTCTTGAATTTGGTGGTCTTATTGACCATCAACACTTGGTGCTCTTTCTTGATCTCCACTTCTGCAGATTTCAACATAGCAAACAGTTATGGCAACTGCTTGTTCATGTTTTGCATGTTGTAGTTCATCACAAAGTTCTTGTAACTTGGTGGTAGTGATTGGAGGACACGGTAAATCCCCAAAGCATTAGGAATCACTATACCCAAGCTTTGAAGTTTGCTTGCGTGCCTAGACATCTTAAGCACATGCTCACTGACGGAGCTGCCCTCTTCCATCTTGCAGTTAAAGAACTTTTCAGAAGCCTCATAGCTCTCAATTGCCGCGTGAGTCTCAACGATCAATTTGAGTTCACGGACAATATCATGTGGGTTTGAATTCTCAAACCTTTTCTGAAGCTCCGATTCTAAACCATACAAGATAGCACACTGAACTGTGGAGTATTGAGTCTTTCGAGCGAGGTAAACATTCTTTACTTCGTCGGTAGCATCAGCTGTAGGCGGGTCACCCAGCGGTGCATCCAGTACATAGGTCAAATTACCAGCTGTGAGGACAATCCTCAAATTGCGGAACCAATCCGCGAAGTTGCTTCCATTGTTTTTCAACTTTTCTTTCTCTAGGAACGCATTAAAATTGATGGTAGGGGCTGCCATTGATCTACAACATATTTGTAATAGTTTAGACTAAGTTTCTGATAAATTGAGTTCAAATTAATAATAAAATTAATCTAGGTGAACTCCCACTCAAAACAATATCCCTCACATTGTTTTAGTGATCACACGAACCAAATCCACCACATCAACACCGATCATCACTAGAGTTGATATAGTTTCAATGGCGAACAATCGACATATTCATCATATCTACTATATGATTCATGCTTTACCTTTCGGTGATCCGTGTTCCGAGACCATGTATGTACATGCTAGGCTCGTCAAGGTCAAACCTTAGTTTACGCGTGATGAGCAAATCCGCTTGCTCACGTTGTATACACTTGCGAATCTAACACACCGATCATCACGTGGTGCTTCAAACAACAAGCTTTAGCAACGGTGCTAACTAAGGGTGAACACTTTATGACTTGAAATTCATATGCATGAGGGATCATCTTATAATGCTACCGCCGCTCACTAAGCAATACAAGATGCATAAAGGATTAACATCACATGCAATTCATAATATGTGATATGATATGGCTTTCTTCTTTGTGCTTCCGATTCCATCTTCAAGCACTAACATGATCTCCATCATCACCGCATTGCATCAAGGTCAATGACGCTTCTCCATGGTTTTCATCCACCGCTTCAACTATTACAACTACTTTGACTAGACACGCTGGTCTTAACATAAATTAAAGACAACCATATGGTTCTCCGCCGTTGCCAACTTACAATAAGGAACATTGCATACATCAAATATAATCACAATCATGGCCATATCAAATCATCACACCTCGCAAAACAAAGTTAGACGCCTCTACTTTCTTTGCATGTTTTACGTGGTTTGGGGCTTTCAATAAGTGTCGCTCTAACTTTTAACATGAACCACAACATTGATACTAGTATTGTTAATCACCCGTTGTAAATTGGATCTTAACTATGCTAGGAGAAACAGTAACCCAAGAAGCCACTTATGCAATACAAGTTGCATGTCAAGCGTGGAGCAAGTCTCATGAACGATGTCATGTAAGGTTAGCCCGGGCCGCTTCATCCCAACATCCCGCAAGATGCAAAGTACAAAAGAAGCAATCGACAATAAAAGCATCAACGCCCACAATGACCATTGTGTTCTACTCGTGCAACAGATCTACATATACGCACGGCTCTGATACCACTGTAGGGTTTCATAGCATGGAAAACAAAATTTTCTATCGATACAAACAAACAAGCCAAGATCTATCTACTAGATTGTAGCAACGAGTCGATGGAATAACTCACACTCGAAGATTCAAAAGTGTTTAACGAGAGCAGATTCTCGTGGGTGATGTAGTCCTACTCTTCCCGATCTCAAGATCGCGTAGACGATCCTTCCCACACAAGGCTGCGTTAGCTTCCCGCAATGGGTCACATCGCTCGTACTTCGACGAAGACCTTCCTCCCTTGTTCCAAAGGCAGGAGGTTGTAGCACTCTCCTCGCGATTCCTAAAGACAACGGCGTGGTACCGAAGAAGAGGGAGATCTCGCAGGCTTCGCCAAGCCGAGCGAGTATGGTGGACTATGAGAGAGCCTCGATGATCTAGGGTTTAGACACGAGGAGGGCTAGGCCCGGCTAGGGTTTGAGCTAGGGCGGCCATGAAGTTCCTAGGGCCGGGCGGCTATGAAGGCGGCTGGGGCTAGGGTTTAGAGGTAGGAACTTGTGTGTCTAGGAGGCAGCCCCGCCTCGCTTATAGGTGGAGGCGGACAAGGGAGGGGAGTCCCTCCCCAACTCGGCTTGGAGGTGGGTCAGGCGAGGGAGGAACCTCCCAACTCGGTTTCCACCTTCCCTCCACTTCCCAAGATAGCCGCTTGACTTTTCAAATTGGCTTGACTTTTCAAACAAGGATTTGATTAAACCCTTTATTTTGTTCAGCGATGACACCTAGTACATGATGCAATCATTCCAACTTGGTATGACACATTCATGTACCTTCCTCCGGAGTGCCGGACATTCGGAACCTTCTAGAACATTCCCGATGAAAACACCTAACCATTCCCCAACTTCGAAATAGGACTTTCCTTATATGAATCTTATTCTCCGGACCATTCCGGATCTCCTCGTGATATCTCGGATCCCATCCGAGACTCCGAACAACATTCAGTCTCTTTCTCATCATTCCATAACTACTCAAACAACGTCGAATCCTTAAGTGTGTCTCCCTACGGTTCGTGAATTATGCGGACATGATCGAGACACTTCTCCGAACAATAACCAATAGAGGAAGATCGAATGAACCACTTACGTACGATACCAATTTCCTTTTGTCTCACGATAGTTTACTTATCCGAGGTTATGATCGTCGGTATCTCTGCATACCTAGTTCAACCTCGTTACCGATAAGTACTCTTTATCGCTCCCATGATATGTGATCCCTTGTGAGCCACCACATGCTTGCAATCTAATTGGATGACATTTCACCGAGAGGGCCTGAGTATATCTATCCGTCATATGGATGGACAAATCCCACTCTTGATCCATGTGTCTCAACCAATACTTTCCGAACACTCAATGCCACCTTTATAGCCACCCAGTTATGGTGTGGTGTTTGATGTCATCAAAGCATCCATCCGGTAAAGGTGATATGCATGATCTCATGGTCGAAGGAATTAGGTTACTATGTATCAGAAAGCATATAGCAATTGAACTATTAAAATGACTTGATCTTTATGCTACGCTTATCTATAGGAGTATGTCCACCATATCATTCTCCTAACGATATGATCTTGTTGTTAATAACATCTCAATGTTCATGATAGGGAAACCATAATCATTTATTAACCAACAAGCTAGTATTATGAAGAGGATTTACTGGGGACTTCAATTTAAGTTTACAAATCACACAAGTACTAATGTTTCCTTGTTAATACTATTATAGCATGAATGTAAACATTTATCATAAACATAAAGATATAATAATAACTATATTTATTATTGCCTCTAGGGCATATCTCCAACAAAAAATGGCCACCATATGTTTTAGGGAAGGTGGACAGGAAGCTGTATATATACTGATGGACAACGAGTCCCGGCGGATACACCCGGACTAATAGTCGAAAGAGCAGTTGACCGCTCAGGTTATTAGTCCAGTAGACACGGACCGACTAATGACCTGGTCCGCCCGGACTAGTCACTACAGCTGTTTCTAGACGTTAGGCCTCACGCGGGACTAGTGCTCCCACTAGTCGCGGGCTGTGACAGGCCGGGACTGCTGGGCTTGTTCTGATCGAACCGAAAATGGTTTTTCCAGTAGTGGTTCCCCAAAAAAAAAACAAGGAGAGCATCCATATCAGGGCATTTAAATCTCCTTGCCCGACGCTCCAGGTCAGAAACGACCAAACATAGAATAGTGGAGGCCGGCTTGTTGATGCCATTGAAGATCAGGTCATTACGAGCCTTCCAAACTTGCCAAGGAGTCACCATGACAACATCCTCATCAGCGGCAGCGGAGGCTGTGATAGCTTGCATACGTCCACACCATACATGGCTAGGAGACGGACTAGTGGAACTGATCCCAACCAAGGACAAGACCTCTAAGCTGCAAGACCAGGTGAATAAGAGGTGTGACACACTTTCAGAACAGATTTTGGAAGGAGAATAGTTCTTGGAGAACAGATTTTGGCGAGTGCTAAGGCGGTTGGATCAAAAAAACATCATGAAATTTTTAATCTTCATGGGAACAGAAGAGGACCAAACGTGAGTATCCCAATGAGTTTTGGTGCCATGGCTGGAAGTGGCACGGTATGGCACACCAGTGGAGAAGGAGAGTGACTGCCCCCACGCCATGAATCGCTCGTCGGGTGTAACAAAGAGGGAGACTTCAAGGAGAACCGAGTCCAGGTAGCGAAGCTCGGCGGCCACGGCACTAGTTAGACAATTCTGGAGAATAGAGGAGAAATCAGCAGAGAGAGCATCTGACACAGTGGTATTGGGCCTCTTTGATGCCTGTGAAACATAGCCATCCACCTCCGCATTTAAACTAGATATTATTCATACATTTGATAAAATATCTCTTTATTTCCTACCACTAATGCCTAATGATCAAAGCTGTGTGCAATCCTTTCTTTCTATTTTTGCCTGCGCAGATAATGACGTATTATGATGGGAATCACTATATAAATGCCAAAGATACGGAATTTCTAACACGTCAAAGAAACCAGGAGCCGTGAGAAGGCTACTGTAAACTTAACGACCAACTATACGGCCCACCGCCGTATAGTTGCAACCATATAGTTTGCACAGATCTCCTTAGGTCAAACATAACAAATTTTATGAAGGGACCCCTATATTAAGAGGCTTCGAACGACCAGAAACGAGCCCCCGACTCTACAACATCGCTTCTTTCACCCTAAACTCTTCATGTCGCCACGCCGGAGAAATAGATCTAGATCTAAAGCTCTAAACCCTTCTCCACCAATATATCCATCTTCCACCACTTGTAATAGTAGATCTCATTTCCAATTGGCGACATTGTAAGACTATTTGTTATCAACTCTATGATCTCTATTACAATATTTATTATTGTCGATTTCATTTCTATGTGAGTAATTCTCCTTGGGCTAAGGGCTTCGTCCTAGCCCTGTAGCTTTTGTGCATGTTATTTATCATAGATGGGATCATGTATTAGTTTCTATGACTTGATGATTGTAGTACCCTCTCTTGCCTCAATCTAAGGACTTGTCAGGTACCCAAGACCCCGAGGATTGATCCAAGTAAAGGGAGTGTGAGTAACGACTGATTTGCAGGATAGGAACCCTAGTGATGTAAAGAGTAATGCATGTATGTGAGGAACTTACTTGGGATTAAAGGGGACATCACTATGCATATGATTAGTTCTCTTTCTTCTATGGATGAGACTATTAGGTTATTGTCATAGGTGGTTGTGGAGGCGATAACATTTATGGATGCACTGCCCACATATAATGATCTTGCTCTAACAATTACATGAGTAGTTTATTATTATCTATTATTCCCATCAGATGTTTTGCACAACCACCGTGAAAACCAAAGACCCTAGACCCTCTCTCTCTCCATCACAACATCAACAGAACAACAACAACAAGATCGCAAACTCTTGGTCCGGTGAAACGCGATAGGAATTCTAAAACTCAAGGTATGTTTAAGTAATCTCACTTTGCTTTCTACTTCGAGGATTCGATAAACCTAGGTCTACAAGGTAAAAAGAGCTATACTACATCAGAATTCGGATTGAAGGTATCAACCCTTTTGGCACCGTTATGGGAAGCAATAACTACCCGGTGAGGTTAGTCGAACCTTGCTAGTTTTAATTCTCATTTTATTTTGTTGGTTTGCTTTCGGTTTTATTTGAAAACCAAAAAAATAGTTAGTCTTTTAATTCTTGCTTTATCATCATTAGAAATTGTTTAAGAAAATACAAAAACATAGGAAGTATGGCTGAAAAGAAGCTTGGGGAGTTTGCAACTCCTAATAATGATTATTTGCGTACTCCTATTACTCAGCCCTCAATTGCTGCTAAAGATTATGAAATTAACTGTCACTATTTAAGTTTGGTTCAACAGAATCAATTTGGAGGCTCTGCTGTAGAAGATGCAGATATGCACTTAAATACTTTTACTGAAATATGTGACATGATGCGCATTAAAGACGTTGACCCCGATGCAGTCAAGTTACATTTATTTCCTTTCTCTCTGAGAGGAAGAGCAAAAGAATGGTTGCTATGTTTTCCTAAAAATACTATTGCATCATGGGTGGAATGTACTTCTTTATTTATGACTAAATTCATTCCACCTGCAAAGACTATGCAACTCAGATCTAATATTACTGGTTTTAAACAGGAAGAGCATGAGCCACTAGCGCTTGCATGTGACAGAATGAAAGAATACATGAGAAACTATCCCAGCCATGGGATGGAAGACTTGTTAATTCTCCATTTATTTTATAATGCTCTTAACCCTGTTTCTACATCTATGCTAGATACTGCAGCCGGAGGAACATTTATTGGTAAGCAAATTACCGAAGCAAAGCAGCAGCTAGACAATATGCAAGACAACCATGCCCAATGGAATGTGGAAAGATCAAACACGAAGAAGGTGAACTTCGTCATACCTTAAGAGAACGAAAAACTCAATTCTAAGTTGGATGAGCTTTAAATTAGCCGTTAAAGGTAAGGAAATCCTAGTAAGAAGTACTCCCGAAGCAACTATTGAAGAAGTATACTTCATAGCTCGTAATGATTATAACCCTGCTTGGAAGAAGAATTATAATCCAAACTTTCAAAAACATTATTCTAGTCCTCGCAAGTAGCTCTAATAATAATATGGCATCAAGCAATACTAATCTCAAGAAACTCAAAACTTTTATGGACTCACAAAATAAGCAAAACAATATTCAATTCAAAATTATATTAGAGTCATGAAAATATGCTTGGTAAATTATCTAACCAAGTTGTTAGTTTGAGAAATGATTTGCAGGCCCTCCAAGAAAGAACAAGGATCGTTGAGGCACAGCTAGGTAAGATAACCGAGAGTCAAACTCTCATTCTAGCAAAATTTGTAGGTAAAGCTGAGCCCAATCCAATTGAAAAGCCCAAGATGATAAGAATCCAAAGGGAGGAGCCCGAAGAACTTAATTATAGCAATGCTCCTACACCAAACTACACTGTTGAAGATCTTGTAAAAAGGATTAATGTGAAGATTCCGGTAAGTGAATGAAATGAAGAAGCCATGTATCAGCACTTCGTTAATCAGGTAGCAATAAAGGTACGTGGACTTGAAGAAGAATACAAGAAAATTGCTGAAAAATTGCCTGTTAAGCTAGATGATATATTTGAGCCCCCTATTAAGCTAAAATAAAGTGTTTCAACAATTCCGAAGAGTCTTTTAACAAATTGAATCTTGGCTCTTTTGAAATTACTAAACTAAAATTATATCTAGCAGATTCTACCTATAAAAAAGTAATAGGCATTAAAGAAAACACTTTAGTTTACATTAAAGGCTGTCCTGCTCTTGTTGATTTTGTTATTGTTGACATGCCTGAAGATTCTACTGCCCCTATCATATTAGGCCGTCCTTTCTTAAGAACTATTAAGGCTTTGATTAGTTTGCATGTAGGGAACGTGAAGCGTCAATTACCTTCGGATCCTTTGTTATTTATTTCCACAGGAGAAAGAAAGCCAAACATGGTGATAAGGAGGCCATCACTTTTAAGGCTAATTACTTCGGAGTGGGGTTCCACTCATATGGCCTAAGTGAGCAATATCAAGGTCAAGCTATTGACGATAAAAGAGCGCTGCATGGGAGGCAACCCATGAGAAATTAAGGTTTGAGTTAAGTTTTAAGTTTTGTTTAATTTTTATATAAATAAAGAGTGCTAGAAAATTCCAGTGAGAGGAAGACATTCAGGCATACTAAAATTCCTGTTTTATATAAGCCATAGTTGGACAAAATTTTAGTATGTCATTTTTGTGTCAAAACAAAGTGTTTCGCTAAGGTTCAGTCTAACAGTAATCCTCGAATAAATACAAAAAAATTGATGTGTACAAAAAGGTTAATGACCAACTATATGGCGGGAAAAAAAATTCATGCCGTAAGTTGCGGCCGTATAGTTATGGTACCCATCGATAATTTTTTATCCCAGAGTACAGAAGGTTTGATGACCAACTATATGGCGGGAACAAAAGATCCGAGATAGTTACAGATAGTTACCAGTGAAACCCTAGGAAACCCTAAAAATTTTGTCAGACCAACTATAATGATGGGAACATCCTGCTACACCTATAGTTACGTCTGACCATTTAAACGCTCGGGGAGGTACCCAAAACATCAAAAATACAATCCTTTTTATCTCTTCTACCTCCGAACCCTCTCAAAACCTCAAGGGATCTTCACCCCTGCTCAATTTTGTTCGAATTCCTCGCACACAAGTGATCTACGGTATGTTTCTCCTCCGATCCTCCAATTAATTTTTGCAAATTCATATTTGATCTATTGTCATTATCAATCTAAGGTGAGACTTATATTTGAACTAATTCCACGATTATATTGCCTAGATTGATATGTTGAGGAGATTCTTTAGTGTGCTATGATGAGGATTATGCTATGACTATTACTATTGGATCAAAAAAGTTTCATATTTGTCTATTTTATTATTTTTAGAAGATGAACATGAGGAGCCAGACACGTGCTCTTGCCGCAGCTAGTTCTTATCGGGCTACAACTCAGGAACGCATGGGGATTCGATTCAAGAACGCCCACCGTGATCGCTTCAACAGATCAAAACTGAGAAGTCAAGGCAACCAAGTGGACTTACCCCCTCACTTTGAACCAACTCGGTATTTCTGATGACTTTAATTTACTTTGCAATAGTGTTGAACTGCAAACCTTTGTATTCCATGATTCACCAACCTATCGCCGTTAACCATTGAATTTATTAGCTATTTGCAAAGCAATCAAAGGCATGGCATGGGAGGATAAGATTTCTTCCGACTCATGAACAATAATTATTCTATAACACTTGACTAATGGTGCAATTGTTCGGCTTACCCAACAATGATCCTAATGCTTTGCGCGTAGCTTTTACCAACATGGAACCTTCCCCTAAACACAGTTATAAAGAATGAGCTTTACTTCTAGAGTTAGAAGAGGGGAAAATATTCAACATCTTGCTATTCGCTATTTGTTCTAAGTTATTGCTAACACCTTGCAGCGCTGTAATGAGTTCACAAGACTCAACGAGAGGACATCTTAGTCCTCAAAGCTGCTTTTTAATTATGACAACTTGTCACTTCACTTGGGCATAATACTTGTGCGCTACTTGGAGTACCAATCCCACTAAAGCCAAGGACCAATCACTTGTGGAGGCGCCATCACCGTGCTTGCCAATTTTCAGCCATCGACCTAGGTGGGTTACAACTTGTACTAGGTGAGCGACGTGTTGGTTTCTCTACCGAGGGCTTGTGGAATGCTTACTATGAGAGGTGGTGTTTATTATCTTCATATTGCTGAGCCGGGCGTATCTACCCCACTCCTTTGCCTAATTGTCTTTTCTCTATCGAGAAAGGACGCAGCTGTTTATGAATTGCGGTGTTGAGAAACACCAACCCGGAGGAGATCAAGGAGGATGAGGACCAAGAGTAGGAGCAAGAAGTCCCTCATTAGGAGCAAAGAGCCACCAAACCGATTCGCTACATATCAAGATTTCCAAGAACTTGGAGGAACTGTGGAGGGAATGCACAATCTCGCCTCGAACCTCCGAGAAACAACAAGTAACTTTTCAACTCAATTTATGGACTGAGTTACAACTTTGTTCCCCACCACGTAGATTTGAAGGGCTTGCAAAAGCCTAAGATTGGGGAGGTTTTCATCTATTTTATATTTTGGTTTTATTTTCTTTATCTTATTTCGAGGTTATGCTTTTATTTGAGTTTATAAGCACTCGTGTTGGTTTCCAACATTTTATCTTAGTTATTTTATTTTGTTTTAGATTTTCGCCGAAGCTTTGCCGCCAATTTTCTATTCTTTAAATCTCTTCTCAAAAACCACAAAAAGATTTCTCCATTTATCTTTATTTTCCTCTTTCTTTTCTTTCCAAGTTCTTGTTAATTTGCAGAGAGTCACGACTTGAAGTTTCCAAGAAACAAATAAAACGGGAAGAGAGAAGTGGAATAAAACATGAGAGGTATGCCTTATGACTCCCCACTTTTGAAGTTTGAGAAACACATGCTAATTAGTAGTAATGTTGAGATTTTATATCGGTGGAGTGAGTCTGTATATTATAGTAAAATTTTGTTTGCATGGGTATTTAATTGGGTACGTTTTATTCCAGCTTTTGTAGTTAACCAATGTCTTGCCTGAAAAAATTGCTAAACAATTGAAATAAGAAAAAAGTCTTACAATTAAAGACTTGGGTGTTGTAGTGTTTAGTCTTGAAAGTTTATTCCTAGAGACACTCAACACCACATAAAATAATGATTGACTTGATAGCTCTCTTTGAAAAGATTTGTTCAATTGATTAATGTTTAGCAGTTTTGTGAGCATACCAAAGTTTGACATGTAAATCATAAGAATGATATAGCTTTATGTGTGTCAAACTTCATGGGATGCAAATAACTCCACTGCCTCACGAATGATCTTCATGGAGGAAACTCCAGATTTTGGCTATGAGTTGATTAAACATTTGAAGTAGGAATGCTATAATGGGTAAGATTCTTGGTACTCGGTAGTGTAGCATGGCGAATCACTCCTCCGGTCGATATGAGTAATCATTATGGAAAAGGAACGAAACCTTAGTGATGCCACGGTGTCCATCTCATTAGATAAACTAATGAGAATTTTTGGCATGCTCTCAATTACTTAAGAACTGAAATTCTTGAAGGACAATGAATAGAAAAGTAGTGCTTGAAAAGTCTTGATTTATTGATGTGGGAGATTTGAGATACTTCAGTATATATGATTTTCATGACAAACTATCACACTCTTAATTCTACATGATTGCACTTTATTGTTCAAAAGCAAGCCTATGAGTTAATTACATGACATGGAATAATTTTTACCTTTTTGGATCATCCATGCTTATAATAATTTTGCTACGCTATAAGGATTCATGAAACCCATATGATATGCTTGCCATTAACCTATCTATGCCGAAGTTTATCAGATAAGTAAAGTGGAGGAAACATGAGACTATCAATCTTGAGTAAGATCATCATCTTGTTATTTCAGTTTAAATGCTGAGTTCCCTTTTGATTTTGGTTTTCTTGCTCGAGGACGATCAAGTTTAAGCTTGGAGAGGTTGATGACCGGAAATATATCCATCCACGTCCGCATTTAAACTATATATTATTCATACATTTGATGAAATATCTCTCTATTTCCTTTCACTAATGCCTAATGATCAAAGGGGTATGCAATCCTTTCTTGCTAGTTTTGCCTACACAGATAATGACGTATTATGATAGAAATCACTACATAAATGCCAAAGATACGAGATTTCCAACACGTCAAAGAAACCAGGAGCCGTGAGGAGGCTACTGCAAGCTTAACGACCAACTATACGGCCCGCTGCCTTATAGTTTGCACCGACTTTAGGTCAAATGTAACAACTTTCATGAAGGGACCCTATATAAAGAGGCTTCGTGCATTTGAGAAACGAGCCCCCGACTCCACAACATCGCTTCTTTCACCCTAAACTCTCCCTGCCGCCATGCCGGAGAAATAGATCTAGATCTAAACCTCTAAACCCTTCTCCACCACCATAGCCATCTTCCACCACTTGTAATAGTAGATCTCATCTCCAATTGGCGACATTGTAATACTATTTGTTATCAACTCTATGATCTCTATTACAATGTTTATGATTGTCGATTTCATTTCTTTGTGTGAGTAATTCTCCTTGGGATAAGGGCTTCGGCCTAGCCATGTAGCTTTTGTGCACGTTATTTATCATAGATGGGATCATGTATTAGTTTGTATGACTTGATGATTATAGTATTCTCTTGGCTCATTCCAAGGACTTGTCAGTACCCAAGACCCCGAGGATTGATCCGTAAAGGAATTGTGAGTAACGATCGATCTAAGGTGATAGGAACCCCAAGATGTAAAGGGTAGTACGGCTGTATGTGAGGAACTTACTTGGGATTAATGGTGACATCACTATGCATATCATTAGTTCTCTTTCTTCTATGGAAGAGACTAGTAGGTTATTGTCGTAAGCGGTTGCGGAGGCGATAACATTTATGGATGCACTACCCACATATAATTATCTTGCTCTAACAATTACGTGAGTACTTTATTATTATCTATTATTCCCATCAGATGTTTTGCACAACTACTGGTGAAAACCGAAGACCCTAGGACCTCTCTCTCTCCATCGTCAAACAACAACAACAACAACAACAACAACAACAACAACAACAACAACAACAACAACAACAACAACAACAACAACAACAACAACAACAACAACAACAACAACAACAACAACAACAACAACAACAACAACAACAACAACGGAGGAGGAGGGAGTTCCGCGCATAAAGACGCTCATAGATCCGCTCAAGAGAAACCCCGTTTGGTCAAGGTCAACAAGGGAGTGAATGATAGAATGAAGCTTAGTTAGAACCTTGGTGATGCCTTTCATGATGCAATTCTGCAGAAATTGGCCGAAGTTAGAGGGAACTCTAGCACTTCGACCTTAGGAAGGAGGACAAGGAAGGAACGATTAATTCTACCAAGGTCACTGCATTCTTGAAGAAATCAAGAAACAATTGGTGAGATCCATAGTCATAAGATCCCAAAAGACCTGATAGAACATTAGATTGTTTTACTACTGTGGAAAGTTGTGGCGTGGAACGTGTCTTGGATCTCAACACGGTTGCAGGTTAATATAGCTGGCCCATAGGGAACAAGTTATAAAAGGTTTGAGAGTTTGAAGATGTGTCCATATACAAGTCATAAGGAACACGTAGAGACCCAACTGGCCTAACCGGCCGCACCACATAGAGGGCACTGCTACTAGCCTGCTAGCATATACATCTAACACTCCCCCTTAATCTAAACCTGTAGAGAGTTTTAGATTACGCTGAACTCTTCTAATCTCTTGACCGGTAGAGCCTTTGTAAACTAGTATGCAACTTGATCTTTGCTTGACTCAAATTTGATATCTAGCAAATTTTCAACAACCCTTTCTATAACAAAATGAAAATCAATCTCATTATGTTTAGTGCTAGCATGAAACATCGGATTGGCGTACAAATAGGTAGCACCCAAGTTGTCACACCAAAGACATGGCTTCTCCTTTAATTTTACTCCAAGTTCACCAAGAAGAGCTTCAATCCATATCAACTTTGTTGTATCATTTAATAAAGATTTATATTCTGAAACATATCTATAATTTTTATGCTCCATTCTTGTTTAGTATCTACTTTTCTTTACTTGTCTACACTTTGAGGTGATTTTATATGTTTTTGGTACTAACCTATTAACAAGTTGCAACAAATGCCAAATGCCTTTTCTTGTTTTGGTTTCCAGAAGTTAGTAAAGAAATATTCTAAATTGACGGACAAATATCAAAGTCAATTACTCGTGGGGAACAAGAAGTCCATAGGAGCGAGAGGCTGCCAGGCGGCCGAGACCCACCCTAGGCGCGGGTGGGCCCTGACCCACGCCTGGGACGGGTGTGGGGCCCCTGGCCACCACCTCGGCCTCCCCCTTCGCCTATAAGAAGCCCCCGATGCAGAAACCCTAAGGACCCGATCAAATATCCACGAAACCGTCTGTAGTCGCCACTACCATCGTCCCTAGATCGGGGGATCTGAAGTTCTTCCCGGCACCCTGCTGGAGGGGAGATCATCCCAGAGGCCTTCTCTCTGGTATGATTCGTGAGTAGTTCCACCTTGGACTATCGGTCCATGTAGTAGCTAGATGGTTGTATCTCCTTCTTTGTGCTTTCATGTATAGATCTTGTGATCTCCGTTCATGATCAAGATCTAATCTATTTGTAATCATGCATGTTGTATTTGCGGGGATCGGATGGATTTTGAGATTATTATGTTGGTTTGATTAATGGTTTTGTCTTTATGATTCTATCATGTCTGTGTTGTTTGTGATCTTGCATGGTCTCCGTTGTTAGTAGCTATCTTGGCCAAGTAGTTGCTAGTGAATCCAAGAGGGGTATTTATACTGATAGTGGGTTCATGTCTCTAGTTTCAAGGGAAGTGACAATAATCTCTTCGGTTGTAGATGTGTTGTTGCGACTAGGGAGAAAACAATGGTCTCTTGTTCATAGAACATGCGGACCTGCTTACCTTACACACTTTGCTTAAAAGCTGTTCATTGCTTGCAACTTAATACTGGTGGGGGTTCAGATGATAACCTGAAGGTGGGCTTCTAGTCATAGATGCAGTTGGATGGCGGTCTATGTATATTGTTGTATTTCCCAATCGAATCTCATAGGATCTTTCTGACTAGTAATTGCATTGTTATGCCTTGCTTAGTTCTCGCCAATTGCCCGTCAGAATTTGTTTACCCTGCATGCCATGTTGTTTATCTAAGGATAGCACCTCTAGTGAACTATGGACCCTGGTCCAATCTTTACAATTGATACATCTTCCACTGTTACTTGTTTACTTGATGCAAACCATTACCTTCCATACCATACGTTTAATCCTTTGTTACAAGAAACCGTGGAGCTTAACAACCTCAACGATTTGGGGCAAAGTATTTAGTTTGTGTTGTGCGATTCGCATTGCTTGCAACACTGTGCCGCTTTCCTTCCTCCTTCCGGGTTTGATAACCTCGGTCTCAACTAAGAGAAACTTGTTGCTTGCTCTTTGCACCGCGCTAGTTACCAAACGGCGTCAGCCGAGCATCATCATGAGTAGGACAAGTCCGTCGTGTCAATGTTAGATAACGGACCTCTAACAATGTTTCTATACGAGTACTATTATCAGACCCGTAGATGTTCCATCCGTTAGAGATAACTATTATGTGGAGGAAAAGGAGTTGGGGCCGACTTACATGCTAGCATGCCACTCTCCTCAAGGCATCTTTGGCATATTTTCTTGTGTCGAGAGAAAACCATTATGTGTTTTTGTAACCGCAATACCAAGAAAATAGTGTAAGTCACCTAAGTCCTTGATAGAAAAGTTCTTATTAAGATATCAAAGCAAGGCGGAAATAATATAATCAAGAGCTTGTTACTATGATGTCATCAACATATACTAGCACAAAACATAGTGATACGCCCTAGTTGAATAGAAACAATGAAGTGTCATCAAGGTGTAAAACCAATATCACATAGCTTAGAACTCCGGGTCTAGGAATACCAGCTCGTGGATCTTGTTTCAATCCATATAAAGCTTTGTCAAGTTTGAAAATATAATAGGAGCATCAGATTTTCAAAACCGGGGGTTGTATCATATAAACTTCCTCTTCCGTATCACCATGAAGAAACGCTTTCTTGACATCTAGCTGCCATAGACTCCAACCACGAGAAACAGAAAGAGCCAGAACAGTTCTGATAGTAGAAATTCTAACTACATGGCTGAAAGTATATTCATAATAAATACGATACCTTTGCTTAAATCCCTTTGCAATAATACATGCCTTGTATCTGTCAACTATACCATGTAGTCTTCTTTTAATACGATAAACCCATTTGCAATCAATGAGATTTCTGTTTGAACTTGAAGGAACAAGTTGCCAGGTCTTGTTCTCAAGCAAAGAATTAAACTCCTCCTCCATTGCTTTGCGCCAATTTGTGTCATTTAAAGCCTCTGCAAGATTATTTGGTTCATCTGTAGAAGACAACATTCCATACTGAACAGTGCTATCAGTGTATTTCTTTGGTTGTCTTATACCTTTTTGCAAACGAGTATGAGGAGGATACGGTGGCGCCTGCGGTGCCGGCGATTGCACCGATAAGGGCGACGTGGAGGCATCAGAAGTCGTTGGAGAGGCATCAAACACGTAGTCGTCTGCAGATTCTACACCGTGAGAGGATCCCGGCAGTCTCTTGGGGGATAGCGGTCGCTGATAGTTGTCATCACGCAGGGTGTCCGCACTCAATCGGAGACGAGGCGAGCCGGAGGGAGGCGCGCCTGCGGCATGCGACGCGTGTACACGTGGAGGCCAGCGACCACGGGATGCGTCGTCTTGATGTGCGCGGGCGTGGGACGCGTAGGTGTGCACATGGGAGGATCATACTCGAGGCGTGAGGAATATGATCATCAGAGTTTGCCGCATCCTCTTGAGAAGGAGATGTGAACGATGGAAGAAGCAGGATATCTTGTTTAAGATTTAACTAGCATTAGAATGAATTGTGGAAAAAGGAAAGACATTCATCAAAGACAACATCTCTAGAAATATAGACCGGCCTATGGAATTATCAAGACATTTTACACCTTTTATGGAGGGACTATAGCCTATAAAAGCACATCTTTTGGAGCGGAAACCTAGTTTGTGTATGTTATAGGGACGAAGGTTGGGACAACAAGCACATCCAAAAAGTGCTAAGAGCATCATAATTTGGTTTAACATGAAGGAGACTCTCACTAGGAGTCTCAAAATCAAGTACCTTGCTAGGAAGTATATAAAGGTGGCTGTGAAAAGCATCATCCCAAAACTTAAGAGGAATAGATGCATTAGCAAGCAAAGCAAGGCCAATCTCAACATAATATGGTGATGTTTTCTTTCATTGAACCATTTTGTTGATGAGCATGAGGACATGAAACATGATGTGTAATGCCAACCTTCTGGAAGAAGCCATTTAATTTTTCATACTCCCCCCAATCAGTTTGCATAGTAATAATTTTCCTATCAAACTTGCGCTCAACATACTACTGATAATTAAGAATGACTTGATAAACATCATAACGCTTTTTAAGCAAATATATCCATGTGAACTTGCTAAAATCATTAATAAAGCTTACATAATAAGCATGTTTTCCCACAGAAAAAGGAGCAGGGCCCCATACATCAGAGAACACTTGTTCCAAAGGAACAGTAGAAACACTAGTGGATGTGGGATATGGAAGTTCATGACTCTTGGCTAATTGGATGAATCACAAAACATATGGAG